>KK118269.1:952254-1036295 GCA_000611955.2 Stegodyphus mimosarum | reverse complement strand
TTCAAGAAATAAAATACAAGAAGAATGAATATACCAAAATATGTTAAAAAACAAAATGTAAAAATGGGTACATATTGTTTTTACATTTAGTTTGTTCAGCTAATGAATTAAATGTGGAAATTTTAAATTTTCATTATCTAGAGAAGCTCACTGAAAATATCAATTAGTATCATGCACGTAGTAGAAGATACGGAGAACTTTTTAAGAATTAAAAAATCACTTGATAATTCAAATATTTCTTTATTACTTATTGATTGCCATATGGCTTGGCACATCACAGTGGCGCGAATCTGCACCCCCCAATTTTGATGATTGTGCATTACATTTTTAACAGAAGCAGCTAAGCAAGAAACTTCTTTTATCTAACAAAGAGAGTAGAGAAAGAGAGGGTATTTGGATTGCTGCGGTATTTATAGTAAAATATTTCGTTAATTTGATTGGCTAAAACTTATAAGCAATGCTGAAGTCTAGATGACATAATGTGGAATTAGTTTTCAGATATGACGCAAATCTGTTTTATAATTTATATTTCGTGCTTTATTCTCAATATGTGTGGGCGTAATCTTAATATACGCGTGTAATGTGTGTGTTCGTGCGGGCATGCGAGTGTGAATAAATGTGTGAGTGATATATTACATTGTTTAAAAAAAGCCACTACAAACTTTAGAAAGGAATCATAGCTAATACATCTATCAATGACTTAAATTTAGCAAAATACAAAGCAGAAATTTATGCAGACAATACTGATTTAATTGCAATATCAATTAGAGCTAACCATGCATTTGCAAAGATACGAGAAGGCTTTGACGAAATTGTAGAATGGCGTAATAAACAAATATTCAAACTAAACTTAAATAACAGTTACTCTACGACTCTGTGCCAAGTCAACACTAACTTGGTTATGTTTGAGGAAAACATCAGGATCTCAACTTCAGCCAAGTAGAGGCCACCATAACTCACAAGTTTTCAAGAAAACATGAATGATGTTCTCACGAAAATAAATGCAGCTATTAGCCAAATGACTTTAGAGGAAGAAATTCCATCTAAGCAATATACTCCAAACATCATGTACATAAAACAGGACTAAACTCAGTAAGATGCTACGCAAATCGTAAACGTTGTTTACTTGTCTTAGACACGCCTTTCCATGGCGTACAAATATCTAAGCCTGTTTCTAGAATCCGTTGCAGTTATGCTTTAACTCTTTCGCATTGGAGTTATTCAGCCATCGGTATTAATTGTACATCGTATATTTAATTATCATTTTTGTGTGTTAAACTAGATTTAGAATTGTTTTCTTTCGAATCGCTGATAATGTTTTCCAATTTAGAATAAATATCGATAGTTTGGCGATATTTAAATTGCCGCGAAGATTGCAAAATTGCACCCTTAAAGTAACTTTTGCATTCTTATTTTAATAGTATTTGCTATTGTAATTGCACTTGATATTATATTTTCTACTCGAAACATTCCGTATCATACAAAATTTGTAGAAACATTTTCTCGTATTTAATTTTCCTTATTGTGTCAAATCAGATATTTGTCAGTTTTTGATGTATGGAATACTAATAATATACGCAAACAGAGCATGACGTCATTTAGGAATTCGGGAATTAAGGGAATGAAAGCTGTATATGATGATTATTTGTCGTAAAAAAATACTTTTCATTTTTTTATTATTACTAAAGTTTAAAATGTTTATAAAATAATGAAGATTACTGTTTTGAAACGTTTTAAAATTATTATTACCGTTTTTTAAAAGTAAATCCCTTGTTCTAAATTGAAATTAAAAAATTATCTTATTTCTATTTATGACAAAAATATTTTTGGAAATTGGAAGCTGTGTGAAATATACGTATGCGCGAATGCGGTGTTTTTTATCTTTTCAATAAATGACGGAAATGTATTATTTTTTATTCTATCATGCTAATTTAAAATAAACAATTTATTACACTTAGTTTCAATAAAACCAAAGCCTTTTATTCAAAATGTAAAATTTTAATTGACGAATAGTGCTAATTTAAAAAAAAACTGATTATTGTTATTTTAAGTAGAAAAGAGTAAATTACGCGAAGACTGAAATGCGAAACTACATTATGAAGTCACAAGCTTTGTCTCAGTCATTTATGACGTCATTAAAATTTGTTTTCGAAAATTTGTTTACGTAGCATGTTCTGAGCGTTCACAATAAAGGAGTTATAAATCCTATTTTACATATGACGTATCAAGTTGAGCTACAATTTATGCAACTCAAAGTGAAAGAGTAAGTTTTTCGGAGTAAATGCCTACGCATTATAAGTCACTAACGTACCTTGCTTCCAAAGAAACTATATTCCCCATAGGGACTTAAAAGTTGAACTATCGACTCATAAATCCTGAATGCCTCTAAAAATGAAGTACTTTCAGAGAACTTGAGGACATTCTTAATTATGATGAATGATGAATTTTCGGATCAGCTTATAAAACGTCGGAAAACCATCTTTCGCACACCCCATTTGTAATGTAAAATAATTGGGTTTTTTTTTCCAGCGTTTAGTACCTGGTAATCGACACCCACCTTCTTGTCAGCAGCAATGAAAACCTACTTTACCTACCCACTGGGCTTCACCTCTCAACTAAAATTATCGCTTTAGGGCACATATGAATACACGACAAAACAAGACAACACTAACATTACCGAATCTTTCGTTGTATTTTGATCTCGGATTACATGGGAAAAAATTATGCAATCAAAAGCGCTAGGTTGTGGAAACTAGAGCATTTTTGATTTAAAGACTTTTTTTTTAAGTGGCTGTATTTGTTTTGTTGTTGTACTAATATTTAACCTCAAAGATCTTTTAAAAGAAATATTCAGATAATAAGATTATATATTATTATTATGATATTTACAACACAATGCACAAAAATACAAATAACATTGTCTGAATCATTTTTGCGTTATTCAGTATATAATTGTTAGTATACACACAATTAAGCTGTATTCAAGTACAGCTTTTTTTTTTTTTTTTTTTTTTTTAATTACTTTTTTTGTTGAATGCAATTTTTTTTCAGATTCTTCATTGAACAGCTTTTAAGCAGGAACTAAGAAATGGATAGGGAACCTATGTCATTCACAGTAACTGAATTTACTGTTAGAGGATATCATTGCACACTGTTAGAAGGAAATATATGGTATGACATCAATCACAGTACAGTAATCCATGCTGTACTGAAAATGCAGTAAAATGACCTTTTTTCTATTCGATATTTTATTGCATTATTAGCAAAGAATATTTAAGAAAGGAATTTGTTTCTTTCATCAAAAACGAATCTTTTTTTATCAGGATGACTCTACGCAATCAACATTCTAAAAGACTGTCAAACTGTAATATATATCAAAAAGTATATTTACCAATTTCTTACCGAAATGTCAGAAGCGTTGTTTCAATTCTTTATCTTGCAATGGATAGCATTATAAAGTTAACTGGATTATTATTATAAATATAAACATTTCAAGCACAACTGCACTACAAGCATTTTTATCAAATCTTGTTGGCATATATATTACATTGCTTATAACTATATTTTCGGTAATTTGTTTCAACCATTTTCTAAGCTTGGATAAGTAGCTTTGCCATTAATAAAAAGAAGAACATTAACAACCAAATATGAAAAATATATGTAGTGTATTTTACTCTTTTGTTGACTGAGATTTCTGTCGCGTTCCAACATTTCTTGGTGTATCCTAACGGGATTTTAATCCCTAAAGTAAAAAATTAAGGAAAATTATAACTTAAATCATCTTTGTGAGATATCAACGTCAGAACTTAAATAAATAAATAACTTCATGACCGAGGTCTGCTCATCTGATGATTGAGTGATATAAAATAAGCTTATGGCTAAGGCAGTGTGTGTAATAATTTAGTGGTTGACAAAGAACAGATGACCCTGTCGGAATTTTGGAATGTTCATAAACATTCGCAGGACATTACCCAGGAATTTCAACTCCATTTGTTTTACCGTGCCCATTTATATCGTCTAATTCGTTTAAGTAGGCTCCAGTGCATGTAACGTTTAAACCACGTAGCCGTCTTAAAATTTTATTCACTTACGGGAACAGGCATTTATGCTGAATCTTTGGGGTACGTTGACTTGGTTATTCATATATTATATTTTCTTTGAAAAAATATGCAAAAATGGCTGTTAATAACTGAACTATGTTTATAATTAGACCATCGTTAGCATTATTACAGTGTTGATTATTATCACAGGCTTAATATACATATTTCAGTAACTGATAAACACAAAGCACTACACAGAAGTTTGGAAAAAAACTATTAAGATATTTAATAATCAATATTATGAAAATCATTCATAATTCAAAAATGAAAGCATATCTAATGGGTTAAATATAAATTTTACAGTAAACGTAACATTAAGTTTGCACATCTCTTTCAATATGAATATAGATTTTCTTCGAGTCAGTTTCCTTATTTGTGTAAATTAGGAGGAGTTGATTATTATTGAGGAATTTGAGGATTGAATTATTGAGGAGTGTAAATTACCAGACTATATTCAGTTCTAATATATGATGATTAAAAATTCTGATTACAAACACTATTATATATATTTCAGCGCGTGCACAGTTTCTACTATCTGCTAAAATAAATTCTTTAAGCAGTGTTTCGATTGGAGTAAAATTTTTGAAATTTATCTTTTAATTTTGGTTGCAATTTTATGATATCAAATATTCACATTGAGATTTTGATTTTTATTAAGCGTCATGAAGGAAAATAATTACCTCGAATAATAAATAAACACCTCGAAGTGTTTATTGTTATTATTTAACAGAGTCTGTGCTTTGTCAAATTAGCAAGTTTTTTCCAACTGTGTGAACTATTTTCGTGAGCAAGTTATAGAATGATATAAATGCACAATTACGAGTTGAATCTTTAGGTTTCTACTATAATAATTTAGTAAAAACATCTTCCTGTGATTAATAATGAAATGCTAATGACAATGATTAATGATCGATTATTTTACAATGAAATGCTATCCTAGCAAAGTTTGTTTCTGTCATTTGGTTCTGCCATTTTTAACAATAGTTTCAAATGTAAGAACTTTGGCTAGATATCTTAAATTTTGAAACTAATTTTGAAATTAGTAAACCTATCTTAACTGTATTGCTTGAAGACATTGCTCGTGTCGAAACGGATATCTACATATCGAGATCAGATTGAAATTATTTTTTAATTAATGAATTTAATGCTTTAAATAAAATAATTAACTCACGAAAATTAATGTCTATTTCCTAGATGGTTAAACTGTTATCTGAAATGCATATCAGCTTTATTGCCTTTGTTATCTGTTTAGTTTCCACATCATGAAAAGCACATATATTTAAGCTGAACTCTTATCTGCTCATAACACATTGTATTCTTAGGCTTCTATTTGATTAGCCAGTCTTCTTTCTATCTACATTTTACTCTAAAATGAGGTTCTTTTAGGGAATTTAGATTTGTTCTGCTATTTCTATTCTTAATTTTTTTCATGCTCATTTCATAATTTATATGCATGTATTTCACGGAATTCAACTTAACCTTAAAAATTATCCGATTCAAAGATTAGGTTTAATTGGGCAATGAAAACCGCAAGAGGACTATCTGCGTAAAATGGGGGAGGCCTTTTAATAAGGCATTTTATGCGAACACATTTTACACATGGGGAAAACCATGAAAACATTCATGTAGCTACTCCGTTCTCCGGGATTCGAACCTATGTCGAACTACCCATGTTTATTTAACGAACTATTAGTTTAAGGTTTTAGGGCTTTTCTATTAACAACACCTATTCAACTTTTTTATTCTTGTGTGCCTATCCCACGTGCCTTTTGTTTTACCCACCCGATCTATAAAGTGACGCAGGTTCTATTAAAAAACCCTTGAGTGCTTCCTTAGCAACCAAATAACGAATTACCCAGATTAAACGCTGTATCCTGTACAGCAACAAGTTGGATCGTCTCTTAATAGTATGGTAGATATGAAGAAAATTAAAATGCTCTCATTGAATTCGATCTTTGAAATAATTTCAGTCGCATTAGGAAATGTATGTATATGTAAAATATAATACATGAAAAGAAATTTAGAATTCGGAAATAGTCGCTTTTAATTCTTCATTTTAATTTGGCTACTTTCCCATTGCCTTATAAAAATTCAAACTGTTTATAATGAAATGTGTCTAGAGTGCGTCATCTATCATGTCATCTTACATAACAGATTGCGGGTAATTTATATCTAATCACAGATCAAAATTTCAACAAAGCACCAATGTTATACCTCCCGTTACAGCTAAATGCGTACTTGCTTGACTTTTCTCTGCTAGCACACTATATATCGTCCACTGTCTGAAAATGCAAGCTTTCAAAATTTGTAGTGTGCCTGTTGCACCTATAATGATGTGCGTATAAGAATATGCATTCGATAAATTCAATGTCCAGCAATAAATTAATTCTTGCCGTTGGCCACATCTGTCTATAAATGTCCTCTTATATATCTACAGACCCGTGTATGTGCTAGTCTTTCTTTCGTTATGCATCATTCAAACTACGCAGTATCGATTGCAACTATCACCAGTCATCTAGATATGTACATAATATATATTCTTTAAGTGGCGAAATATTGGAAAGTAAAAATGAAGTTAAATGCGTTTGCAGATGTAGAAATTAAGAAACGAAATGCATTAGACTCCTCTCAGCAACCGAAAATGTAGCTCTAATCTGTAGCTAGCTTAAACTGGCTATTAAAATATGTATTTGAAGTATTTCGAAGAATTTACAAAGCGTTCAGGAATTATTACTTTTTTAATATCCTTAAAGCATAATTTTTATATAAGTAGTAAATTCTATGAAAAATGCAACCGTCTAATGATTTCATAAAATTACAATCTAAAAATTATGTTATTTTTTAAAATGCAACCGTCTAATGATTTCATAAAATTACGATCTAGAAATTATGTTATTTTAAAAAAATACAACTGATGATTTCATAAAATTACTAATGATTTCATAAAATTACGATCTAGAAATTATGTTATTTTAAAAGCATGCAACCATCTAATGATTTCATAAAATTACGATCTAGAAATTATGTTATTTTTTAAAATTCAACCGTCTAATGATTTCATAAAATTACGATCTAGAAATTATGTTATTTTTAAAAAATGCAACCGTCTAATGATTTCATAAAATTACGATCTAGAAGTTATTTTAAAAAAAATGCAACCGTCTAATGATTTCATAAAATTACGATCTAGAAATTATGTTATTTTAAAAACATGCAACCGTCTAATGATTTCATAAAATTACGATCTAGAAATTATGTTATTTTAAAAAAATGCAACCGTCTAATGATTTCATAAAATTACGATCTAGAAATTATGTTATTTTAAAAAAATGCAACCGTCTAATGATTTCATAAAATTACGATCTAGATGTTGTGTTTATTTTAAAAAAATGCAAGCGTCTAATGATTTCATAAAATTACGATCTAGAAGTTATGTTATTTTAAAAAAATGCAACCGTCTAATGATTTCATAAAATTACGATCTAGAAATTATGTTATTTTAAAAAAATGCAACTGCCTAATGATTTCATAAAATTACGATCTAGAAATTATGTTATTTTAAAAAAATGCAACCGTCTAATGATTTCATAAAATTACGATCTAGAAATTTTGTTATTTTAAAAAAATGCAGCCGTCTAATGATTTCATAAAATTACGATCTAGAAATTATGTTATTTTTAAAAAATGCAACCGTCTAATGATTTCATAAAATTACAAGCTAGAAATTATGTTATTTTATGAAATTTTTCCTGAATATACGTTAAAGGAGCATGAGGGTTTTCTGCATAGATTGAAAAATAAACCAAAAATTAGTTGTAATATGCCGATATGATCGGAAATATTTCATCCAGTTTCGTCATGAATGCATCGAGAAACACTGAACATATTTTTTACAACAAGCACCGTTACTTAATTTAATTACTAGCGAAAATACTTTAGTAGCGCTGAGCCCTGAAGTAATGTATGCATTGATGAAATGCTTAATTGTGCTCAGTATTAAATTTGTAAGTTATACCATCGTTAGTGTTGAACTTGTTAGGTACATAATAATAAAGAACCATTTTTTTATCAAATTTCTTACCTGAATTGTCGCTGGAGCTTCGAGATTTCAAGATAAATATGATGATAATGGCCAGAAGCACTAACGCTCCAACTAATCCCATAAGAACTGCGAGGACTGCACTGATTGCTATGGGCTGTTCGTCTCCTGAAAAAAAAATGGAATGAATCGCGAAAGTGAGTTTAGGATGTATTCAAATGAGAAAAGGGAAAAAAAGAGAGAAAAAAAATTCTTTCTCGATAACATTTTTTCTTATTAAAGACTGAAAGTGGTTTAATAATTAACCGTTTTGACCCAACCGATATATTTATATTCTTTCATCTTCAAAATTTTTTCCAGTCATTGAAAATTTTTAGAGTAATATTTTAAAGTATACCATCACGCAGTGTATTGAGCTTCCATCATTAAATGATATGGATTATACATCATTAACTCTATGGCTGTACATAATAATATTGCGATTTTTTACACAGAAATCAGCAATACAGCTATTCATGAGTAATTTTTGTCATTTTAACTGCATTTCGGTATATTCTGTAATAAATCTCTGAAAGGAATTTTCACGTGCATTAAAATGTAGGTACTCAGCAAGTCTTTTTCCCTTTTTAAAAAAAGTGGATGTGTACTCAGCAAGTCTTCGTTTTAAAAAAGTGGATGTGAGGTGAAATACTTTAGCACGATTAATGGAAAATTCCAAAACGTAAAAAATATATAGATAAACATAACGAAGAAAACATAATGAAGACAGAAACGTAAGCAAGCCATCCTCAAAAATATAAAAGTGAATTCAAATATTTCTCGGAAAACGCAAAGCAAATATGTGATTTCAAATAGAAATCAAAAGTTTACTTTCAGACATGGAATTTAAGACATAACGCCATCCAACTGTTACGTAAAATACTGACGTAAATCCTTGCTTTTTAAAGAAGCGCATATGGCCCTTATGTTTTCTGTTTTTATACATTAGCCAATTAAACAATAAAAGCAGCTTCAAATTGCAACTGTGTGTTACGTAACTCCTTCCCTTATTTTGAAGACTGTTGTGAGTAATAGATGTGGAAAGTTATTTAAAGGAGCCGAACAGATAAATGTCTGAAAACAGTTTGCCTCCTTTCTACAGAATATGTTTTAAACACTGGATACAGAGAGTTTGAACGAACTTGCATAAGAGCTGTAACCGTCTGTGACGACATTATTTATTCCATCAAGCTGTTTCGCGCGCACACAGCGATCTGGCATTTCTTTCTAGAGCTCTTATTCACCCCTCTTTTTCAGTTTAAAACTATAATTCTCAACCGTTTTGTATCATGATTCAGAAGCTTGAAATTCTTTCATTATCGCTATATATTGAGCGTTTTGGTGTAGAGACATTAGGTGATTTCGAAGCAGGAAAGAAGAAAAATGAGCAATGCCCTCGCCGGGACTCGAACCACGGACCCCTGGAATACGCCTCAAGCGTGCTGACCACTACACCACGAAGGCATGAGAAGAAGGCGGCAGAAATACCTTATATACTTCCCCTTTTAAAGGGTGACTGAGGATTAGGCGAACTAATTGGCCAATCCTGGTGGTGGAGAATCGTCATCCACCATCTTTTTCAGTTCGGGCGCCACTGTAGAGACTTTAGGTATTTTTTGACAGCTGGAGCGATGAAAATGAGCAATGCCCTCGCCGGAACTCGAACCACGGACCTCTCGAATACGCGTCGAGCGTCCTGACCACTACTCCACGAAGGCATGCGAAGAATGCGCGGAAAGTACCTTATAACGTTAGTAACGGGCTCATGATTTGCAGAGCTGTTTCATGGGATATACATATATCGCAGTTGCATTTCTATGAATCTCTACAACTGCTTATAGAAACAAGGTGCACGCCTAGAGCAGAAGTGGCCAATTATATATACATATATATATATGGTCGATATTTTTTTAAATGTCTCGCAACGTGCCTCAAAATTGTGTCCACCAATAACTGACAGTGCAGGGAGGGTATGTAAAAACAACGTCATATTTTATTAATCATAGTTATTAACTGGGAAGCAACCATAGACAAATTGAAGATTAAGTTTTGAATTATTATCTTATTAAAGGGAAGTCTACGTTTGCATGCCTTCATCCAAGCGTTCATAATTTGTCTGTATTCAAACAAAGATCACGAATTTTCAGTATGGGGATATGTACGTAGGAAACGATATAAGACTTCGTGAACTCTAAATAGGGAAATACGTAGTAGATCCCAAAGATGAAGAAGATAGTACATTCGCTACATTTGGTGACATAATGATACGTTCCCAATTTACATATTTCCAAAAATCTTCCTAAAGTTCTCTGGCTTCTACGTATAAATAAATTTGCAGCGTTATAGTTTCACTTTCTTACGAGTCTTTTTTTTTATCTATTAAATGTGTCAGAAATTTTTGTGGCAATTTGTTTTACATTTAATTTTTTTCTAAGAGGAAAAGACAGACTCTGCGTGATAACTTTTCCAAAATCATGAAATCTGACTTCAAGGCCTTCAATCACCTTTTAAATATGTGCAACGTATTTTTGAATGTTATAATTCTGATGTTTTCATAAATGATCGAGCATAGGAAAAGTGATTCCAATTGCTTTGAAGAAGATCTTGTGTTAATGTAATAAGTTTTACTCTGCATACATCAATATTACGGATCATTTCAATAATTGTCTCGCTCTTTCCTTTGCAGTTAAAATTTAAATCGCATCACTTAATTTATATGTAAAATATGTAAAAATCGCTGTATCCCTGATCTAGTGTGGATGATTTAAATTTACACATTCTCCATTCTGCTGTTCGAGACTTTTTTTTCTCGCTCAGTTTTTGAAATCACGAAATACTTGTTGAAATTTGCTTTTCTTAAACACCTTACTTCAGTATGTAATAATACTTTAAGCTGTCCCTCACCATGGTGCAAATAAAAAAAAATGCCATTTCATGGAATTTTCTCGAATGGAGTTAACTTTTGAACATTATCTCCATTATTAATTTCGTATTTAATCTTTTACTGGATAGAATTTGATGATGAGTTGTGCAATGGTAGCTTAAAAGCGTCGAGAATTCATCAGTATCAGGCATAGAATTATAAATCCGTTTACGCTCCTGATCCATCTGTTTTTTACTGAAATTATTTTAAAAGTGGTAGTTCCATTGTGAGCTAATTTTGCACAGAAACTTTGAGCACCTCCAGATTGTTTGTAAAAAAACTCATATCATGAGTTATAAGCTAGTCATGTAATATAAAATGAATCTTAAGTTTATATGTTCAGTATTTACCAACATACACGCATTTCAAATCTGGAGATTCTTTTTTAAAACACCCTATATTATAGAAATATATTCCTTAGCATATTTGAGGAGACACCTAGTCTCATGATAATATTACATTGGCAAAACTTATTTAGGCACAAAAGTTACTTTAATATGAAATTTAGTTTAAAATATATATTTTAAAAATGAGTTAATTTTAAGTCCAGCTGAAATGGGTAATCTTTCTTATAGTAAAAGAGAGATTTATTCAGTAAGATATATAGGGTGAGAATATCAGTATTAAGTAAGCCTTCGATGAGACAGCCAATGTCCTTTGGCTATATATTGCAGCTCCTGCGTCGCAAATTTTCTTTGGGAAATCTAGTGTTAATTACGATATCCCTTATACACTCACTTCAAAAAGTTAAGCACGGAGAGGAAAATGGTAATATCTGGAAGACAATCAAAATTGACGAGGATGCAATTCGCTACAGAGGTAGATGGAAGCATGCAAATATGTTAGGTAACAGCCAATCGCACTTTCATGCCAAGAAATATGCGAAAGAGGCACTCAGACAAAAAGCCAGCTTTATGAAGGGTTACAGAAGTTGATCGTAAGTACTGATAGAAGGTGTTTAAAACTTTCGTATAATTTGTTTTCAAGACATACGTGTTTCTATGACTTCCAGAAGACGAATGGAAGATTCTGAGCGTTGGCGTGCTGTGGGGCGCATTGAAGCAGGACAGTCGATCACAGATGTTGCTCTTTTCTTTGGCGTTCATCATTCTGTAATTTCACGTTTATGGAAACAATTCCAAACCACACAGACATTTGTCCGAAGACCCGTAGCCGGTCGCCCAAGGGTTACAACCCCCGCGGAAAATCAATATATTGCTACTGTAGCCAAGCGGAATCGCAGAGCGACCTCCACGCGTGTGACAGCTATGGTTACAGCGTCCATTGGTAAGACGATATCTGCAGCTACTGTACGCCGAAGATTATTATGAGTGGACTGTACGCCCGGGTACCTCGAGTTTGTGTTCCTCTATCCGTCCAATGAAGAGGGGAACGATCACAGTGGTGCCTTGAACATGTCAATTGGAATGTGTCTGACTGGAGCAATGTCATGTTTACTGATGAGTCAAGATTTGCTCTGGAGCCAGATGACAAGCGTATAGGGATATGGTGTGCACAACGAACACGCAATCAATCCCAAAATATCACCGAACATCACGCATTCCGAGGCGGAAGGACTATGTTGTGGGCAGAGATTTTATTAGGATACCGCAACGACCTGCACATCTTTAAACGGCGTTCTTTGACGGCTGTCCGGTATCGTATCGAGATGAAGTCCTAGAACCCATTGTGAGATTGTACGCTGCAGCAGTTGGTCCTACTTTTGTTTTAATGGACGATAACGCACGTCCCCATAGAGGTGACATCGTCGATGACTATCTGGAGAGTGAAGGCATTGTGCGTATGGCATGGCCAGCATATTCGCCCGACCTTAATCCCATTCAAAATCTTTGGGATGCTCTCGGCCATGCTGTATCTTCATGTTGCCCACCTCCAGGCACTCTTATTGAGCTGGAAACTGCCATACAAGAAGAACGGCGATTGCATTCTGCGATGGTTGACCACCTAATTGAATGCAGGGGCACAAGGTGTAAACTTTGTATACAGATGAGGGGGATCACATAACCCATTAATGTTCTTTTTTTCGTTTTATGCTGTTTAATTTCACTTTAAACATAATTCTGTTTAAGTCTCCAGTATGTCATTATCTGATAACTTACAAAAATTTAATATTGTTTTCATTTCTGTATATAATTATTGATTTTGTTTCATCATAAATATATATGCTGCTTTCTTGCCGAATTTCGTGTCAATCAAACCAGTATTTGTTGATTTTTTTGCATTTTACATCTTTTGGAAGTGAGTAACATATTCAAAATAATATTTTTATCTTTATAAAGCCTTTGACGTTTTTAACTGCAAGATATAAATTAAATGCCCAGTGAAAGTGTGCATTTAGTCATATTGATTTCCAAACTCTGTTTTATATAATTATAGCTAATAAATAGATATGTTATTTAATTTATATCTATAAAAAGGTTTAAGCACCAGGTTTTGTGATTTATTTCTGCAACCCCTATCTTAAGCTTAAAAGTTGGCAATAAGCAATAATATAATTAGGGGATTTTTATTGCATGTTTAAGGCTATCGCAAAATGCTTGCGTTTACGTTGCTAATAGCTGAGCTTATCAGTTTCAATAAATACTTGTGTGAATGTTCTTTTAGAGCATTAGTTTCAATCTGATAGCTAAGCACATTTTTTCCTTTCCAATTAGAATACGTAATACATATTTTGTACGCTTAATGTCTATTTAGTTCAATTTTTAAGACTGTTTTTTTAATTTCAAGACTTCAGGTCTTTTGTGGCCGTTTTGATGTTATTTTACATCCATTATCTAAAAATAGTCTGATTCTTGAATTAAGCATCTGTAATGGAAAGATTTTTAAGAAACCAATTACTGATTAATCTGTATTGTAAATGAAACCCATGAACTGTTCCACAGTGAATATGAGCTGTATTATTTAACAAACGTATTTAAATTATTTTCTTTACCTATCCAATATTACATTTCAAAATCATTACAGATTCAGTGCATTAGAAAGCCCTGTTTACTCTTACATCTGATAACATTATTTTCCATAGTCAAGAATATTTGCCTAACAATATATCTAACATATGATTTCATATGATTTCATTTTATTGCTTTTATTTCTCTGATATTATACATATAAATAACATATATAATAAACATATTCTATTATGTATACTATAAGAAAGAGATTATATGTAAACTGAGGAGAAAAGAAAAAGAAAAAAAAAAAAGGGCAGTTCTATACCTCCCGTTCTACTGGGCCGATTGACGAAATTCAGCTTGCGTTTTTCATGTCTCGAAATCCCAACTTAGGATATATATTAGATTTATATATAAGCCTTGTTTTAATATAGGTATTCTGACAGAAAATCGGGCTTTTTCTGAAATGACATGCCAATTTTTTCCCCATATTTCGATTTCATGGCTCAAATTATGCTAAACTGCGAGGTTTTGCAAAACTCGCACGAATAGATTTAAAAAAAAATTCTCCCTCAAAATTTTAACTTCTCATGTTAATTGAATTTCATATATATTTATTAATCTCTCTTTTTTTTATTAAACTTACTTAATTCCTTCTTCGGCAGTTCGATTAGGCCTAATCCAAACAGAATTCGCGCATTTTTTATGATTTATTTTTTTAAGTTTCTATTTTTAAATATGTTTTATATATGTTTCGAAATAAAATTGAATTATAACCTAAAAAATTTTTAACATCATCTTAATGTAGATGTATTTCTAGGCACACCTGCAAAAAAATTTTATTTTTATTCTAAATTCCGTAAGATGTATGTAAATCTACTTATTGGCGCGTTTTGAAATTTGGCACAATTGTCATAAGTCATAATAACACCAAATGTGGTTTACGCACTTTGCTAAAATTACTTGAAAGAATGAAACATGTGTCTTTATTTCTCCGATCGTTCACAGTGAAAAGGAAAAGAAAATAGGCTACCATAAATTAAGAAGTTAGCTAAGTGAATCATGCGCCAAGATAAATTTTTGAATTTCTTCGTAAATTTCGCATCAAATTTTACAAAGTTTAATATTTAGGTATAATTGGAGTCATGGAATCGAAATGTGGAAAATAATTGGCATGTCATTTCAGAAAAGGTCCGATTTTGTGTCAAAATGCCAATATTAGAACAAAGCTACATATAAATCAAATATATATCCTAAATCGCGCTTCCGAGACCTGAAAAAACGCAATTTAAATTTCGTCAATTGGTCCAGTAGAACGGGAGATATAGAACTCTCCCCCTCTTTTTTTTATCGCAGTGTACGTGTAATTTTACAAAGTATGGAAAGTACAACAGTCTTTTTATATTAGCCTAAAAACGTCACTAAACTGTCAAATTTAACATATATTAGTTCCATCTGAGATTTTACCATCATTTGCATAGGCAAAGTTATTTAAAAGAAATTAAGGTTAATTTCACATTTGTATCTTTTTTGATGAAATGGAAGTTCATTGATTCTCCAAAATTATAAAGATTTTTACATGAGTAATTAAAGCCAAATGCTAATTTAAAGTAAATATTATACGAATTCAAATCTCTAATTAATTCTTCAGTAATAGGAACGGTACTTGAACAGCCAGAAAGAAGTTTTTTTTTAAACAGTTTTTGGGATGACTACAGAACATACTGCAATTCTCCACTTGTGTAGTACCATTACTTCTATTAGTTCAGATGGCTCCGCAGTTCATGGGAACAAAGACTTGCATCACAAAGTATCTAACTAAGGACTGTTAGATGGTTAGATGGAGCTATTAATGTACAATTTGAGTACGAAAACTGAGCAACAACTGAGTCACGCTTCACCGAATTAGATTACTTACGGAACAAAGGAATTTCATTCTGAAGCCATTCAGAGAAAATTGGCAAGGCATTCAAGCTTTTGTTGCCTATAAACAGAGTGCCCCATGAAACGCTCTCGAATAAATACAACTCGTTCGATTTCGTGTGCAGTCTGGAGGAAAGAGTCTAAAGGGGAAGGAGTTTACTATGTTCACAAAGGTTTCCTGCGTAGAACAGCTTGTTCAATCTTTCTTTTAATTTGAATTCTATTGAAATGTACATGTTTTTACTCATCTGACTGTTTAATGACAGAATAGCTAGGGAATAGATTTTAACATTAAGAAATATGATTTATGTTTTAAAATACAAAATAAATTGCAGAAATATATTTTTACTAATTCTGACTGTAACAAGAGAATGAAGAAAACTAATCATATATTTTAATGCATATGATAAATTTCGAAACTTTAAGTTCTTACAGCAATCTTTTAGCATTTTAATAATTCTGATTTAATCATTTCTGTTCTTTTATGATACGAAACAGTCTTGACTCAGATTCAAAGAAAATATTTTTAAGACAAAGATGTGAAAGCTTTCATATTTTACATTACGCCCAAAGGGGCGTTTATTTAACGTTTTGTGTGTTACATTTATTTATTAAATATCAAGTTCTTCGCACTTAAACCATAAAATTAAATTCAACAGCAATATCGAAAAATTATTTTAAAGTGAGCATATCTATATATTTTCCTATACACAGTCTCGCGTGCTTGACATAAATATGTTTTTTTTCGAATAGTGTTGCCATTCCTTGCTTTGGAATTGTTGAGTTTGTTAATCAAAAATTCTTTAATGTCTGACAAAATATGAAATAGATAATAAATCAAACTCCAAATTCCAAATTAAGGCTTCCAGATGCCCGTATTCGGTGGAGGATTACGTTATTCGAAATTTTATGGCTCTAGATACAGTTGTTTTATCACAATGCAACACACTTACATACATATATGCTTCAAACGAGGTTCAAACATTTTCATTACTGTTTAAGTATTATTCGTTTTCAGTTATTGAAAATAACGGCATTTCTATGTTAATTTGCTTATTCTGACAGAAGCAGAAAAAAATATAAAATATAAAAGTATGGTATTATTTAATGTCATACAAAATGAGTTCTTTTTGGTAAATGCGTAACTTTTATCTGCAAACCTATTAATCTCCTTGCTTTCATGGAAATATGCGCACATTATTATTTTAAATATACATGAAATGTTCCATGCTGATTTGCAAACTGCATTTTTCCATTAGAAGTTGTTTTTACAAATCATTTCGCAGAATAGACCACATATATTCATGTTACTTACAAATCAAATCTGCATTGTTGCTGTTGTAATATTCTCGAAGATCATATGTATGAATTTAAAATTGAATTGTCTAGAAATCTGAATTTTAGAAACATTTCAGAAAGGTGGTTAAAACATCTTTCATGTTTCATTTAACCTCTTTCTAAAAAACCTGGTCATGTTATTTACAATAACCCAGTGAAGAGCAATTTGCTTCAGATTCGTGGAATTTAAAAAAAATGGTACTAATATTACTGTCTGAGTTTTCTTCAAACTTTATTTTCTACAACAAACGGAAATTGATTATTAAATTTAGAAAGTGCAATTTGTGCTTCTTTTGGAAACTTTAATTAAGTTAAACCTGAAGTTTAACTATATAGTAAATTTAAGAATAATATTTTTAGTAGACCGAGTAAAACAAAGATTTTTAGTTGTGATATCAGAATTTCTTCTCTCAGTTGTAAATTACGTAGAAATTTTATCTTTAAGCTGCTAATTTCAAGAATTTTGCACTAATCGTTTTGAGAAAAATACAACGGCTGAAATATATCATCATTAAAATAGATAGACGAATAAAATTTTGAGCATTAATTTTTTTATGTTTTTATTTATTATTATTATTTTGTATAAACATAAATTAAACAACATGCATGATTAAGAAAAATAAAATGAAAATGTTAATTGTAATATTCTGTTGAGTAAGGAAGGAATATCAACCAGTCAGGAAAGCTTTATTCTAATGCTAATATACATTTAATAAAATATCACTTTTGGATTGCGACTCAGTGTGATATTAAAATCACTCCTACTGAATTTAATCAACTGAAAATGTAAAACGATTTGAAAAAAAAAAAAAAAAAAAAAACAATTGGTTTTTTAAATAATAAAAAACTATTGGTCTTTTCAATGAAACTTTTTGTGCCTTATACTTTGACTCTTTTGTTAAATATACATACTCACTTTCATATTCAAAAGTAATGTTAAAAGACAGAAATTGCCGTCTAATTTGAAGATTACAATTTAGCGTACATTTTTTACTCTTTCTAATAAATTGCAGTTGAGGATTTGATTCATTTTACAATATTTCCTTATAAATAACACTTTTCATTTTGTTATCCGGCGTATATATGTAAAGATGTTTCGAATTTCCTACGCGAGAACAAGTTACGTATAACAACGTATAGCTACGTATGACGCACTGTTTTAAAGTTTGACCATACTTTATTAATTGTAAAACTGTAGGGTAATTTGATTACAAATTGCAGTCTTTTAATTTGGAATGACACTTCAGTAGATGTGAATGGTAATCTGGAGCTACATATTGTGTGCCCTTTGTCTTTTTCAGTCATAAGTTCGACTTCGATGATGTTATTCGATAGCTGCTTGACGACTATCCTTGTTCCATTACACAGTTTTGGTAAGCTGCGATTTCTGAGTAGTATCATTGGAGATCAAATTTGTAGTCCATGGCTGTATAATGTCATTCATGGTACTTGCAAAGTGTTTAAAAATTCTGTAGGGAAGTCAGCACTTTCTTCAAAATTTACCACCGTGTCAATCGATTTGCATATTCTCTCTTTACATACTTTATTTTCAATTTATATTCGGTCATTTTATCACTTTCGTTACTCACACTTCAATGTTTGTTTTTATTCCCTCACTGCACTTCACTCATAAGAAACTGACGTTCGAACCCACGACGGATCTTGCTTTATATACCCCTAGCAATGAGTAGCCTCACCCATTTAAAAAAAAGGCTTAGAATTGTCCAGAATGTTCCAGAACATTCCGCAACATTCGAGAGTATTTTGGAATGTTCCACAATGATCTGGGATGTTCCCGAACGTTCCACTACACTCCAGAGTGCTCTGGAATGTTGTGGAATGCTCTTGAATGTTCTGAATTGTTCTAGAAATATCTACAGAAAGAAACTTATAGCCCTTTATATCTTCAAAAGCACGCCCTTCATATAAAAACGGGAACCTTCTTCATAGATGGGTCATAGAGGGCTACCACACGATGTAACTCCCTTGATCGTACCGGAACTCATTTCTGAGTTTTAGCGGCACTCACATTGTACACTTACTTTTATAATATATATTGATTATTATTCACAGATTTTATGAAACATGTTTAAAAAAGACGTACCTTTGATGATGACATGTTTCATAACAGATACAATCGGAACCTCATTTAAAGAATAAATATTTATCTATTTCCATTTAAGAGAAATGACGAACTTAGGTAAAATATTTGCATAGGTTATTGATTAAATTGCATATAGATTTCAGGAAAATAGTTTGTCCCAAAACATTATTTGCTTCAACATCAAGAAACATTAATTTACACTTAGGTTTAGAAATATTTTAAATAATTTAGATATTCAAATATTCGATATGTTCGTTCTATAGAAACTTAGTGCTCCGTTTTCAACGTCACAATTTAAACTTAAAAATATATATAGCATCGAAATAGTTTTCTGAACATATAATCTTCCAAAGAGTATGTTTTATGATCTAAGAGAATCAACTGCTTTCAAATACATTTTAAAGGAATCTTAATTCTATCAATAAGGTCTGGAATTCTTGGGATAAAACTGAAAAATGATGCAAATCCAGCGTCTAGCCCATAAGCACCCTATTATGAGTTAACGTAACCCACGTGTTTCCATCAAGTCTTGATAAAGAGCTCTTTAAATCACGATAAATTAAGTAGTTTACGTATATCTAATATAATCTTTCTCGCATATTTGATTAAATTTCTGAAAGGCTTAAAATTATGAAATGTTTTCAAGTGTGGATTACAAACCCATGATATGAAATTTAACGCATTTTCTGATTAATAAGTGTTTAATCCTTGATTTTGAATTAGCAGTATTTATGAGCATTCTTGGTAGCTTATTGTGATTAACGCCGTTGCCATTAATCTATATATATAAAGAAGAATGTCTGTTTGTTCTTTCCAAGTGGCAACAGTCTCTCACGCTGGAGTTAAAAATCTGCTTTATTTCGAGAAGTGTTGCCATTGCTCGCTTTTAAACCGTACAGCTCGTTAATAAAAAATTTTTAAGTTTCACCATGAAATGGAAATAGCTTTGTCAAATATTAAATACATTATTCCCAATTGCAAAAATTCGTGGGAACCATGGAGGTAAGAAAGGTAGGAGGGGCCAAGTCTGTACTGAGAGTGAAACACTGCACTTTCGGTCTCCAGATGGGGTGTTTTTTGTTTACATTCAGGAGCTCCCTTGACATCTTTCTGATAGCATTTCGACACACGACAGTTCCATACAAATCGAAAAACGGGACACTTCCTTACGAAAGAAACATTTATTGTGTGATGGATAATAGAAATTTGTATCATTTAGTGACATTTACGCAAAAATTACATCTTGGTTATTTTTTTATAACTAACAGCAGTGATTTTGGTTATGAATTTGTTTTATAAAATTCTAATGTGTTGAACTACAAAAATATAGATTTTATTGAAAATTTTATGTTTAAAGAATGAAAAATACCTTACGGTACCTTTAAAATTACGGTTAATGTTTAAATTTGAAATTGATAGTTATTTTTTATTATATTGTTAGAGAATTATTAAACTGGGTAAAATCGCTAAAAGAGGTATTGAGTGCTCTGCCAAAATATATTTACTAGAAGATTTGAATTTGATAATGAATGTATCCTAACACGTGTTTTAAGTCAAAAGTTTGAAACTTGATGGCTAAATATAAATATAAAATTATACATATATTGTTAAAATATTTGTAATTAGGCACATAAATTAATTTAAGTTTTTATTAAATAACATGAGGCATGCAAGAGCTGTCTGCCTAAAGGAAGAGATGCCATCGTGAAGGAATTTCGAAAAAAATTGACTTTTGAGAAGCTATTAAAAATAATGCATGCAATTTTCATTCAAATTATATTTATATTTTTTCCCATGTAAAAGTTTCTGGTATGTGCTAAATTATTGTAAATTACTTTACTCGAAAAATATAATTAATGCACAGAAATTAAAGATTTGTACATGCCGAAAATATGAAATATATATGGGTATTTATGCGTATGCTTGCTAAAAGCATGTATCTGCCTCTAACAGAATATGTAAATATTTATAAAAATTTATAAATATATTTGAATTAAAAGATTTATTTATTCATAAGCTACTGTGAAAGTTAATGTGAAGAAATCTAATTATTAAATGTATCTAAACTTATAATGATTATAAATATTATCTAAATATATAATAACCTTAACATTGAATTGTAATCCTGTTGACAAATACGTTTATAAAACTATTTAAGCAAGAAATATTCGTACCGGAAAACAATCTGTTAAAAGGTATTGTAAAGTAAATTCTATGAGATGCGTACTTAAGAAAGTAATAAAGAAGAGTTTTAGAATATGTATTGTTGAAATTAAGGGTAAAAACAAACTGATAAGTATAATTAAAATAATTTACACATTTTAAATCAGATTTAAAAAAATCCTTTTTTTTATTCCCTTTCAGAAATATTCAGAGAAAGTTAAGTACTATTTAACATGTTTTACTATTAAAATAAAAGGTGCTGTAATTTGAAATGGACTGAATAGAGCATTAATTATAAACTGGCTTAGATTTTTCGATTTAAAAGCTGCTAAAAATCATGTCATATTTGAAAAAGTATTTTAGGAAGAAGGTCTATAAATAGAAAAGAAATAATGCATAATTTTAGTATTAATAACGCAATAAACTTTGATCTGAATTTTTGTAATCCTTAACCGAATGAAATCGGATTACCTTAATTTTTTTTCTGATGTAATTAACGAAAACTTGTGAAAATATTTCATTCCAATTAAACCGTTCTGAGCAAACTATTCTGTGAAAAGTATAGCATTTAATTCCGTCGAGAATGAAATGTTTAAAAATATATTCTTTTCAGATACTTCGGACTCTGACATTTATATGTATTTTAACGACGTAATTACAAAATATTTACATATGATCGTGTCAAAACCCATTGATCTTAATGGTAAATAACCGAATGTTTTGGTCACCACGCAGGGATGGCCAGTGCTTAAAATGGGAAAATCGGTTAGGAGCCTCTCCTTCTTACTTCCTATCTCCAATAGTGGGAAGCCATTTCGACTCTTCCCATCTTCGTACGACTTTGTCCAGCTGAGATGTTACTTAAAAACTCTGAAACCATTTAATTTTTGTACGCATTTTTCCGAGTGGCAACAGTCTGGCGGGTGGGAGATAAAAACCTGCTTTATTTCGAAATGATTATTAATGAATTAATGAGAATCAATTATGATAATTTTTTGCCACATTTAATCGATTAAAATTGAATATAGGTGAAATATTGGAAGGAACTTGAGCTTTTACTTACATTTGATTAGAAAGCTGAAAATCATTTAAAACTGCGTGCCATTGTTGCTGATACAATGAGAGAGAATTAGTTTATTTTATCTGTGGGAATTTTGATGTGGGTTTCATATCCCATCAGAAAAATATATGACTGAAATATATATGACTATGAATCGTATTTTTTTGCATCGTTATTAGCGAAGAATTACAGCGGTATCGTTATCTCTATTATTAGATATACTACTCTGAATGTAACTTAACTGGCACCGGGTACTTTCGCTAGTTGAAGAATAATTTGATATTAAATTTGTGTTACATTATGTGACAGGTTATATATGTACTTTAATAACGCTAAGAAGTTTATTAACAAAATTTCATTTCTTAATGACTAAACTTTTCGAGGTTTTTTTGAAATAACAAGAATGGAGAGTACTTGTTTTCAAACGTTCCCGCTATTTGGTTATTTCGACTCCAAACTGCTTAACCTCTTCCCACAATAAATTTTCAAAATTATAGAATTAGTAATTTCAAAGGTATTAGGATCAAACTTCAGTCATTTAGTGCCTTTAATTGAATAACTGGTTTAAGCAAACATGTTACCATTTCATACCTTCTCTGATTTTAGCTATTTTTTTTAAATTAATATCTCTGATTTTAGCTAATTTTCTTACCTGTGAAAGCCATTCACGCTCCTTTTCCAACATTTTTATTCACGTTCAAGTAAGCATTCATAGAATTTGTTTACATTACATTTGGGTTAAATTTTATGTTTTAGAAAGAAGGAATTTTTCAGTGATATTTAAAATCAGAGTTAATAACTTCAAATTTCCGCAGAAATATTTAGATTCAGCTTTATATTTTTTGAGGAAGGATTCCCTTTGTTTCTATCAATTTAACCTTGGCCACCAGTATATCTTTATTATTTCATTACTCGGCTGAAAATAGTTCACATGCCAACCACATTTTAGGAAAGAAAAGGTAACATGTTGTCTAGGTGAGATAGCCAGATAACTGCCCTGGGGCAAGACATATGCCAGACCAACTAATACAGGGTCTGGCATCACTCAACCTCAAGTGGCACCGTCGCATATGTATATAAGTACATACTCCTCCGCATCTAAGGCAATACAGCCTTTTAGTGTGCTTTATGCGCTAGTAACTCCGTTATTAATAGTGTTTATATATCATGTATGTTTATGTGTTATGTTTATGTGTCTTTCTATATGTAACCAGTATGTTATGTGATGTAATGTATACCTTGCAAATCTAAAATCTGTAATCCAACATAATAGTCAATGTATACCTCATCAGCCCTTGTATGGCAGTGTAAACTTTAATTTAAGATCAAAATAAACTCCCTGTGTGTCCCCCTGGGGTCCCAGGGAGTTGTTGCCTCTAGGTAGGGGAGGGCGCGGAACATATGCCTGTTTACCTATGTTAGACACCAGGCGTCCCCGTCCTCCGTCAACTGTCACCTGTCTAGGTGAATGTAAATGTGCGTGAAGATGTTGCAAAGGAAGATGTTGAAAAAGCATTATTTTATTTAATTACATATTTATTTTTAAGTTAGAAATATATTTATTTTTAAGTTAGAAACGTCTTTGGATGAATCTTTTCAAAATTTGTTGATGTTATATTATGTTACCCTGCGTTGCGACACATTACTGTATGTTACACTTCCATGTATTTCTTTTTCACGTAATGTGGCCATTGTCCGACAGATAAGATGCTTAATTTTTATTTTACGAGAATAGCAAAAAACTAGTTATATAGCATTGCCATTGGACATGAATATGGATCTTTAATTTACCTTTCACATTCAATTACTTCATAAGCTAACAGGTTTAAAAGGAACAAAAATGCCTTTTTAAGTACATATATTTAAAATAATTTAAAACACGCTTATTTTATAATACATCTTTTTTCATAATTATGGATATTTGCAAAATTACTGTGATTTAAAATATGCTTTCCTAACATTAGATATTATAAACTTGGAGTAATATATTTTTCTTACTGTATATATCAGTGTTCCTTTAAGATAAAGTACACACATAAATATCGACATTTGCAATACTTAATGTCACGTAAAGCACCTTTTAAAATATTTCGATGTAATGTTTCCTAATAACAAAATGCGTTTTAATAGTTAATGCTGGTGTTTTGACTCTGCTTTTTATTATTTTTGTTGCTTGAAATAAATGCTCCATAATTTTTAAATCTGAGAAACAAATAACTAAATAAGCATACTCTTCTTTCTGCAGTTTTCTGACTTAAAATGTTTTGTAGTCAATAAATTTAGAATTCAATTATCACAGAAAGATATATTACACGGCAAGCTTTAACCTAATAAACGTCTTGATATAAACCAGAAGGCAAAGGTAAAATGATTTACTCGTTCATGTTACTTCAAATCTATTTAGCTTTCTCGTGCGGCTTCTTCAGTAGTAAAATAACGCTTAATAAAACGTCTGTGCGTCTCATTTTTCTCAGGGAAAAAGTTAGTATTAATTTTTGTTTTCTTCCCGATAAAAATATCACCCTTAATTTATCCAAAACAGTTTCGATCTATCCAAAACGGTTGTTTGGAATTTTATCTTCCGCATAACATATGTATTAATGGTTTGTCGAATCATTATGTATTTTTGGAGGCAGAAGACATGAAAAAAAAAAGGAGCAACGCCTTCGCCGGGAATTGAACTACGGACATTTCAACTACGCTTCGAGCGTGCTGACCACTACACTACGAAGGCATACGAAGAGGGCGGGAGAAATACTTTATAAGGTTATACTTACGTTATGATACATATAACCTTACGTTACGTACACACATATAATCTTATATTACATGGTATTATTTTTCCATGCACTTGCATGACATAAAATTTATAAACAATGCCAAAAAATGATGTTTTATTAAACTAGCCTT
Organism: Stegodyphus mimosarum; assembly: GCA_000611955.2. NCBI lineage: Eukaryota > Metazoa > Arthropoda > Arachnida > Araneae > Eresidae > Stegodyphus > Stegodyphus mimosarum. The sequence goes on along the minus strand of KK118269.1, from coordinate 1,010,784 downwards.
CTATATTAAAAGTATTTCATGTATTTCATCAAGCTACACTTAAATTCACTCATATAAATATAGTTAATTAAATAATTAAAAAAAGAAGAATCTCAAAGGTTTCAGATTTTAAATTACATCCAAATTGGGGTTTTTCTAACATTTTGCGTGTTACCTTTATTTATTAAATATCAAATTCTTTGCACTTAAACCATAAAATTCAGTTCAAGGGCAATATCGCAAAATAGTTTTAAAATGAGCATATCTTTAGAATTTCCGATACACAGTCTCACGTGCTGGAGATAAAAATGCTTTTCCTGTATAACGTTACCATTGCTCTCTTTGAAATCCTTGAGTTTGTTAATCAAAAATTCGTTAAAGGTTTACAAAATATGAAATCGATAATAAAAGAAATTCCAAATTTCAGATTTGAGCTTCCAGATGCCCATATTCGGGTGGAAACTGTCAATATTCAAAGGTTGATGGCTCAAGGTACCGTTGTTTTATCACAATGCGAGAAACATGCATACATTAATGCACATTCTTTATTATTTAATTTCTTTAACTAAAATACAGGGCGATAATATTTGGTGGCAACAATTTGAAATCTGTGTAAGGTTTTAGATAAACTAACAAAGTTTTATTTTAATTTAAATCTTTCTATCCCTTCTCATTTTCAACTTCCCGTTAGAAGAAGTGCGCGTTTTCAGCTTTATGCTAATTTGAAGTGGAGCCACGTTCTATTTAAAAGAGAGGTAGAAACCTCTCAGTGTGAGAGAATTTTTAGTCTCAGATCACGATCATTCTATTCGACGTTCTCCTGACTAGCTAGCATTTAAATTCTAAGCCATAGGTAATCGCTTTACGTGATTGCTTATTGAAATAAATCCAAGTGCGTCAGTATTAGTAAATCTTGCTACGCACCATTTAGTTTAGAGTCCAACCTCGCGTTATAAGCTCTATGAGCAACGACTATTTAATTTCTACTTAGCTTTAGTTTTAAATTTATCTGATTGTTCATTTTAGACCCAAGTGTGGTCTTTTACTTTCTGTATCCTTATCCCTGAGTTGGGAAGTGGTTGTAAATAATAGTGATTTAATAAAAGAGGATTTTAAATCAATTTATTCAAGTGCAGTTATTCTCCACTGAATCACAGTTCTACCACAGAACATAGCTGCATTCAGCTCCCTGTTCCAGATCAGGACTTAAGGAGTTTCACGAAGATGTTTGCCAAGAATATGCACCGAACACACAGTCCTGACACTGGCGCCCGAAGAAAAATGAGAGGATGACCTGAAATACAACAAGACGAACCTGAGATACCTGCAGTACCTGTGCAGAATCCTGAAATAGCAACTCCTGGCCTAGAAGGATTTGGCTACATCGTACAAGCCATGCGGGCAGAGATGAAGCTAGCGGCAAACTTTGACGGCAAGTCAGCCGTAATTAACTTCCTGGAAAAGCTAGACTCCCACTTCATACTATATCCAGTTCATGAATTTTGGAAAGTCGCTCTTGCTACCAGTGCTTTGAAGGGCCAAGCGCTAAATTGGTTCAAGTGTATGGGAAAGAATCTCTTGGGGAAACCGGGAAGCCCCACATATACTTAACGAAAATTTCAAAAATTCCTTGGTGAAAGCATTACCTGTAGTACTAGATCGAGCCAGACTGGAGGCGGAATTTTTAGTCGCTATCGAGAAAAAATAGAAGATTTGTCAAATTTTATTTTGAGAAAAATTCAAGTTTTCAAGCTTTTGTATGGAAGTCTCCCGGATTCTGAAATTATTCAAATTATACTTACTAGGCTGCTGCACCAAGTTCAAGATTTCATCGAGCCAAGAAATCCAACGACGTTAGACAAATTATTTGAGCTCGCAGTACAATTTGAAAGCCGAAGAACAGCAGACAACGAACGACGTCGCCAATTTGAGCGAAGAAGTCAGTTGAGTTCGCCAAGACCCCAGAAGAAGCAAAATCAAAGTTACGGGAACAAGGCGAAGCAATGGCCGAAGAAAGAGGTATCTTCTTAAGCGAGCGACGAACGAGGGAAATTCAACAGAAGAACAAGCAAAGATGCCGAGGGCAACCAGAATAAGAAGAATTTAAACTAAGATGGATTTCTTCGAGGAAGGTAAAGAAGTAAGAAACAACGCAAAACCCTTCAACAATTATTTTAAACACTTGGTCGTGAAAAATTTGAGTTTACCGAAGATTGAAGTTCTAATTAACAACATACCGGCGACGGCTCTGTTAGATACAGGAGCCCAAAGCAGCTATATCTCAGAAAGATTTTTCAAGAAGCACTTTCGCCGTTACAGAAATTTTAGTGCAAGAGACATGGATGTCATAGCGGTCCAAGGAGAGAAGTGTAGCTGTTTGGGGAAAGTATTGTTGTTCGTGCATATCAACGACGAGCAGGTAAAAATTTTATTTTATTTTGTGCGAAACCTGCAAACATGTATTATTCTGGGTGTGAATTTTTTTAGATTGGCAGAAGCAAAACTAGATTTCAAATTGGGAGAGTTAACGCTAAATATGAAACCAATAGCGATCAAGAATGGTATGCCCCCGCAGCTAGACTTGCAGCACTTACCGGCAGAAGAACAAGAAAAACTGCAGTGCCTGGTAAGTAAGTTTTCAAATTTATTTAGCGATGTACCGGGTTTCACACAGGTCGTAAATCATAACATTGAAACGGGAGATGCTCAGCCAGTTAGGCAAAAGCCGTACCGCTTCGACAAAGTTAAAGAGGAAATAACTGAATGCCATATTAAAGACATGTTGAAAAATAAAATCATCACGCCGATTTCTAGCAGTTATGCTAGCCCAGTAGTTTTATGCAAGAAAAATAATGATTATCCGATTACGCACCCGAAGCGGTGGCGTTTTGCTATAGATTATCGAAAGTTAAATTCCGTCACAAAGTATCCCGTATATCCTCTGCCGATAATCGAAGAGATAATTCGAAATATTTCCTCTACAAAGTACATGATCACATTGGATCTTACGAGTGGCTATTTTCAGATTGGGGTAAAATCCGAATATGTCCTCAAAACCGCATTCATAACTAAGTCTGGCACGTACGCATTTCTTAGAATGCCTTTTGGTTTATCCGGCGCGCCGGCATCTTTCCAAAGATGTATGGACATCTTCTTAAGAACGGTCCTTGGTAAAAGTACGTTCATATATTTAGACAATATTATAATTACTAGTAGTAATCTAGAACAAATGTACAAAGCAAGTTTTCGTCTGTAAATTTCGCCAACTACTAATGTTTTGGAAGGGTTGGCCTAAGTTTAGAAGAGTTAAATTTTGAGTATTTTGTCGTAGAATTGCAAGTTTCAACATGGTCCGTTTGGACCGCAGTAGTTCACCTGTTGCAAATTCTGGCGGGAAGTAAGTAAGGTTTTATTTAAACTAACAAAGTTTTATTTTAATTTAAATCTTTCTATCCCTTCTCGTTTTCAACTTCCCGTTAGAAGAAGTGCGCGTTTTCAGCTTTATGCTAATTTGAAGTGGAGCCAAGTTCTATTTAAACGAGAGGTAGAAACCTCTCAGTGTGAGAGAGTTTTTAGTCTCAGACCACGATCATTCTATTCTGCGTTCTCCTGACTAGCTAGCATTTAAATTCCTAGCCATAGCGCTTTACGTGATTGCTTATTGAAATAAATCCAAGTGCGTCAGTATTAGTAAATCTTGCAACGCACCATTTAGTTTAGAGGCCAACCTCGCGTTATAAGCTCTGTGAGCAACGACTATTTAATTTCTACTTAGCTTTAGTTTTAAATTTATCTGATTGTTCATTTTAAACCCAAGTGTGGTCTTTTACTTTCTGTATCCCTCCCGAGTTGGGAAGTGGTTGTAAATAATAGTGATTTAATAAAAGAGGATTTTAAATCCCTTTCAAGTGCAGTTATTCTCCCACTGAATCACAGTATCTACCACAAAACATAGCTGCATTCAACTCCTTGTTCCAGATCAGGACTTAAGGAGTTTCACGAAGATGTTTGCCAAGAATATGCACCGAACACTCAGTCCTGACAAGTGAATCAACGCAAAATGCCAAAACGAAATTAATAGTCCTTCTGGGTAAATTGCCCCTTTGGACTAATAAATAAATAATAATTAAATAAATAATCACAATTAAATAAAATAGAAAAGATGTGTGATGATTGATTTAAGAAAATGCATAGTAATGTAATTTAACACAAGCCAATTAAATTACTGTTTTAATACTTGTTCAAAGATTCAACATTAAAAAGAATATTTTCCGTTAAAATTTATATTGAAAAGACAATTAGACACTGAAGACAAAATTCATTGAACAGAGTGTTTATAATTGAATTGACCCTACTCACATCTTTTCAAAACCCGGTCTAGTTGATCAGTTGCGTTGAAACATGATAGGAAGTTACTTATACGCCTCATGGAGAAAAGAAAACTGCATTAAAATTTAATAGTTCGAATTTTGAACACTAGATGGCGCTTTTCATGCAGTGAATGCTATGTAAATCTGGAACCCTTTAAAGTGGAAGTACCGATACCCTAAAATCAGTTATCTTCTAGGCTTTTTTGGAAGCATTAACCTTATTGAACACCAAAATAATCGGTCAATTAGATACTTTTTTATTAAACAGTTGATGTGAAACATTTGGACCCTAGGGTAACAGCCCAGTTGGGTTATATCTGATGCATATTATCCCCATTTTATGGAAACGATTGTCTTTTTAGTTTTCTCGTTAGCATTTTGAGACAAAGGTTAAGCATTTTCAATATCATCATCTGCTGTTTTGACTGGAATGCAAAATAAGAGATTTATTTTGGAAATGACTCCTCAAATTTTTAGACGAAGTATATGTAAATGCACTTTGCAAGGAAAAATATTCATAAAAGATTGAGCTTATTGCATTTCAAAGTGTGCAGGCAAGTCAAGTCTCCACATTATGCAGCGTGAGATTCTAACTGCAACGAAGCTTGATGACAAGGCAAATTTGAAGGACGACCGGTTTTCTCCCTCTTCTGTTGCTGGCTTTCGTAGAGGTAAGACGCCCCTAGTTGGGCTGTCCTCACCTAGCCGAGATGTTAATTTTACCTTTTTCGTGACTTCGCCATTTTTTAGTTCCATGCTTTACACAAATGGCTGAAGACTTTTTGTCTCGAGTGAAATGTCATGAAGAAAATTCGACATATTTGTTGCTTTCATTAACTAGACATCATTCTGGAGAACTATTTTGATAATTGTTTCGTTCCGCTTATTCGTGTCGGTAGAGACATATGTGCCCGTGTTTTCTTTTTAAGATATGAATTTCACAAACCAGAACAGTATTTCCTTTAATATCGTGCAATTTCAAGGTCTCTGAACATCTGCAATCTAAATCATGAACATTTCTTTATGAAGAGACTTCGTTCGCGTCGATGTAAAAAGATGGTCATATTTCCTTCTACTGATTCAAGTCCTAAATGATGCATCATTCGCGCTATTCTTCATATTCTAAGATGATAATATACCTGGCATACTCTTCGCGTCACTCGTGCTATTCTTCTAATTCTGAGATGTAATGTGTCTGGCATATGATTTTATTTTTTCAGTAATTATTTCAGTAACTAAGATAATTAATAAATCCAATTTGATTCTGTAGTATCTACTGTCTTTGGGGTAAGTTATTTTATTTGCATTTTTTCCAGATCATACATTTTATCATTACAGTTCTTTCAAGTATAATGGGTTATTGCGGTCACATTCATTTTGATTCATGTTCTTTAATCACTTAATCCAAATCTAATTTATCACCGTACACATATTTTATAACAGGAAGAAAGGTATGTTTAATAAGTTGAAACGGAAATAAGGTTTAGTTAAGGGTAAAAATAAAATAAGGCTGAAAAACGTAATCCTAAGGCTGTTCGAAATCGGGTAAATATCAAGAATGAGAATGTCTGATCCTGAAATAAACTCTGCTGCACTGGAACTGGAAATGTCTTCTGGCACTTTAGTAAAATCTTTCATAAAGATTTGAAGAAGATATTAAAACCTAAAGTTCATCGGTTTCTACCAATGCATATTTCGAAAAGAAAATTAAATTGTAGAGAATCATATCAAAACACCTAACTGCTTATAAATTTGAGACAACACTCGATGGGGTGGTATATTTAAGCGATGGTAATAAGAAAAGTTTAATTTTCTATTGATTAAATGAATGGCGAATGAATGCATGAAATGGCTTCATCAGTATACAGAAAAATTCTCAGTGGGTTCATGACAATCGAATTATTTTTTTTACAGCACTCAATGAAAAGGTAAAATAAGTCTCAGTCTAAAAATAATTCACTCTATCATCACCAGAATATTTTAGAATGAATTTTTGAAGAAATTCCAGCCTTATTTATAGGAAGGACATCAAGCTCGATATGAATGAATTCCCTAGTCACACCTCTAAAACAATTGTCTTTTATTTAGCAAAGAAAGAACGCGAAACAGGAATGAAATGTATCTTATTTAATAAAATATTTCTAAAATCGCCTGACGCTTCTCCCCTGGACTTTTGCCCTTTCCGTTTGTTAAAACGAATCTTAAAAGAATGGCGTCCATTAACACGTTAACAAACCTTGTAAAACGAACCAAGAGGAGAAGGATAAAACTAATATGAGGGTTTTAAGATAAAGGTTCCTTACATGGAAAATTCGAGACAGAGCTAAAACCAAGAATTAAGATAGAAGTAGATAGCTGCAAGAAATAATCTCTTATGTACAAAAATTAATTATCAGAAACGCTTCTATAAAAACATGTGAAATATATTTTGCATCTGTATGTATTCGTGTTCACTGAGACGAAGAGTGAATATCGACGTTCAAAAGGCTTGAAAAAAGGGCTTATGTCAAAGACTACTGGGCTGATTGACTACTGCCTTCATGCAAGTTGGTTCAAAACCCAAGTCAGCCGACTACTCAAGGAGTATTTTATGCTGACTTCGGCAATGAATGTCTAGTTTTAAGAAGTTTTTCGAATGTCTGGCCTCCTGGTTTCTTCGAACTTGAATTCTTGTGAATTTACAATTCCCGAGACACCTTATTTACGAAAGAAGCATGTGATTCTGCCTGATCTGAAAATAACACGATATTGTTTGTCGCATATGCGTAATAAATATTTCACGCTGCTATTGAATATGACTTGAAAATGTGACTATTCACTAAAACCTATTGAATATTATTTGAACCTGCCTTGGAAATGTGATCGACCCCATGAGATATACATTGAAAATATACAGTTATTAAATAAAGTTTTCTATTTCCAGTTTGTGTTTCATGTTCTTTGTGCGTCATCTTCACTTGACGGGAAAAGACAGAGAATTTAAATTATTTCTTTTTATTGTAGCTTTCTTTTCCCCGTCGGACGTATAACGAGTATGCCAAGTTTAAGCAAGCTACATCACTCAGAAAGGATTGCTCTGAGTTGTGGCATTTTAATTATAACCGCCATATGTTAGAGGACAATAAACTAAAATTATTTATTTTATTGTATTGAAATCAACTTTATTTTTTATCAGCTAATTTATACAGCTACTCTTATTAAAAGAATATAATCCCCCTAATTGCGATGTAATTACACAGTCACTGTATGTTAAAAATGTAATTGTATAACTTCATAATAAATTCTAATTTTATAAGAAGCCCCCTTATTGCATATAAGGGGAGAGAAAAATGTTTGATATTTACTATAAAAATCATGTAAAGTACTACCTAATATAATACTTCTTAAAGAGTTTTCAGCTAGCTCCTATGCGCATCAAAGGAAATCATTAAGCCTTTGAAAAACTAGCAGTCATCATTACAGAAAAATAAAGATCTAAATCTGTTCTACATTCAGGTTTTCAAGACGTCTAAGGTGCCTAAAATTTTGAGCTTTAGATCTTATCAAAGTAACAAAGATACTAAGTTTCGCCACACCCAAATTTTACATGGGATAGAACATTTTTTGCACAAAAATGCCATTCTTCTGTCTTGACATTTCTTGCGCATGGAACAATCGGATGCCAGAAGTCCTAAATACGAAATTTTTAATACAACTTAGTTGTCGCAATGACTGAGTCAGATGTTCCTTTTATAATTTTAGGGACATGCATTAATCTTAATCAAATACTCAGCCGTTGTAAATTAATGCTAATTTATTTTTACTTTCTTTTATTCCTTACTGATAAAATCTCTGAGAAAAAAATATGTACAAATGTGATGACGCTTTTGGAACTTCTAAGTTTTTAAAGTATGTTACGACTTATCTTTAAAATCTTAGGGGATCCATTCGCCAGATCATGGTGGTGACGAATTATTTTCCCGAAAACATCCTGCTAAAAAACTGAAGGAAATATCTTCTGACAAGTTGGCGTTGTACAAGTATCATATTAAGGTACGTAGAAGTTTGATTAGACCGCCTTCTACAGATTCCCAATTGATACCGTAATAAAATTGTGTATCTATATAATTGTGATAGCATAATTAAACTTTTGGCAATAATTTAAGAAAATTAAAATATTTCACTGAAAATGAAATAATTTAAGGAAAACGCAAGAATAATTTTTCATTATGAAATCTACTCTCACGTTATATTATTTTCAAAGCTATCAACACAGTAACTCAATGAAGTAAAAAACTGTAAAAAAAGTAAATATTCGAACCTAAAAAATCATTGGTTTTATTTATATTGCTTGTAACATTTAATCATCTGAATGCCTCTTACAATATTTGTTTTCAGAAATTTTAAAAATCATAGTAAATGAAAACATTTCTTTAAACATATGCTCAAAATTAGAAAATAATAATCTGTTCTTGTCCTGTGAATATCCTGCTTGTGCTAGCACTCATACTTGAATTTATTAAAATTTAACATGCTTGAAATTATCACTAATACTGTTTAAAAGGATTTTAGTTTGCATGATTCGTTTTGCTAATGCTTTGGTAAATGAACTTTTAGCAAAGTATTAAATAAATGAACAAAAGTAATGAAACTTTCGATTTAGCAATGCAACTTAAATACTGTAAATTAATTTTAAGTTCGTAACTCTAGCCAACTTAACGTTGTAAATTGAAGAACCTTATTTTTAAAGAATATTAAGACTATATATATTTTAATGAAGTTAAACAATTCTAGTATATATCCAAGACAAAACATGAAACAAATTAGAAAAATTGCTGAATTGAAATGATGTACCATAGTATATTTTTGTTCAGAGTTTTAATTGTCATCAAATGGAATTCAGTTACCTAAACCAGCATGTATATTTGAGGATATTTTTAAATGATGTAAACGCGAGGTAATCGTATTACTGTTTTTAGCATGAGATAATATACTGGGTGTAGTGTAAAGTTAACTTACGTTCAAGACGCTTGATCTTCGAAGATGTGTTGCAAGAAAGAAAATGACGTATGTGTAAATAGCATCTGTTGCGAATAAAAAACTTTACAGAAAAATTCTAAACAAATTTGTCACCAGGAATACGTCAAAATGAACCGGAGCAAGATAAAGAACATACCTAGAAATTCTTAAAATAACAAAAGGTGTTCAAAAGCACCCACAAAAGTTTGACAGTATGAAACATTAAATTTCATATAGAGCTGTTTAGGGAATCTGCACTGCTTTGAGAAAATGCAGTATTGAGCAACATCTATACAAAAATGTCCAAAGCAAAAAATGAAACATACAAAACCCAGTTTAGAGAAATCGAGACAGCAATCTGTTAAGAAACAAAAGTGCATGCACTGCAATTGTGAGATGCTTGCATAAACACAAAAAATTCACAAAGACACTGCTAAATCCGGCAAAGAATAAATGTGAAAATCTCAAACAAGGAGGAAGTGTTTTAAAACTAAAAATCCCAAAATAAACTCAAACTCAGATCCTATAAATTCACAAATCTGTACACTAAGCTCCAAGGGAAAATCCACACTGGAACCTGGTAGTGTCTCTACTCATTCGTAAAGGCAACAAGCCGTGTGAGTTTAAAAACATTGGCAATAAACTGAAAAATGCATAACATATACTAAAAAAACTTATAATGCCAAATTCACACAAAAACTGCTCCAGCAACCTGAAGTCTCCCGTATAAGTATTCATTCTCATTTCACATTGATGATCTTATTCAGCACAAAACTCAAATACCAATTAGAATCAACCCTTAAATCTGCAACAAATTCAATTAAGAACTGAAATCCAGTGACAAGTGCTGGAAAACTAATAAATTTAAAATTGATTAATCAAATAATAATTTAGTTCACGGTTCAAAAACAAGTACACCACTCACTAATTATTTTTCTCACCAAAATAGCCCATAAACAACTTGAACTCCTGCACAGTGAGTGTAGAAGAGTAATTATTCTAATTTCACAATTTACAAAACAACATAATCTACCTTGTCACAAAAATTCTCACAAAAACAAATCACCACAAAAATTCTCATAAATTCGCAATTCTAAGTTCTCTTAAAACACTACACTTCCACTGTTTAACCCTTTCTCTCTAACAGAAGTCATTATTCACCAAACTACAAATCTCAGTTACTACTAGAACAACTCATTAAGGCCAAACAAGAACCAGAAAGACATTGAACACTCAATAGAGCTAATGAAGACCTTCACTCAAGCTGATACCCTAAAATGTAAAAAAATTCAATTCAGTAAAAGCTCTAAACACACCATCACTGGTCACTCGGCCCTTTGCAAGTCTAACCAGCATTAACGTTAATAAAAGAACTGAATTACCCAAAATAAAATCGAAATTTCTAATCAATTTCTGTTGTATAACTTCCTAAAATCCATTAACACAATTTAAGAACCTAAAAAAATTCACTGTTAAATTAACACTCACAATTGTTCTGACATTATACAATTCACTTAAAAAATATGGAAATAACCAAAACAATTCAATAAAAATGCAAATAACAAAATCAAATTATAAAAAATGCAATTACCACACACTACTTTAAATTAACTAAATAAGTGTGTCAAAGAGCTAGGTGCGCGCAAACATAAATTCAGCTCTACTCAAAACACAATATTCACATAAAAGCATACGCAAAATAGCAAATGATATACATAATTCAAAATACATATAGTGTTCTACCAGTCGGCAGGTCACGACACATCACTTAACTGAAACTGGCTTTGAAGAAAATTATTACAGGATCTGAAGGACATTCATCCCTTCAGGAAAATAAATGGCTATAGTTTGAGGTCAAATAGATACATGAGTTTTCACATTACTTAGAAATTAAACGACAGACGAAAATTTAGACTTAACACTCTGTGAGTCCGCCACAAACGTTCCAGATGATAAGAGTGTTCTAATATGATTTTGACTGTAAAGAGATAATATTTAATGCCGATTTTTATCTCTGTTTCTGTAACTTTCGAAGAAGGTCATCTGAGAAGTGCAGCGTCCATTAAAGCCTTCATGATATCTTAATATATGTCAAAAACGCTTAACTCAGTATATCAAAGTGGTACGTCTTTCAAAAGGGAATAATTTTAAAAACAACATTTCCTTATATTTCGGACAGTATGGTATTTTAAATATTTTAAACATATTCATAAGCTTAAAACGGATTTCGGTGCATGAGCGTCTGTTATAGAAAAACAAAAGCCTTTTGAATGTCCACTTTGAGCATAAGTTCTAAGAATTCTGCTCGCTATAATAGCATTTCAAGCATATATATTCCCAAAAAAACACGTTCTTTTGAACAAGATTACCGTCCTGTTTACATAACGGCGACCTCAAAAACACATTGTGTTTCATTTTATTCGGTTTCTAGCGGAAAATGCAATGTAACGTCAAAAAAATGGAAATACGTAACCGAGAGTAATGGAGAAAGCAACATGAATATTTCAGCCTCAACTCCTCTGAGACTGAATGTAACTTCTCAGCTTAAATTTGTGTAGGCCGATATTGTTGAGTGCTTCTCCATATAATACTTTTCGGACATCAGCTGCACATGTTGTTCATTTTTTATCTCTTTTTTGTTTTAGAATACATTCTTTTGTTAAGCTGTGATAAAAGCATTTTTATTAAATACATGAAGTTCAAATAATTAATTCTTAGTAGCACTGAAGATAAGAATCATAAAAGTGACGAGCTATGTTACTGTTAGAAACATAAGAAAGTTTAACGCTTCAGTTATCAAATTTTTCCCATGTGAGATTTTTGTGATGTAATTGTCAACAGATCAAGTGGGTAGTTTCGACACCTGTGTTCTATTCTTGGTAAGGGTACAATGAAGATATGTGTCTACAATGGCGCGAAACTAAAAGCTGCTGCGATAATTTGTTACTAACCTGGATTGGTCAAATTTGAGATGCTTTTTCCCCCAGCCCTTTTTTACGTGAGTGGGGAAAAGCAAAAGGATTAAAGACGTTCATCCCATTCTTGTGAAGAATTGGAAGGTTATCACAAGAGATGAAAAAAAGAGATGAAAGAAAGTATATGGAAGAGACGTAAAAGTTCATAAAATGGGTGAAAGACACAGGGAAAATTTAACAATGAAGTATCAGTGCTTAAATTTCCACTTCGCAAGTATTAATGTGTCAGTTGCTAGAGTTGCTACCCATCTATTAACTAGCAAAAATTTTCTTTAAATCAGTATAAATTTATGGGGTCTATCCTCAGCCGTTCTAACAGTGCAATCACCTCTACGACCCGAAAAACTGTCGCCCAGACGGTATAGTGGTTAGCGGAGGACCCGGGTTCGAATCTCGGAGAAGACATGGATATTTGTAAATGTATTGTGTCAATGCGGCATGGCGGCACTCTAAGTATGAGGCGAGTTGAAAGTCCTCTCGTGTGGATTGATGGGAGAGATGAGGGGTGGGAGACCCCCGGATCCACTCCGCAGCGCTCTACCTCAAAATTGTGGGTGGAAAATAGAAGTCCGACCTCTTTTCGGAGTAGGCTCTAGCAGCCATTGTTCCATATGTTAATGGACACGACAACAAAATCAATCAGAAGAATTGCAATGTTAGCTGCATTACCGTCTTAATCAGTTCTCAGATGTATTTTAATGCGTTTGAAATTGCACAGCTCCGGTAATTTTTAGATTCCAGTATACTTCTGAGTTTCTTTTTGTATTTGCAATACATAAGGCAGATGATGATAGATTTTCGAACGCTGCAACATTTTAGACTGATATAACATTGTCAGATTTCTCGTCGGCTCAACAAACTTTCACGTAATCAATTAATTTTTATTCCTTTCTTCCGTTTCAGTGTTCAGCTTATCAGTTGCTTAATATTACCATCCGAATATACGAGAGGTTATATCCATTCCCCAGCTTCCGAAACAGATAAATTAATTCTGTCTTATCTATATTTCATAGTATAATTATAGCTTACCTCTAATGCTAAGTCTCTCTCAATCACATTTTCGCATAAAAAGTGTGCAGTATTTGAGTTGGAAAGAAGCAAAATGGTAGATTGTATCAAAATGTTGATACAGAATTTGTTGAATTGTTTTGAGTTGAGAGTTTCTTCTTTGATAAAAATACTCTATTTAAATTATTTGACTTACAGTCTTTCCTTTCGTAGTTGAAAACGTTTTGAGAATATTTCCCTTCGATGTATTCATCACACTGACATTTTCTTATGCTCGGAAAATACGCTATACATATGCTTGAAGATCAGTCTCAAATGTTGTCAACGTTACATCTTTAGAGCACCTGCATGCACTCTTCTCTGAAAGCTTTTCTGTTCGAATAAACATGAATAATTTTAAAAACAAAAGCATTTTGTTATCGTTTTCAGAGAAATTCAAAATAGAAGTTTATTGTTAAACGAAACCAAATGCCAAAACAACTAGGACGATGATGCAGTTCTATACACCATACTGAAGAGAAAAAAATATTTCTGATAATCCCGGTTGAACAGATTACAGCTTTATATGACAATGCCTATCATATTAATCCTTCTCAAATCAATCAATGGTGCCTGATCTCGAAATCACGGCAAGTTGTTTCCTTTAAAATGCCTCCCGAAGTATTTCTACATTTCTTTTCAATTATTGTATTTATTCTTGTCTACTTTTTTATGGTTAAAATATGATGCTTCCGTCTTTAAACTCTTGATTTCTCAAACATTGGAATTCTATGGCGATAAATAAAGCTTTTGTTGTTAGAGAAGAATGTTGTTACACACAATGTAGCTCATTGCAAAAGTTTCAGTGCGTTAAAGACAATGAATTCTGTACCTTATTGAATATCATTGATAAAACATCATAGTTCCCTCTTTTCTTGACACTCGTGATAGCTCCTACATTTGAGTAAATTGCAGAATCTCAGTGAAACTCAAATGCTATAATATAAAACAAAGTACTTAAAATGCACACCATTGCACAGTAAAGCATACGATTGGAAAGACCTACTAAAGATTATAATTTACTACGAAAAACAATTCTCATAAACTAAAATACCGTTGCGAAGAGAAAGCCAAAAGTGATACATGAACCCAGAAATAAATCTGAATATTGAGAGAAGAGAAAATAAAAGAGTTCCTCAGTCGATTTAACATAGTTGCAGTTAGCTTCAACCTCATTATTTCGAAATTGAAATTTCCTACGTGAAATTAGGATGTTACACCCTCAATTTGACAGCCCTTTAGTCAGAAACTCCACAAGTTGTCAGCCAAAGAGATTGTTTTTATTTGCTTTCTTGGTTTCTCAGGTAGATCTCAGGCGTCTTGCCAAAATCATGAACCTAATTTTAGATGCATTCACTTAAGATTCATTCTCTATGTTATTTTTCATTTCTGTACTGCATGCTAAAATAAAGAGGTACATATTCTACGAGATGATTACATGGGACATATTATACAGAAAACGTAAATGGATTTTTCTGAAAGCCAAAACCTTTAAATAAATATTTTAGCAATGATTTGCACATTTATTCCATGACTAGGCTCAGAGAAGATTATATGATTTACTATACTTACAAGTTTAACTTCAGTAACTACAAACACTGTGACATTATTATGCGTATCAATGTTTACATGCATGAACTTGTGATTACGTGCAAATTCAAATATTCAAGACATAAAACTTCTATTTCCACACATCTTTGTCGTTGTTTGTTTTACCTTTGATTAGCTCGGATGATTGTGCTAAGTAACAAATATTATATAATTAAATTTTATATATATTTAACAAATATTCTCTCTTTGTAAAAAGCAAATATAAATTTTAAATTGATTATAATTGCAAAAATAAAATTAATCATTTTTGCGAACCAATTTCCAATATCATTTGAATTCTAAGGGCATAGTTAAATGGTTAAATTAAGTGTACGTATTAAAAACCATGAGAAAAATAAATAAAAAGTACATAATTCTAAAAATTAATCTCATTTTTTTAAATCTAAGACAAATTAGCATAAGTGAATAATTGTTGAGCAGACAGGAGACAGACTTATCAAGGGAAATTTGCCTCGAAACCTAACTCTTCAATTACTCAATTCGTGTTTCATCATCCAAATAGGCAAGGGTAAAACTTTCTTGTGAAACATTTTTTTTAAATTGAATTTAACTTTACCATTTTCTTGTGAAACAATATATATATGTAAAATATGCAAAATACGATGACTTTGCTCTACGGGAACAGGCAACCGCTAATTAACTTTCCGCAGTTTCAGAATCTTTCCCCTAGACCAGTACTTTCGAGAACACTCTGGCCTGTAACCGCCGCTATAAATATCTCTACACGCCATTTTTCGTCAGATTGCTTCCTGCCATCACCTGCTATACGAACGCTTCTCTCTGTCTCTTCGTCTTCCGTTTCTTTTTAAAACATTTAAGACGTCAAGGTTCTAAATTTAATATTATTTCTACTTAAATCTTTATTGGATATGTGATCTGGAGATCTTCGTCTAAAGGAAAATGATCTGCCATTTTAAATGAATAAAGATGTGAAGTTTTTAAACCGAAATTCTTCTGTGTTATCCCCTTCGCAACGACCACACCCGGACACAACTCTGACCTGATTGCTAAGCTTCATCATTTCCAATGCCCATTTACTGCAAATATCACATACATATGTATAAACTTAATTATGTAGATAATTAAGTTAACAAGTTAAATTATAGCTAAACAGGCGAAAAATTAATTAAAATGCTGAAATTTTATCAAATTATTAACAATATTAATAAAAAATTAAGTAAAGTTAGTGTATTCTGAGAAATTTTTCTTGACTGAATTCTAAAAGTAAATAATATAAAATACACAGAATACAAATTATAAATAGGATTTTGAAAATGCTATTTTAGCACTGTCGCTAGTCTCAAACTCGAGGAATTACATAAAGATGTTACTCAGAACTTCCTAAAATCGTAAATTCTTAAATGCAGGTTGAATATATTACAACTTAATGGCTCTATTCTGTATATATTTTTATGATCATCACATTTTTAACTTTGATAATTTACTTAATTTAATATTTTGGGAACAATTTTCAGTCTTCTTCAATGATACTTAGATAAAAAGAAGATTTTGTTCTTCTTTTGTGATTTGCAATAATTATACGAACAGGGCATACCGTAGAGTCAGTGTTGTTTATTTATTTAGCTTTAATGAAAAAAATGTCGCTTGCATAAAGTTGCTTAATTAATAAGTAATTCATACCAAGCATCTTTAGCAATTAAGCTTCTTTTTCTACTTGTATAAGTTTCTTATCACCTTTTTCAAGATTAACTGTACATCCTCTAACGCACCGTTTCTCAAGAGTTTTTCAAGCGAAAGCCACTTTTATAAATTCGAATGTTCTATGGATCACCTTACTTTTATCCCTTCTAAAGGAAAGTTTTAGTATATGTAGCTATACGTATACTTCTAATTTTAATACATGATTAATTAAAATTCATCTTATTTAATATTTATTTAATGTCATTTAATGTTTATTTAATGCTATTTAATGTTTTCATTTGAGTGTTAAGTTTTAAGTTAACAGAAAAAATTAAAATTCGTTTCTAATAATTCAAGCCTATTAGAGTTTTGTTAATCTTTTTCTTATTAATTAAACGTTAAATAAATGTTGGCGTTCACTTTAATGAAACGAATAAATTTGCTGATTCACAGGCGGTTATGTTATATTTGATTTTATGCTGATAAGCTGAAGTCTAAGATCAGCATACATATCAAGTTCATTTCTATATTTTACATTTATTTCAATTAGTAATAAGAGCCCTTTTTCGAACAGATAGGTAGAAGCAAACTGCGTTATAATTTTATCACTATACTCTGTTTGAAATAAGGTCCAAACATTAATTATATCTGCTGCCTGGAATTTCATTTTGAGTTTAGTATCATTCGATAGTTCAATTAACTGTTCTTTTTCAAGCAGTTACAGTTCGTTATTTTCAATATTGCAGAAGAAAGGATCATAACTAAATAAAAATTAATTATAGTTACCATTTGAAATACAAATTTCACATTATGACCTCATAGTTTCAAAATACAAACATGTGTCACTGCATTTTATTTCCCAATAATGAGTAATTCGAAGGTTGAAAATGGAGAAAATTCTCTCTGTTTAACACAACTAATCAACAAAACATGTTTCTTTCTTCCTAACCCCTTTATTTTTCCATGAGTAGAACGAAAAGAGAGTCAAACAATTTCCTTATATATATATATATATATACATAGAGAGAGAGAGAGAGATTTGGGAGAAAAAAAATAGGTTGGAGGGATGATTTGGGTGACAGTCAGGTTACCCAGAGTTAAGTGGCTGCGGGTAGCGTATCTGACTCCTTATAACGATTAGGTAATGTTCAGAAGTTACGTAATTCTTACTGCATTTGAAACTCAAAACACATTTAATACAATTATGAGAATCTCTTTACACATTAGATAGCATAGATAGGTATTTAAAGGAATTATAGTCCTCGTAGTATGAGGAGTCTGCTAACGAAGGTATGTTTAGCCGAGAGAGCAAGAGCATTGCAAGTCTCTCTAGTCAAGAGCTCTGGAGCGTTCTTCTGATGTTACTCCGATGGCGAAAATCTTCAGACTGAATTAGCCACCCTTAATTTATTAACATTCCTTAATTTTACAGTAGCATTTTACATCCTCTGATTCGTTATATCTGGAACGGTATCAGATGAAAAAATCAGATCATTGGTTCGTCACCCCTCCTGAAATCGAGAGTCTTTGACGACAGACACGGTACAGAACGTTGAAATCTCCTGACACTAGTTGTGAAGTTATGTCCCTACGATGTCAAAAACATGTCGTGTGACACGTCATAAAGGCTGAGAGAACTGAATTGCAGGGACCGCACACACAATTTACTTATCTCTATCTTGCATTGATTTACGATTAGATAATTCATGTGAGGATAAATGCGAACACTTGTTCTTTACCAATGATTAACATTTATCGTCCCACATTAAACGTCAACTAGATTAATTTTAATTTTTAATAATAAATACCAAATTAATTACATTTTTCGTATTATAGTATATACTTTAAAATATGAACTTTGAAACATATTTACATGATATAAGGGAAAAGAACTAAACATAAAATTCAATTGCATTAAAAATGAAGCACATAAAGTCCGCCGTTCATGGAATTCAAAACTTCATAAAATCGGTCATACAAAAAATCAGAATGGTTTAATTAAGCTTCTACATCTCATGCTTATAAAATTCTCTATATTAGAGCTTAGTTTATGAATAAAATTATAAAATTAAAGAAGAATAAATATGCTACAAGTGTATTCATATTTTTAAAATAAGATAAAGCGGGAATGCAAACGTCTTTTCCTACTGCAGAAAGTAGACTCATAATTTTCATAAATTTTAAGAGCAAGATATTTTTGCTTAATAAGAAACCTTTTAAAAGAAATGACATTAGTTACGGTAAATTTAGTATGGCACATGTTAAGGACCATTCCCGATCCTTAGACAGTCGGCCGCCGATATGTAAATTAAAACTAGCCGCCCTTTTTTACAGATGTATAATATGTTTGATAATCATTTCACCTTCCTTAAATTTGGCCGCAGACGTGCTGTGCACACTCTTCCCCCCCCCCCGCTAGGATCGGCCCTGTTAAAGACATTCCATTGTATAAGGAAAATGATCAGGACATTCATTGTGTCCCGGCAGACACAATGATGAACATTGCTAAATACATCTTTATTGCAAAACCTTGCGAAGGGTCCACTCCGTGTTATGTATCTTGATAATGTTTAATTGAAATATTGTAATTTAGATCAACCCTTTGTAAAGTTTATCCTAATTTTACTAACAGTTATTTTAAGTTATGCACCTATCCTATCTTTCTAGTTCAGCTTACAAATTCCTACCAGAACGTAATTTCAGAAACGCAGTAAATACAAATGAGTAAGAGTACTGTTTAACTCGATGTCTCACCGACTTCGAGAGCGAGAGTCTGATTTCCTGATTAGCGCGCGTTTGCTTTTTGGCTACGTCTCTCTTAGCTACTACGCTCGGCCATGCTTTAGGCCCTTGCTTGGCTTCGCCGATTTAATGAATATTTAGGGGCCAACTAGTTGGAATCCTGATAGCTTCGGTTATATCTTTCAGTTAGCTTTAGTTAAGCTTCGTTAATTTCATAATTATTTAAGTTCAAGCCCAAGTGGAGGTTTTATGTATACTCCGAGTTAGGAGTTGATTGTATTTATTTTGAGAAAAAGGGGAGTTAACCCTTCTTTAGTCTTACGTGTTTGTTCACACATTTACGCGATTATTCGCTTACTAGTGTTTCGTGGGGTTCAAGGTTTTGAACACTGAGTTAAATGAGTGAAACCCCACACGTTATTAAAAACTTAATAATGGTACATCTGCCATTTCACAAAAATAATACTCTTCTCGAGAGACACTTCTCTTTTTGGAGAGATTTTCAAGAGACATTTTTAAGATATGATCTAGGCCAAGGAATGTGAGCATATTCCGCACCGTAATTTTCGCTGGCTTATCTTGTTTATTGATCCGCCAACACGATACAAGAAAGTGAAGTTTACTGCTTTTATATCATCAGGTATCGTTTCTTTTGATTCCTGATAATGCATTTGATCCTACAGATTGAATATGGAATGCTTCAGAAATATTTGTTTCTTGGGTTGTAAAAAATTAAAGCTTAGTTTAACAAATATGTTCCGTCAACTGTTTCCAGCAAACTGTTCCGTCAACTGTTCTATTTTTCAGTTGTGAATAAGAAATGCATAAATGTTTATCCTAAATTCTTCAGGACAAGACAGGTCTAAGTGCGGGAAGCACCAACACATAGCATTTGGCAGAACTGGTGTCACATTAACCATGTTGGTAAGAATGCCTCTACAGGGCGCACTTCGCCCCACATCGGTGATAATTGAGACATTATCATCAGAACCTACAGAGTATGGCCGGGACATACAGTTGCTGATAGCACGTGACAATGACATTACAATACAATGCAATACATTGCAGTTGATGGTGAACTAAAAATATAAATATAAGTATAGGCCTAAATACTTCAGGTGAAAAAATGAATCTAAGAGGATAAAAAAGGTACTGAATTGAGAATGCTGATAAAACATATGTAAATGACAAAAGAAAGGTAGGCGTTGTACATTATCTATTTCTTGCACATTGCACATTTCTTGCTCTATATGTAATTTTCCCTAAGCAATCTTTTAAAATGCAAAGGATTTTAATTCCACGAAATCTTTAATTAATATTCCTTTTTATTCGTTAAATTAAATTTTAGTTTTTAATTGTAGTATTATTCAGTGCTTTTGCATACATCACCTGTAACTACTCTTTTGCAGTAAGTTACTGAACAAAAATATAATTGCGTTTTAGGTAAATTTCTATTAATGATGTTGGGTACTTTCTTTAAAACTATTAAACGTTCCGCTCTTACGCAATAAATCTTTTATTCGCGCCTTATTTATATATCATTGAAATGGTACAACTAAAAATACAAAATTACTATGCACACTTCATAAACATGTTATCGTTCGACTCGGCTTGCATCATCATACTCTCACGTGGCCACTCGGAGAAAAATAAAATATTTTAAAAAAATCAATGACAGTATTTTTAACTTAAAATGTATTCTAATCATATTTCAAACTCATTATCTAAGTTTAAAATATAAATAGGAAATAATTTGTACGTTATATTAAGATTTACTTCATTGGCTTGCATTTTCGTTTCGCAGCATTATAATTATTTGACCATAACTTCTATTTTGGATCACAACCATTTTAGCGACTAATGTTTTAGAGCCACGTTCATCCGGAGAAACCTGGATCCTTACGGTCAGACGAAGTGCAATCTGATACTTAGATAACTGGAAAAAATATTAGAGACCTGAAATGAATTTTATTGAAAAACTCAAAAGTTCATCCCATTCTTCTGTTCTCCATCTACTATGAATACCATCTCACGTAAATCTAAATGATATAGCTGATAGACTAGCAAAATAGGGTACTTCCATGCTTCAGGTTTATGCTGAACCTTTGTCCAACTTTGAACTGTACTCAAGAAGAAAATTTTTAATTAACAATTCTTGGCTATAGCTATTCTTGGTGAGATATTCATAGTATCGTAGTAGAGGTCCTGATACTGTTATTGGGCTCAAAAGTGATAGCAAGGACCAAATCTAAAAACGCCAAATGTAAAAACTATGGAGCTGCTGTGCAACATCTACTTAATTGCGTTGCCTTGGTGCGTAAAGATCTGCTGAAGAGACCTAATTTCGTGTTAGAAATTATCAAGACAAATGAACTTATGGATCTGATATGATTCAGATCAGAGGAATTAGTAATAAGGAGACCGTTTTGGTACTCTTTAGATTAAAAAGCAATAAGTGTGAAGAGAAACAGTTTCCAATCAACATTTTTCATTATCAAAATAAAATAAAACAAAAGAAAAATACGAACTTTTTAATTAACACTCGCAATTTCTTTTCAGAGTCTTTTTAGGCAACTTAACAATATGCATTTACTGCTGCTTATATGATGAATAAATAACAAAATTAAACTGAATCGTAAGTTTTTGATATTGCTTTATCAATGTTTCTTCTTAATAAAGGTGTTTCGGTTGGAGTAGCAGTGAAAGTTAGGAATAAAATTATTTCTTTTCTTTAATTTTATATACTCAATAAAGAAAAGCGTGCGATCATTGTCTTTAGATTTTAGAAAAGCTTAACAAAGAAGAAAAAACAGAAAATAATTTCAAATTCATTCATTCTTCTTTTTAAACATAAAAGCCTCAGATAAAGTAATACCTCATTTTTAAATTAAACTAACATATAATGTTATTCAACAGTTAAAAAGATTTTTCTAAGCAACTGATTTTTTAATTTTAATCATCATTTTAATTTTTTATCCTCGGCAATTGTTTGATTCAAATGAAAAGGAGTATCGAACGAAATTGCATTTTCATTTTCTTATGATAACATTTGATGAAAAAATTATGAGGAATAAATTTCTTTAAAATATATGCTAAGGAATTTGTGCTTCAGTGAAAGAAATGCTTAAGGCCCTGTAAAGAAATAAAATACGGTACTTCAAAATGTTTTAGTTCGTTTCAGAAAAAAATCAATATTTTATTCTATTATTTATTTATTGCAGCATATATGAGCACCTGAATTACAATGATAATATTTATTGACGTTCTTTGGGAGTTCTTTCCAAATGAATGTACATAAATAAAAAAGAAAAGCTGCGTTTTTATTATATTTTAAATGACTATTTTACCCCTAGTATATCTGCTTATTATATGCATGCATTAAACTGGGATGTCAGATATTATTTTCCTTTTAACAAAACGCATTACAAAAATTAAGAAAATCACAAGTAAATTTGAAATCTGTTTAGTATCATTCATTAAATCCAGAGTTATTTAATTCTGAAATTCATATTTCCGTAGGAATTGTCAGTTTGAATATTTCATATCCTTATAAGATACTTCTCCCGCCTTCTTAGCATGCCTTCGTCGTGTAATTGTCAGCACACTCGGCGCGTCCAAAGTTCGAGTCCCAGCGAGTGCATTGCTCATTTTTCATGACTTCTGCTTTCGATATCACTTAATGTCTCTACAATGCACACAGAATTACGTTTTGGAATAAATCCATTCTGTATGGTAATAAAGAATGTCCTCCTTGCTTATCCCATGTTTTTTTTTTCCCATGTCATTCTTGTATAATATGTCCTTTTCTTCTCCGATATTCGGCTATTTCAAAATGAAGATTCTTTATTTTTATAAGCAAATAATCACACGCCTAATCGGGACCAAGTGTATTGTATTGTGTTAACGAAAGATGTATCCATGCAACGTAATAGTTTACACATCAAATCTTCTTCAAATAGTTATGTACTGTCTTTCTTGGAATGTATAGACAGTCTGATAGTTTTTTAAATGTATAATGGGGATTTTCAGTGTTCCTTTTAAAAGTCATTGTCCACACTGGATGGTCATCCAGAGCGGATATCGTCTTTGAAGCTGAAATTTCCACACTTCTCAAACCGCCTTCAAATTATGTCATTGAAAGCAGCACTTTGTCCATATGCAGCACACAGTTTACAAGCACTCTGACTAGCATTTGTTCCTTTTGTAAAGCAAAAACCCTAACATGATGAAAATGAATTTCTAGTTTTTCATTCTTATCACTAAATTGCTTTCAAAAAGTACCTAATGACTCTACAGGGGCGCACGAGCAAAAAGGGGATGGATGATGATTTGTCACCACCAGGATTTGGCGAATTTGTCCCCTAATCCCCAGTCGCCCTTTAAAAGGGGAAGTGCATAAGTTATTTCTTCCTGCTTCTTATCATGCCTTCGTGTTGTAATGGTCAGCACTCAGCGCGTATTCGAGAGGTCCGAGGTTCGAGTCCCGACGATCGCATCGCTCATTTTTCATATCTCCTGCTTCCAAATAGCCTAATGTCTCTATATCATTATATATCATAAATCAATGAAAATATACATTCGGCGGAAATTATATGTTTTAGGAGAGAAATTGTCCACCACTTAGTGCATACATATTCGTTCTGCTTATTTATTCAGGTGGATAGTTTGTTTAAAACTCTTCCCTTCCTTAAGAAATTGATAATAACATTGACTTCACGATAATATCATAATCCATATTTTGCTGCGTTTTATGTTAAATGCATGAGGACGATAGAAATGTTCAAAAGAATTTTTAATTACTAATGATAGGGCGCGTTACAGCTTTTTCAAAATAGTTATCTTTAATTAGCGAAACATGAAAATTATTAGCGTAACTAATTTAATTTTGCCATGGTTTTGTTAATCTTACTTCTTTCTTTATGCAGTATTTGAAAGTATTATTATCAATACTAATGTTATTGATAGTTAACTCACGTGGTATAAAACTGCAGTTGCAGGAAAAATACTCAAAATATTAAGATCATAATTTTGTGCACTCTTACTCATTCGTTTTGTGCGAATTCTAATTATGTTGCTGTTTACCTTTTCATCAAATGCGCAATAAGTACTTTAATAAAATAAAATTTCTCTTCCAGTATGTTAAAACAACACTTGTTATACAAACATTATAATCTAATATTTAAAATCGCCTTGTATGTTTTGAGAAATTGCATAAACCTCGTAGGATCAGTAAATACAACATAAAAATTTTTGGAATATTTACAATTATTTATACTGTATTCCTTTAATATAAATTAAGTATTACTTCAATAAGTTTATATACTACATGCAACAACAGACTTTGTAAAATTTTCCATAAAAGAAATAGAAGAAAAGCTGTCTGCACAAAAATATTGTTTCAGCTAAGTGCATTTCAGCGCTGCTAAATTCTGTGAAATCTCCAATAAATGTGATGCAATCACCTCTTCAAGATTTCTAAATGAACAAAATCAAGCCCTCAAGGTTTTCAGGCATATGACTTTCATTCATCATAAAATGCCTTTATTCTAAATTTCCAGTTATTTTTTCTCCATTTATATAATGTGTACATACATGTATAAGTAAGCTAAAAATGCGCTTTTATGTCATAGAACGCTTAAATAGAACATCAAATGATCATTCAAATTTATTTCATTCAAATCATAAACATTTTTCTGAAGAAATTTGAAAAGGAAGTGTGTTTGTGTGTATGTGAAGTGGAAACTTATAATACAGTGTATAAAAATCAATCAAATACGTCGTTAATAATTGTCCAAGATTCCAATTCAAAAATTAATCAAATTTAATGTTAAGCATTTTGATGAATTTTTAAATTAGAACCTTGAATTGTGACAATTTTGATCATTCGATACCTTTCAGCAAAACAATAAAATAGAAATAGTCTTTGATAATATTAATTAAAATTTGTTGATCGTATGTAAATATTTCAAAACAGACCTAGGCATGTTTTGCTTTTTAGTGCAAAGTCTTGAAAGATACCTTTTCTTCTGAGAATTATATGCGTAAAATTGTGTGTTTCAAATACCTATATCCAGATGTGTTATTAATGGAAATTTTGTATCTGTGGAACTTCAGTTTCTGAAAGAGTTTCGCCCTGAATTTTAACTTTTAAGGAAGATTTCGCGCATTCTTATGCGTTCAGTAATTCAAAACGTATACCCACTGAAGACACTAATCCGATTGTCACCTCTAATGTTAATTTTCTGAGAGAGAATTCTCAAATGTAAATTTAGTTTCTTTATTTCAACAGTTTACTTTATCAAAATCAATTTCTTCAGTTTGCTAGGCTACTTATTAAATTCTTTTCACTCTATTGCAATCACATAGACACATATGTATTAGGGGGGAAAAAGACAAAAACTAATATTCTGAAGATAATTTTTTTATGAATTGTTACTATTCCTTTATATTTCTCAAACTTTTTTTTCTTTTTAAATTCCTTTTTGAAATGATTCGTTTTATCGATACAGATATTAAGGATCAAGTCCGTTTCACCGATATAGATATTTTAGAGAAGAATCTGCCTTATTTTGCGCATCTGCTGGTCAATGACATTATTGAACTGTTATTAGTTCTAACTTCTAAATTATCTTTTGTTATATTATTGAAATGCGTAGTTACCAATAAATGTTTGTTACTAATAAAATTCGTTCGCATGCGGTTATGCTTCAAATATATGTGATAGGTTGGATATACTTCAGGACTGTAAATCTAAAAGTGGGCATAATACATATCATATGCAGCTTATATTGATGTATACAGTATCGTAATACAGTTCTCAGTACAGTGTATCTACAGCACAATCAGTCTCCTCAGTACAGTATCGTAATATAGTTCTCAGTACAGTCTATCTCCTTTTACAATATTTGTCTTAGCTTTAAAATGTTATCAGCTGTTTCCAGTTCATTAATGGCAGAAAAAAAGTGCGAAAACTGTGCGTAACGAATTAAAACGAATGAATCGTAAAGTTTTCTTAGGTTTACGGTATAAATCATTGCTGATCATAAATCTGAGAATTGGAGAATATTTATAAAATACTTCCCAGTCTTTATGTCACGCAGTCACATCAGCACAACCTCCGAGACAACAGAGCCCAGTGGTTAAGACCCAGTGGTTAATCCGCTAGTGGCCCAGTGGTTAAGACAGCTGACTACCTGGTGCGATTTCTGTATTGAGTCCGATAGCTAAGATTTCTAATGAATTAGTTTCAAAGATCCTCTATTAAATACCAGGTGACACAAAAGTCCACTAACTTTTGAAATTCAGCAATTCATGGAATAAGGTAGGTTGACAGACAAAAATTGACACACATTCTTGAAATGACATGGAGTTTTATATAAATCAAAACAGAACAAAAAAAAGGCCAACATGTGGCTCAGAACAGCAAAATGTCAGTAACGCCGGATGAGAATATGAGATCGTGTATGAAATGAGTTGTAGTGAAAGAGGGAATTAGTTCCATTTATGACTTTGTCACTTTTCTTTCCCGTGTCAGTGTGACCGATACGACGTGGGTTGATATGTTAACAGAATCGCATCATCTCTAGTCTGACTGATAAATACCTGTTGGAAGGTGTGACTTTTATGCAGAATGATGCTCCACGCCATATTACTACACCTGGAAAGATCTCTTGCACACACCGTTTGCTGAAGAACGCGTGCTGAGCCGCCAATTCCGTCATGCTTGGCCTCTCAGGTCCCCACATCTCAATCCATGTGGTTATTGGTTGTAGAATTACCTGAAATCGCAAGTCTACCGCTATTGCCCGAGGCTAATGACGGTAGACACATTGATAATGTGTTATAAAGAACATAGCCTTTGCAAAAAAATCAGTTGTTATGCTAATTATTGATTTTGTTATCATATGAAGCACCATCTGTTGGCATTTAAAGAACTTTTCTTGCTTTCAATATCATTCCATGGCATTTTTTGTTTGCTTTCGATAAATTCCCATGACATTTTTTTTCCAGTGTGCACCTACTTGTACATTATTCAGCGAATTATTTAATTTTCAAATGTTAACGGACATCTGGGTCACCCGGTATGCTTAGCAAACCTGAAAACGTGAAAGCCAGCATATTTTTACTTTAATTCAAAAAAGTAGTTATCAGGATCATCATATAGCATTCCACCTACTCAGGACTTGTCAAGTACTGTGAAAATATCAAGAATTCCAGATTTATAAATAGCATTCTGAATCCTAAAATGCAGTAGAAGAAAAAATATCTATGTCTCGCTCTTTAAATTTGAATAGGTTTAAAACTTTATTTTAGTTCCTTCTCCACATAAAATCGCTTTTCTGCTTTCTAAATTATAAGAAATTTTTGTGCTTTGTGTAAAGTACAATTAATCATTAATAAATGTCATAACTAAATTTTCCGTCTACCCTCTAGGTTATTAATTATAAGTCTATTTGAAGTTTCTACCGTCTAAATAACTTACCTCCTTACCTCCTATTCAAGTTAGGAGATATGCTAACTGTAATTAAAAAAAGTACAAAATATTCCTCCTTAAACGCACTTTTCGATTACAAGTACGACTTCAAATAATAAAATTTTGAAAGAAAATAGCATTGTTAAGTAATTATATGAGAGGGACGATAAAATTGAAAATTTTAAAGAATTGTATCACATACACTTCTAACGAAGAAAAGAAAATATTTTAACTTAAAATTATAATGTCTATTACATATTAACATAAAATGTATTAAAGTTAAATGTGGCCATCATTTCTATGATCCTGAGCCATTTTTCATTATATAATATTCCATAAAACTATTACAATACAGGAAATTAATCAAAAGGTTTTCTTTGAAATTACTATTTTTTTAAAGTTACATAAAATCAACAATGTTCATACTTAGCAAACAATCCGCAGCAAATTCAGTCTCTGAAGAAACTAATATACATTTTTATTAAAACATCCTTTCGGCAAATTCAGAAGGATATGAAATTTAAATAACATTGCGTGGTTTGTTAAATTAAATATGCGACACACATTAATAAATAAAATAAAAATTATAAAGTTACTAAATTCTTCAGAACATTTCAAAGTCATTTTAATAAATAATAAATTAATACCATTCCTCTTGCTTTGAGGTAAAGAAACTTATTAAATCCGTCTCAAAATGAGTTTGCTTGTGTATGTTTATTTCGGAAGTATAGCAGAAAACAAAACAAATTATGCATATAAAGGGAAATTACTACAAGGTGAGCAACACTGCTGACTGATAGAGACTTACACAGTCCAGTCACATTAATGTGACCACCACGTACTTTCCATGTCAGAGTTAAATAACCAATCACAGAAGGCAGGTGGCAGCACAGTGCAGTTGAGCGTATATAAAGGGTGTGTGAGGGCTTCGGAAAACATTTCAATCGTTGGCGTAATGCAGAAACGAAGCGATTTATCCGACTTCCAAAAGGGCATGATCATTGGCTTTCGGGCCAAGGGTGGAAGCATTTCCGAAACGGCTGAGTTTGTGAACTGTTCGCGTGCCGCCGTGGTAAAAGTGTACCGTGCATGGCAAAATGGGACTGTCCAAAATCAGCGACGTGGCAAATGTGGTGCACCACGGGCCATAGATGACAGAGGCGAACGACGGTTGCGGAGATGCGTTCGGGCAGATAGACGGGCTACCGTTGAGCAACTGACCACCAAAATGAACCAAGGGGCTACCAAAAGTGTCTCCCAAAGTACTATTCAGCGAACATTGCTGCGTCTGGGCCTCCGAAGCAGACGCCTGGTTCGTGCACCTATGCTGACTGCTGTTCATCGACGGCGAAGGCTAGAATTTGCACGCCAGTACAGCAGCTGGACGTCCACTGAGTGGCGACAGGTTGCGTTTTCGGATGAATCGCGTTTTATGCTCCATCGGACAGATGGACGTTGGCGTATAAGGCGTGAAACCTCTGAAAGGAACCACCCTGCAACCATTGCCGGAACGGTCCAAGCTGGAGGCGGGAGCATTATGGTCTGGGGAATGTTTTCCTGGCATTCTCTAGGTTCACTGATCATTGTGGAAGGCACAATGGATCAATACAAGTACGCATCTGTCCTTGCGGACCATGTTCATCCCTACATGCGCATTGTTTTTCCTCAGGATGATGGCATCTTCCAGCAGGACAATGCGAGGTGCCATACAGCTGCCAGTGTACGTGCGTGGTTCGAAGAGCACCAGGATGAGTTTACCGTCCTCCCCTGGCCAGCAGACTCACCTGACTTAAACCCAATCGACATCTGTGGGACCATCTCGATCGAGTTGTTCGCGCCATGGATCCTCAACCGCGTAATCTAGCGCAGCTGGCCACGGCATTAGAGTCGGCATGGCTCAACATCCCAGAGAACACCTTCAGGGACCTATGTGACTCTCTTCCTGCACGTCTCGCAGCAGTCCGCTCTGCGAAAGGTGGTTATTCTGGCTTTTGACAGATGGTCACATTAATGTGACTGGACTGTGTATTTTTCAACGTATTATTAACAATGACAAAAGCAGGTGACGGAGTTTTAATTATAACTTTTATGCGAGTTATTAAATCTTTATTTCATCTTATTAAATCTTTCATGCGTCATTTTAGATGCGATTTAGTTCATGCATTCTTATCCTGAAATACTGAAGGTCTACCAATGGCCGAGAGGTAAAGTCGATGAATACTAGTAGTTCGTTCCGGCATTCAAATCCGGACAAAATTTCTATTTCTGCTAGGCATTTTTGTAATTTTTCCCATGTGTAATGTGTATACGATCTAGTTTCCCTTAGAAAGTCCTCAACTAAGTTATCCCACCCATTAAGCATATAGCCGTAATTAAATATACCAAACCTTAAATACTGAGTATAGACGGATACTATAAACTGAAAACCAGCGAAACAATATAGAAATTTTTACACACGAAACAATTTCAGCAATAATTGAGTGGGATTAGAGCACGCTGTAAGCACAAAGTATGGGGAACAGAAAACCACAACAAAGAAAAAAAAATCGAATTAGTAAAACATTAATTACATTCTTTAACAAGTTAAATTCAAAATTTTCCATTTACTTAGGTATAACACTAGTGTGTGTGTGTATATACGAGGGTTGGAACTTTAATAGTGGCAACACAGCTGAAAAAACGCTACGCAACAAAACCAAGGAATATCACGTATACCACACGTGAACTACATACCTACCTTACCTCTCAGCAAAAAGACTCGTCCTGCCTACGTCACGCGCATGCGGAGTGACGCGAAGAACGGATCCTTGTATTAGCTCTCGGTCTAAAGTAAGTGTTGTCAGGATGTTTTCAAAACTAGAACAACGATGTTGGATAAAAATTGAATGTGTCAGAGGTCGTACAGCATGACAGTGTCTTCAAGAGCTTGCTGGGAATCTGCATTGCCTTACACAACCGTAGCAAGATGGGTGAAAGCATTCAATGAAGGACGCCAAAATGATTCGTCAGCTGGCCGGACAAACAGGATTAGCGCATACGACTGTGCTGAACATTCTGAAGGAATCCCTGTCCATGAGAAACATTGCTTCACGATGGGTTCCACATCAATTGACGGAAATGCAGAAATGACTACGATACGATGCTGCCCGAACCCACCTGGAGCGCTATGAGCGCAAAGGAGATGCTTTTTTACGCCGTATCATTACGCTGGATGAGACTTGGGCCCGATCGTACCAGCCAGAACTGAAACGCCAATCAAACGAACGTCGTCATCACGGGTCACCACGACGTTCAAATTTCGTCAGAACCCCAGCAATGTGAAAGTTATGGTGATTCTCGTGTACGACTGTGATGGTGTCATCCTAACGCATACCGTTCCCCCACAGCAGACCGTCACTGCGCAGTATTACTGCTCATTTTTAGAGCACAATCTCCAACCGGCTTTGAGAAAAAAACGGCGACACTTTCTGCAGAACGCTCCTCTCATTTTGCATGACAATGCTCGGCCGCATGCAGCGCAAGCTGTGACTGATTTGTTCAAGCGATGGGGCTAAGAAGTGCTTTACCATCCACCATACTCCCCAGATCTAAGCCCTTGTGACTATGACTTAATTCCTAAGATGAAGGAACCACTTCGTGGCACTCGCTTGCAAACTGTTCCTGAGATTCTTGCGGCAGTAGACCGGTCCATTCAAACTATCAACAAAACAGGCGCTACAGGTATTCTGCGACTTCCACATCGTTGGAAACGGGTTGTACACAATCCTGGCGACTATATTGAAGAACTGTAAAACATGGTGACATGAATCTCTTGTATTCCTTGTAAATAAATAGTTGCCACTATTAAAGTTCCAACCCTCGTATATATGTATATATAGTGTATAGTTTACATCGCATAAAATTGTTTAATTCATCGTAGAGTGTGAGAATACAATTTTCTCACTGATGGATTTAATCGCCATCCATTAAGTTGAATCGTTATCGGATATCTGCATGCAGGAGTAAATTCTCACGGAAGTAGATTTTCGCCCTCTTCTTGACGACAACGCCAAACGAGAGAGTGGGGTTTCGGCCCTCGCTCTTCCCGTAATGGAGTGTGAGAAGGCAACACGCAGGTGAGGCTAAAAGAAATAGCACGCGGCGCGGAGGATGATAAGAATCAAATCTGCATGTTCTTAAAAGTTTTCGGAGCGATGTTTCTTCTACAACACTTCTGTATGTGTTCGTGGTTTTAGTCTTCTACATTTGTGCATTCCTTCGTCGGAATTGAAGCACGTGACGCGTATTTTGCAACACGTGTGACGTAGCTGAAAAGGCTTGATGCACTTTTCAATACATTTATGCGTTTAATTTGTTATTATTTTGTGTACCAGAATAGTTGTTGCATGACGAAAAAATATAACTGATTGAACTTGATTAACATTTCTGTTAGTTACATTTACAGCAATATACTGAAAACATTAAAGGTATAGGATCGCGAAATTTAGCAACGTTTTTCAAAGGTAATAAAACTTTGAGAAATCTAAACCTGACAAGAATAAAAAAATGAAGCCCCTGAAAATCCATCCAACTACCTTTACTGTGCCTAAGAAGTAGCAGAATTAGATCGGCAATTATTTCTTGTCGATTCCCCCCCTTTTTAATTTATCACTTCTATTGCCATCTGCGCAGCCTGCGCCCATTGATATTAAGAATGTGTTTCTCAAAGCCAAAAACGTGTTAAATCGATCATTGCGATTACTAACATCTACACCTTGCACCTAACATTTTCCTGAATTGGTTTTTGCCGCCATGCATTTTTGTCATTATTAAAATGATAGCATTATAAACAGAGAGAGAAATTAATATAAATTTTATTTGTATGAATACGGAGGGATGAAATGTTTTACTTCTTTTCCACTCGTTTAACTTCTCGTTCATCCAGATTCATTTAAATTAATATAACTGAAAAAATATTCTTTGTTATGCTTAATAATTTTAAATTTGCACTTTATATTTTTCTTTGTTTTCTCAAATTACCTTTCTTTTTCTTTGGTCACAAATTCTGTGTCGAGGATCAGGTACGAGAATACATTTCTAAGAAAGCTGCTCCCTTGCTGAGATATGTACATTTACGCAATTTTCTTTGCGATGCGAATATTCCTTTAAATGTTTCCACTCCCAAATTTAATTTTCGTGAATAATTGGTTGTTATCTGAATAACTGACAGTTATTTATTTAACTTCTCTTTGAACAAATATGTCGCCAATCTTTTAGTATATGATTAATTTTATTTTCTGCTTTAATTTAATCTATTCCACATCCTCATTCGCAGAAACTTTGAATCTGCCATAAAATTAATGATTGATTTATTTAAAAGGTGATTTGCAAAAGAGGCTTAAAAATTGTTAAAATTATATGACTATCTGGACATTAACCAAATAAAATATACAAGGAAATTTTCGATTTGAGAGTTACATAACATTTGAATTCCATTAACTATAGGTATACGAATTTTAATATTTCAATTGGTATGATCTTAAAAAATCAAGTATATAACTAGACTTTATTCAAGTACGCACCTCAAGTAGCACTTGTATTATAATGATTTTTGCCATAAAATATAATTTAGAGTTTTGCATTCGAAAGCTTATCTTGCGCAAATGTTCCAAATACTACTGGTATAAGGAATTGAAACCTTCATTAAATGATATCTCGATAATTTGCACTGTATGAGAGACTCGAAGTTTTAACTTTGAAGAGACATTAGGCTTTTTTTGAAGCAGGAGAACTGAAAAATGTACAGTGCCTTCGCCGGGACTCGAACGCAGGAACTCTCGAATACGCGTCGAATATGCTTCCAATTACATCACGAAGGCATGCCGAAAGGAGGGAGAAAATACCTTAAATGCTTTCCCTTTGACAAGGCGACTGAGGATGGGGTGGACTCAGTCGCCAAATCCTGGTGGTGATGAATTATCGTCCACCTTCTTTTAGTTCGGGCGCCGCTTTACAGTCATTAGGCTTTTCCGAAGCGGGAAACGTAAAAATATGTACAATGAATGCCCTTACCGAAACTCGAACTGGATCTCTCGAATACGCGTCGAGTGTGCTACCATTACACCACGAAGACATGCTGAAGAAGGGAGAAAATATCTTATAACTTCTTTCTCTCATTCGGCTATGTATAACTTTTCTCTAATATGCAATTTTTTTTTGGGGGGGGAGACCATTACAAATTCATTTTAATATATTTTTAGTGAAATGTGCTATTTAATCAAAGTTATCTCTGGGTGATAATGAATCAACAAAGCTGCAAGCCTATCTTATAGGATTCGCTTGTTACATTTCGGGCACGAGTTCACGACTTATCATTTGAGACGTTTTCAATACCTCCGTTATTTTGCTAAATAGACCCAGAATCAAACAAACAGTCGAGCGAATCTTAAAGCATGTTTAGATCTCCAGGTTATCCCATGCAAAATAGTATTTTTTATGCATAAAAATGTACTGAGGAGAATTTTTTGGCTTTCACCTAAACGTAATCAGCATTTCTTATAATATACACATATATCAGAATTAATAATAATTTTCTTTCATTAATCCGACAACGCCCATCAAAAATGT
The DNA here is from genome assembly GCA_000611955.2 of Stegodyphus mimosarum. Classification (NCBI taxonomy): domain Eukaryota; kingdom Metazoa; phylum Arthropoda; class Arachnida; order Araneae; family Eresidae; genus Stegodyphus; species Stegodyphus mimosarum. The sequence goes on along the minus strand of KK118269.1, from coordinate 976,342 downwards.
GTACTAAGATGGTATCAAACACATATAATTTAGTTATAAATCTGAAATATTTTATGGTTCATATCTCACTACAAAATTTAAATAATTTTACAGAAATGGCAAACAATGCAATTTATGGAAATGGTAACAATCATTTCGAGTTATTAATTTTAACCTTTCTTTTACCGTGTAGTAATTTATCATGAATTGTTAGCTATTATTCTGCAGATGAGGTATAATATTTCTTATATGCTCCCTTATTTCGAAATTGTTAACAAGTTTAGTTAAGAAACTCCAGAGGCTAAGTCTGCAGGATCACTGTAAATGGTCATGACCTTCATCCAGCATCTTTCATTTATGCCTTCGTATTTGAAAGTTTGAAAAAGGAACCACAATAAGACAATGCATTATTTGATAACTGACTAACTGAAAAATGTTGTCAGTCAATAATGTTCGCTAATATTGAAAATAGCTGCTATCTTTCGGTGACTGAGCACCAATATATATTCATGAGGTTATGCTTGCAGTCCGAAAAGACAGAGAAATGATTCTTCCGAAAATGATACCAGAATCAGCTCAATGTAAACGTAGTCACTGGACATGAAACTGTGCGTAACTAAAATTGGAAAACATACGATGGAAAATAGACGAATGAGAATTTTTCGGATTGTTTAAGAAACGGACATTATTACTGAATTTGTAGAAAAAATTCTGAATGAAGCAGTAAAGATGTTTATTGCGTCAAACTATTGACTCAACTCCAACAACCTATAAAGATAAATCAACATAGCTAACGCGATAGAAATGCGTTACATTTGAGCTACAGCGCTCTTAAACGCAAGTTGAGGTATCCTAGACAGTTATTCAGAAATATAAAAATAACTTCATCTTCCAATCTTTTATATTCACCACACTTGGCTTTAAGTGACTTCTTTTTGTTTTAAACCTGAAGTAGCATTTGCATCACTGCAACGATGATGATTTGAAGGAGGGCCATTCAGGAATAACTTGAAGACTGGCAAACTCATTGTTTATCTGATGGAATCTGACACCTCACAAGTCATTGTGCTAAGTGCATTGGAATTAAGAGAAACTATGTACAGCACCTTTTAGACACATACGTATCATAGTCAAGGTGTCAGGCTTAAAAATAACTGAACACCTAACGTATACAATTTATTTTCACTTTTTATCCAAGCTGTTGATAACATACAAAAAATTCAAATCGTAACAAAGTAGAATTACTTAAATTATACGTTGTTAACTTTAGATTAAGATTTTTCGTTAACTTTTGTTTGAGATGTGATCAAAGCCAAAACTTAAAATCATTAAATTTAGTAACACGATTAAAACTTAATGAAGATGCAGTTGGCGTGTGTGGGAAAAGAAGTTATTTTTAATATTGATCAAAATAATTTAATAAAAAATCTAGTGAGGTCACTTGATTATGTGTAGTATATGGTGTTGTCATTGCGTTTGGTTTAAAAATATCTAACTCCACGGGCTAAGTACATTGCTCACGCGCCAATGCAGCTTAACTGTTACCCGCCATAAAGAACTTTAGTTAGTCTTAAGAAGTGGAAAATGTAAGAAGATCGTATAATGTTTCTATAAAACAATAAAAGTTATTAATGTTATGTATAACTTGTAATGAGTTTATCTGTTGTTAAATATGTGCTTTGAATAATATCGTAAACAGTTGAGTTGCCACGGATATATATATATATACATTATATTAATATACATATATATATATATTTATTAAGACCATCCAGATGGAAAAGTGATTAATGACATTGACTGCCGTACCGAAGTCCCAGGTTCGAATCTCGTAGAAGGCATGGACGTAATTTGTCATCGCTTCACAAGAGGCAACCGTGGCCCGCCTATTAGATGCGTTCTCCGTAAAATGACCGCTGCTTCCGGCCTTAATAGTGGCCAATTCCTATAAACTACTAGAGCGCAACACTTGGGATATTTATATTTATATTTATTGTGTATATACCGCTATTGCTTTATTAATTTTCGGATAAGCAAATAGAAACACATTATACTAACATTTCTGTTGCTGAAATCGTGATATATTTTAATTATGTATCAAGATTTCAGCTTTTAATATAAGGTATTTTCTCTCCTTTACCGCATGCCTTCGTAATGCTGTTGAAGCATTCGGAAAGTCCGGAGTTATATTCCCGGCGGGGGCTTTAAGAATTTCTTCAGTTTACTGAGATCGAAAAATTTTAAATGACTGTACTATTGGCGTACGAACTAAAAAAATGGCGAATGAACGATAATTCATCATCACCAGGATCTGGCGAATGTGTTGTCCTCATCCCCAACTGCCTTTTAAAAGGGAGTATACAAGGCATTTTCTTCCATCTTTCTGCTTGCCTTTGCAGTGTAACTGGAAGCACGTTCCACGCGTTACGGCAGGTCGGAGTTCGAATCCTGGAAAAGGCATTGCACATTTTTCGCATTCCAGCCTCGATATGACCTAATGACCGTACAACAATAATGAACATGATGATACAACAATGAAATGGATTGTTTTTTACTTGACTGTATCATCAACAATCATAAATAAGACACTCAAAAGAAATCAGTTTCTTTTTGAGCATTTAAAGTATGTTGCATTCACTATTATCACCATTCAGAATCATCTGAATATGTAGACTATTTACGTGTTTAATAAATTTAAACAACCTCTTTGAATCGTATGATAAAGCTGCGCAGTGTCTACCAGTAAATTATCAGGTGACACTGCCACCTAATTAAAATCCTTAACATTTCAGTGATTAATATTCCGAAAGACTGTAATGGAAGTGAATGTATTATTCCTCCAAAATTAATAAAACAATCTAATCATCGGAATGAAAGCTTGAATTTAGAATTCAGTCAACACGTCTGCACATTAATTATTGTCTAAATTGCCCGTGGAACCTAATTTGCTTAACGGTTTCTACAAGTCTTCACTAAATTCGGTGAAGGGTGTAATTCCGCAATCGTGTGGAGAAGTAACTTAGTATAATGCGACAGGGCATGAATTTCATAGAATAGAAACATCAGAGAAATGCTTCTGTGCAAGTTTTATTAGGCAGATGTCTGATAACCACATAAATCTGACATCAAAGCGGTTGGTTTAATGCGGAGAATAATGTACAAGTTATATGCCATAAGTAATTACAGGATGCTACTAAACAGTAGTATGATAATTTCTAACTCGTAGTGCTTGGTTTCCAAGATTCAAAATCCATGGTTTTATGCAACATAACCATTTTATACTCTTTAATTCTTTAATATTATTTTCCATGATAAAGCAATGGTGCTATTTATCTCAATAGCCTATTAAAATCCGATCTACATACCTGAATCTAATCAGAATTGTTAAAATTCCATCCGCTGATACCATAGCTAATATTATCAAAACTTGAATTCAAAATTAAGAAATTGAAAAACCAGTGTAGCATTTAAATGAAAATACAATTACTATCTGAGATATTTATTTATCAAACGAAATATAGATATGAATTTTCGTAAGAGACAATATGATGTTAATTAATATACTTTTACAAATATACGAGTAACTGTGCTGCAGATATAGTATGTTAATCTGTTCTTTTTTACCAAATAAGCGTATTTTGAAGAACAGTTTTATAAGGTATTATAAGGTATTTATAAGGTATAAGATATCTCCTGCTTCCAAATAAATCCTAATGACTCTACATTGGCGTCCGAACTAAAAGTTGGTGAATGATGATTCTTCACCACCAAGATTAGGCGATTGGGTCCCCTAATTCCCAGCCACTCTTTATAAGGGGGAGTATATATCTCTCGCCTTCTTCGTATGTCTTCGTGGTGTAGTGGTTAACACGCTCGGCGCGTATTCGAGATGTCCGTGGTTCGAGTCACGGCGAAAGCATTGCTCATTTTTCGTATCTCCTGCTTCCAAATAAATCCTACTGACTCTCCCGTTTGAGATTTGGTTTGGTTTATTTAATTATGACAAATCACTCGGGGCAGGGAGGCCTTCGTGGAGGATTTTCTAAGAGAAAATGGCTGTTATACACGTTACACATGGAAGAAACTGTGAATATCACCATTCAGCCAGCCCGTTCGCCGGAATTCGAACCGAACCGCGGACTGAACTACATTGTTCAGCGACTTCATCATATCAGGACTGAATGTTCTGCGCATAGCCTTAGGAAACATGGTAAAGTCTGTAATAGGGTCCTTATCCTCAAGTCTCAAGTCCTGAACTGGAACAGTGAGCTGATAAAATGTTAGCTTTGTTCTGATATAACTGCTGTGCTGGAGAATAACTGCACGTTAAAGGGATGTAAAATCCTCTTTTATTAAATCACTATTGTTTACACACTTCCCAACTCGGGAGAGATACAGAAAGTAAAAGACCGCACTTGGGTCTAACTTAACAATCAAATAAATTTAAACTAAATTTAAATAGAACTTAAATCAAACTTTGCTCACAGAGCGATTCGCGGAGTTTGGCCTCTACCTAAAAGGGTGCTTAGCAAGATATACTAATATTTTCAATATGCAATCACGTAGTAAGCACTATGGCTTATAATTTTAGCTGCTAGCTGATCAGGCGAACGTCGAGCAGACTGACCGTGATCTGAGACTAAAGCTCTCTCACACCGAGAAGTTTCTACCTCTGGTTTAAATAGTACTTGGCTGTACTTCAAAATTAGCATAAGTTGAAAACGCGCGTCTTCTGACGGGAAGTTGAAAAAGAAAGAAGATAGAAAGATTTAAATTAAAATAAAACTTGATTAGTTTAACTAAAACCTTACAACCACCAAGATGGCTTCGCCGGCCAGAAATGTTTGAGATAAGATACAAACATGCACATCCTTCATAAAACTGAAATATTGGAAATTGGTACAGAGCGCTTAGTCTGATTGCAAGTTCCTGTTAAATATATGTTATTAAAACCGACTAGTTGGCTGTTAATTAAGAAAAAGAATGCGAGAACTACCAGCCTGTAATGGGAAACAGCTTTCTAGCTAGCTATTGAAAACTAGCTCTTGAATACGCTAAATATAACTAAAATCACACGCAGCCGGACCTATTCGAGGAACTTGAACGGGGGTCAAAAGATGTTTTTTGTTTTGTTACTGGCGGATATGAAATACGATCTACTGTTTAGAATGTAGTCTAAAATAAGTGTTGATCGGAAATAAGGTAGCCCTGTTAGCTGAAAGGGATTGTGCAAAATTTTAAGGATGTAGACACATTAGGTTATTTAGAAGCAGGAGAGGTGGAAAAGAAGCAATGCCCTCGTCGGGATTCGAACCACGGACCTCTCGAATACGCTCCGAGTGTGCTGACCACTACACCACGAAGGCATGCTAAGAAGGCTAAAGAAATGCTACACAAGGAAATGACACTTATTTTCCTTATTTTCTTTTCTTCCTAATATCTTGACCGCCATGTGCATCACCGATGATTTACTGTGGACTTACGTTTCAGAGCCATGTGCATCGAATGTGATTCACAGGATTTGCTTTGTGTGAAAGCCTCATGAGTCACCTGTGCTCCGAAAATACACAGATTTATACTAACTACAGATATTTATTTCTATGGCCTCAGAAAGGTAAGTTGTCATTATTCTTGGTTTACGAATTCTGGAAGCATTTTTTCAATAAATTTTTAAATGAATTTAATACATGATTTTCAAAAATACGTTTAAGTAATTTTATATTTATGCGGAAATATGGTAATGAAATTGTAATTAAAGGGGATTGCGTTGTTTGTTGAAGCAGTAAAATACTAGAAGTACATTTTAAGAGGTTTATACATTGACTCAGTTATTAATTTTTAGTTATGCATGCTGTTTTACCGTTTGTATTGTAACGTACTATTTGTCTAATATTGTATTGTAACGTACTATTTGTCTAATTTAACGTACTATTTTACTGATTTTTACTATCAAGATAATGATTTTCTGCATTACTTTACGATGAATTAAGTCTTAATATATTTATTATTATTTATTAATCTCTTTATTGTTGTAATCTATTTATTATTTATCTAGTTGTTATTACATATTTATTTATTTATTTATTTATTTATTTTATTATGATTAGTCTAAAGGAACACCTTGCCCTGAAGGACTATTAATTTCATTTTCGCACTTTGCGTTGGTTCACTATAAATGTCAGTTCACTTTTCAAATTGTTGCCACCAAATATTATCGCTCTGTGTTACATTTAAAGAAATTAAATAATGAAGAATCTCCAGAAATGTATGTATGTTTCTCGCATTGGGATAAACCAACAGTACCTAGAGCCATTAAATATTGAATTTCTTAAGCTACTACCGAATATGGTCAACTGGAAGTCCAAATTTGGAATTTAAAATTTGTTTTATTATCGATTTCATATTTTGTAACACTTTAACGAATTTTTGATCAACAAACTCAATGACTTCAAAGCAAGGAGTGGCAACAGTCTACAAAAAATAAAACACATTTCTATCTTCAGCGCAGGAGATTGTGTATCGGAAATTTTAAAGCTTTGGTCATTTAAAAATTATTTTGTGACATTGCTGTTGAATTGAATTTTATGGTTTAAGTGCAATATTTTTAACTGAATTGAATTTTACGGTGCAAATGATATTTAATAAATAAAGGTAACGCACAAAATGTTAAAGCGAACTGCTGTTTGTTTACTTAATGGTGTAGCGATTTCGCTGTGAGATAGAATTAGATTATCTGTTTTGAACTGAGGTTTTGCTAAACGTTTGAGATATTGTGATATTGTGCGAATATCGCTGAAAAATATTTCAGCATTTTGATTTATTTCTTGTAGAAAGAATAAATTTTTGTTAACTTTTTAACGACTTGTGCATTCAATATATAACAAGCCCGTACGCACGTAACAATATTAACAATTATGTGGCTTTGCTGAAGGATAATTAAACCGTTATTTTCCAGAGAGTTTAACATTTTGTAAGCGTTTTATTAAATGTATTCAAGTTTAGTGAGATTGATATTTCCGATAAAGCTAAGTCGTTCCCGCAGATAGAAAGAAACTCTTCTTTAAACTAAACGGAGAAATAGCAAAATGTCTGATATTCTTTTTTCCCCTTTCAAAAAAGAATCATTCAAAGATAGAGGAAAAAGGTGGGATAAACATAAAGAAAAAGGTGGGATAGACATAAAGATGAAAAAGAAACTGAAGTGTCATATCTAATAATATTTTCATAAGTGACAATGAAAGTGCGTTTAGTAGCATAAACATATTTAGAGATAAATCTCTAACTGTTTTGTGATGGTATTTATTATTATTTATGAATTCATGCCAGTTTGATTAAAATAACAGTAAATAAGAAATTCGAATCACATTATGGTAAAAATGATATCTTATTAAGATGTATGGCATACAGTCAACTTCCAGTTTACAGGGGCAGATTAACAGAATATCATATTTAAAAAAATGCTAAGTTCATTTATTATAAAACGATAAAAAATTACCATCACCGTAAAAGCAGAATTTTTCATGAAAAATTCAAAAATGAAAAGAAAAATGTATGGAATATTAAATGATGCCATAAATTATTTTAGTTACTTTTATCCACAGCAGTATGCAATTTGATTTAACGTAATCTGTAATAAATAAACAGTACTCAATCTTCTTTAAAAGAGAAATTATTTGACTTACCAATTAACTTTTAATGAATAAAATAAATACAATAAAGTAAATAAAGTAAAAAAAAGTGTAATAAAATCAGTATAAAAACAAGTATAGTAAAGCAACTATAATACACAAGCATAAATAAATGCAATAAAACAACTACACTACCTATATTCATTATTCTTCTCTTTGGCATAGTAATAGAATATAGGAAGTTTGTAGTCAATTATTATCGTGTTTTACATTAACTTTTACCAAATTACCCGAACCAATTTATTAATTTCTAATTATTAGCCCAAACGGGCTTTAGCCCAGAAGGGCTATTAGTCTCGAAACGGCATTTTGATTTGAATCACCTTAAATGTCCAAATCACTTTTCAATTTGTTGCCACCAAATATTATCGTCCTGTATTACATTTAAAAAAACTAAATAATGAAGAAACTACAATCTACATGAATCTATATATGTTTCTCGCATAGCGAAAAACCATGGTACCTAGAATCATGAAATTTTTAATAACATATTTCTCCACGCTGCCTCCCAGCTGGTATAGTGGTTAGTGACACTGACTGTCGTAGCGATGGAACCGGGGTCGAATCCTGGAGAAGGCATGGTTGTAATTGTCCTTCCATTCATAGGAGGCAATGGTGGCCACAGGTTAGGTACTTCCATAGTCAAATGACCAACACTTCCGGTCCCCTGTTGTGCCGCAAGCTTTTAGCTATTAAAATACAGCGCCCGGGCATTAAAAATAAATGCTCCATCCGAGCGTTTGCACCTGGAACACACATTTGTAAAACTTAACGAATTTTTATTGAAAAAGTTGACAATTTCAAAGCGAGCAGTGGCAGCACTGTAAGGAAAGTATAACATTTTTATTTCTAGCGCGCGAGACTGTCTATGGGAATTCTAAAGATATGCTGTTTTTAAATATTTTTATCTTTTGCCTAATGTGGCGTTAGTCCAAATGGTCTGAAAACATTGTATGTGTCTGTAAATAAAATTAAAAAAAAAAGAAAGAAAAAACGCTCGTTTGAGTGTAATATAAAATCTGAAACCTTTCAGTTTTTTTTTTTTTTTTTCAATTTTTTTTATTCCTTCGTTACTTTGTTTTTGAAACCTTTCAGTTTTTTTTTTTTTTTTCAATTTTGTTTATTCCTTCGTTACTTAGTATTTGTGTTTGTTTCCATTGATGTTTATGTTTCTTTGTTTCGTTTTCCTTATTTATTTTATAAGCAAACTAATTTTACCCTTTCTAAAAAATGTTTGAAAATATAGGTAAATTTTTAAGACTATTGTTCTGTTATTTAGAGTATGGGCTATTTCACTTTCCTGTGTTTCATTTTAATCTGAATATGTATTCAAATTCACACTAAAGATAGTTTGACGTTGAGATGAGTATGTATTCCAAACATTTCCCAAAAGCCCCGCCTAATAGTTTGACGCATGCGACAATTTATTTATATGTTATCTCAAAGAAGATGTTTACGTAATTCAGAAAATATATATTTTACATTATTCCTAATAAGTAAAAAAGACTAAACGGTTTATTTTAAGACAGACAAAATTTAATTTACCTAACTATTATTAAGACGGTGTCAATATTTTCTGCGGGGCTACCTTTTTTCCAAGTAAATTACAGTTCCTACTGTCAATTAAGAAACAAAAATGAAATTCGCAATAACTCGATAAATGCACTATTCATTGGAATAAATTTTGATAGAAGTACTTTTAAGAGAAATAAAAAACTCAAACGAATTTTACAACTGATATGTTGACAGTCATCATACCATTAATGTTATGTTAACAATTTATTTAAATAAATTTAATGCTTTTTATAATATTTGCTTTCCTTGAATCCTCTAATAACTCTAATGAATAAACTCCACATGTGCTCGGAATTATTTAAATGTTATTGGAAAAATAATAGAGCATTACTCTTTCTGGTATTAGACGCAGCAACCCCATACCGGCTTTTATGACGAGGAAACACCGAGCTAGGATTATATTTGGAAAATATCTTAACTGTGGGCAATCGAGGCAATCAGCATTTTACAGGAAGTGGACGTTTCTAGCATGTTTTGTCGCGGTGAATGAGAAAGTTATCTCCATGGGGAAATAAATAAATAAATAAATTAAATTGAATAAATAAAATCTAAAAACTTTCGGATTTTACATTACGTTCAATGGGGCGTTTTTTTAAAGGGGCGTTTCCTTTATTTACTAAATATCATGTTCTTCGCTTTTAAACCATAAAATTCAATTCAACAGAAATATCGGAAAATAATTTTAAAATGAGCATATCCTTAGAATTTCCGATACACAGTCTCGCGCGCTGAAGAAAAAAAAAATTTTTTTTTTTGGTACAGTGTTGCCATTACTCTGTCTGAAATCGTTGGATTTGTTAATCAAATATTCGTTAAAGTTTTATAGCATGAAACAGATAGTAAACAAATTCCATATTCCTAATTTCAACTTCCAGATGCTCATATTCGGGTGAATACGTACGTTATTCGAAATTTGATGCCTCTGGGTTTATCACAATGCGAGAAAAGTATAGACATTTATGTTGGTTCTTCATTATTTAATTTCTTTAAATATAATAGAGGGCGGCAATATTTTGTGGCAACAGTTTGAAAAGTGATTCAGACTTTTAATGTTTCCAATGCAAAATCGCAAAACCGGAAACAATATTCTTTCAAAAAATGTCTGAAAGCTTTCAGATTTAACGTTACGCCCAAAGGGGCGTTTTTTTAACGTTTTGTGTGTTACCTTTATTTATTAAATATCATGTTTTTCACACTTAAACCATAAAATGCAGTTCAACAGCAATATCGCAAAAGAACTTTAAAATGAACATATCTTTAGAATTTCCGATACACAGTCTCGTGCGCTGGATATAATGTTTTTTCCGTACAGTGTTGCCATTGCTCACTTTGAAATCGTTGAGTTTCTTAATCAAAAATTCGTTACAGTTTTACAAAATATACTATAAAGCAAATTCCAAATCCCCAGTTTGGTCTGCCAGATGCCCATATTCGGGTGAAAACATGCGTTTTTGAAAATTTGATGGCTCCAGGTACCGTTGTTTTATCACAATGCGAGAAAAGTACAGACATTCATGCAGATTCTTCATTATTTAATTTCTTTAAGTATAATACAGGGCTCTAATATTTGGCGGCAATAATTTGAAAAGTGAACCGACATTTAAAGTTTCAAAATGCCAAAACAAAATTAATACCCTTCCAGGTTAATGCCCTTTGGGAAAAAAACGCCACTGGGACGATTAAATTTTGTATGAAATTTGGGAGGCATGAGATGCGTAAATAAAACTCTGGGCAGCTATGCAAAGAACAAGTTCACAGTATTCTTCCTTATTTTTAACTCTCAATAGAAAAAAGAATGAATAAGGGGATGACAATGGCCTCGAGAGCAGAGTTTTTGAATAATGATGACTTTTGTATATAAGATTAATTATTCAGCAATATAAGTAGGTACTTATAAGGCTCCGAAGCAAAAGATGCTAACATCTTGCTGTACAATTTGTAAAGTTTAAGTTTTCCCCCTATATTTCTTTGGTCAATAACGTTTAAGAACAGCGAAGTTTCGGCCAGAACTTATAGAATTATTTGATCTAAATTTACTTTAATGAATCCGTTATAAGCCTATCAGTTTTTACGACGCAAGATGCGCAAATAATCAGCTATGCCCTCTCCAAGGGTCAAACCATGGCTGTTCCAGGGCTGGCTTGACGTGCTACTATTACACCAGGAAAGATTGCAACAGAGAATGCAATAATTCCTCATCTCACCAAAGTATGTATTAATGACAAATAAATAAAATCTACGTAGAAAAGAAACGTGCCATGTACAACACAAGATTAAGAGAAACGTGTAAAATATAAAATTAAGGGAAGAAGACACAGAATTAGGAAAGCGACTTACACGATCCAGTCCCGTCCGTTGCTGATCAAACTTTTCTAGTGCAAATTTATATGAAAAAAACAACTTCTTAAAATATAATATTTACGGAGAACATAAAGATAAGCTTAACCGTATATGAGAAGCTTTTAAATAGAATTCTTGTAGGCTATACAAGATAAGGAAAACTTCAAAAGCTGTTAAAGTATTTTTGAATATAAATCACTAATTTTTTTTATTAACATTTTAGTGAAACTTTCCATTTTCCAAGAAAAAAGGCATTGTTTATGTGAAGCGGCAGATTGCTGCCCCTCTTCTTTAATTTTTCTCTGATTTAGAAGGCGATCGTCTATGTGTCTGTACTAAAGCAAGCGTACCTAAATGTTAGTGCAGTCTGTGTTGTTATAACTACCATTTGTTATAAGGGTCGTCCCATTACAACGAAAGATCTCCAGTGTGTGAAAGTATTTTAAAACACTTTTTGACATAATGGTCATAAATTATAATATAATGCCCAGCTGCGGTGAGATAGCTTCCCCGCAAAGCAGGGTTAGAGTTACCAGAAAATACCAGGAAAAGGTAAGGTTGCCAAATTTGGCGCGAAATCTCCCATTCGGCGATATGGCGTAGACGGAGCAAGAACATACTAGAACACATTTTTAGCGATTTTCATGGGAATATTGTAGAAGATAGATACTCTACCTGTCCTCGGAGATAAGTATCTTGAGTTCAGAGATTAGCTCGAGAGCGTACGACCGAGCCGAGAGCTGCACTAACGTGCTTTGCCGTGAAGGTTTCTTCACCGTTACAGCTTGAAGGCTGTGTTGCTGATTGTTTCAGTGTACTTATCGTAGTCTTTTCGACGACAGTACACGTGACTTTTTAATTGTTCTGGGTAATACTGGCCAATAAATTGTGTTTCGATTCTTCGTCACGTATTATCTTCAATTACTCCAAATCCATAGACCCACAGAAAACAACAATATGTAATTTTCCTGCGTTATGAGAGAGTTTTGAGATAGAATTTCTGCTATTGTTAATTACCTTAGAAATCCCATCAATATTTAATTATCAACAAAAATAATGCAGGTTCCATTTAGAGAAAACATGCACACTTTTTAAAATTATGTATATATTTAAACAAATATTGAAATTAAAGTCTATCAGAGAAGTTAAAAGATAATCAGGTGTTGAAAGATAATCAGGTCAACTGTGAAAAAATCCGATGAAGAAAAATACTGTGAAAGGAAGAAACGGAAATTTTAGATAAAATGAAAGAAAGAAAAGCATTCTAAAATCCTTTATTCTCTATTAAGTAATTAATTATGTTACTTATCTAACTAAATTTTAAAACCAACAATGTGTATGTAGCCAACAGTATTCAGAGATATTAGTAATGCTTATTCTAAGAAAGTGAGCAGCCCGGACGGTATGGTTAGAGAAGGCTACTATGGTACCAAAACGCCCGGGTTCAAATCCCGAAAAATGCGTGGATGCTTTTAAATGTGTATTGTCCGTGCGGCATGGGGGCACTCTAAATATGCGGCGAGCCAAAAGTCCTTTCGAGAAGTTGGTGGTAGGTGCAGAGTGGTGGGAGAACCTCGGAGCCGTCCCTTGGGGTGTTCTTAATCAACATTTGGGGAGGGGTGGAACTGAACGAAGTCGTACTGTCACCTGTATGGCTCTCAAGGCTCTTGCCAACAATAGGCTCGATCTGCCACTCTTTGCCACGTGGGCTTGATTTGATATTACTGTCAGACAAGTGAGTTAAGTCACAACACAACAATACAACTCTAAGCTAGCTAATTCATTTGCGTATTTACAAACAAATGTGTCATGTGGCAATAATACATGACCATTTCATAAGGCTGAACGTTTTTCAAGTGCGTGTGTTCAAGAAGTATTCGAGAAAGTTTTCTTTTCATCTACATCATACTACTTCTTGTGCATTGATTTTTGCTACACTTGCTCCAGGCTGTCTTCAAGAATTCGAAATTTGTTCTCACAATAGCATGTGACCAGTTTACGTGCACCAGTAACCTTTAATGGCCATCATCGCTAAAGATTTGAAATCGCTCATCTGGTGGAACATCAAAGGTAAAACAATCAGCTTCTTTTTGAATTCAGATTTGTTTTCAGATGAAATCTGGATGCACATAAGGCAGTGGTACAATATGTTTTGCGCGTTTCCAAGGGCCCTTTATCGGCATTATGCATATATTTTTATAAAGGTCATTTCTTTTTAAAAAATAAACACAGTTCAGCGGGACACATAAGGCCCCCCAAAACTTGCCTTCTATGCAAAAGCATGTACAAGTATGCAAAATATGCTCTTGCATATTTACCCGTATTTACGCCACTGATTAGTGGTTGGTTTGGTTCGTTTGCGTTACGGTAGAGCCCGGGATGGCTATATGCCTAAGGGAAAGGATGCTTTCATGAAGGACTTTCTAAGGAGAACTTTACTTATATCCACGTTACACCTGGGAAAACGACGAAAACGTGCATGGCAGCCAGCCCGTTTGTCTGGAATCAAATCCAGGTCGAACTACCACCGTTCTGTGACTTTACCACTTTTTGATCAATGATGGGCCCGCTGAAAAGCGTTAATGAAAGATATAAAAATTGAAAAAGCTATTACTATTTTTAGAATAAGGAGGTCTATTGCGAATTTAATGCATAATCATAGTTACATATTTTATGCCACATATATGAGTGTGTATGTGTGTGATAATTTGGGAATGACGCAGATAGATGTTGATACATAGAAGATCCGGAATGAAGAAGAAACTTTAAAAATCATACAGATAAAATAAGATGCAGTCATAGCAGATTTCAGTCATACATATTTTTTGTAGTTAAACATTTTGCCCCCACAAATGCTTCGCACATTAATCCAGCCTATTTCAGAACAGTTAAACTCTTCATTCTGTTGGAATAGGAAGAAAAGCAGCAAACAGCGTCTTAGCGAGAGCAGAGGTAGAAGCCAAATGCCTTGTATTAAAAATGAAATATTAATTCAGATTGAGTTAGTTTCAGTTTCATTGCATTTGTTTTCATAATTAATTAATGCTGTAAAATTATTATGTTCTGTTTTAGTTCCAGTCACCAGTGTTATGTAATAAATGTCATGTGATATAGATTAGTCTCGAAACGACGTAGTTTAGAAAACATTATTACTATTTTTCGAGTTGAGAAGAGAACATATTTATATATACGAGAGAAGAAGAGTAAAATTTTAACATTAGTTATGGACTTTATTGAACCGAAATATCGAACTGCTTTTAAAATTCTAATTTTTCATTTGTCGCTAAATTTGACTGCAAATTTAAAACCAACAATGTATATGTAGTCAACAGTATTCAGAGATATTAGTAATGCTTATTCTAAGAAAGTGAGCGGCCCGGACGGTATGGTTAGAGAAGGCTACTATGGTAATAAAAAGCCCGGGTTCAAATCCCGAAAATTTGACTGCAAATTTTAGCTCATTTAAGGTATATAGGCTTTTACATTCGATTTATGATGTTTTACAAGGTTGTTATCTTGTTTTCTGTAAATTTCAAAACTCGGTTATCAATGATGTCTGCAATATTTTTGTTTAATTCTCCATCATTAGGTTCTTAAAAATATTTGTAATTAAGTTTTACTTATTACATTATCCAGCATTATTCGCTTTGTTGAAACAAACTGCTATGCTTATCTTTTGTAATAATATATGAACTTACAAAGATCCGTTTTAGTTTATCAGCCAAATAATAGATAGTTTGATAGTCATAAATTTATTTTTCTTCAAACATTTCATACATTAAGCTAATAAACGGAAACCCTTTGATGACCATAACTGCAGTATAGTGTAATGGAAAAACTGCTGATAGTTTATCCATGTCTATGTACAGTATGATTTAGTATAATGGCAGGAATAATCATTGAAACGTGAAATTTCAGATACATAACCTTTCCAAACAAGATGAACGTTTTCTTATACACTTCCTCAATATTGAGAGATATCAACCACTTGAAATGCTTCTTCTGATGAAGGCTGAGCATTCAAGTGATTATTCACGTAATGGTCGATCCGTCTTGCTGCCACAAAGAACAATTATATAAAAGCAAATGAGGATATTTTTGAGAGCTGATGGCTTAGCAATCGATACACAGAAGATTGTGAATTATACGAGGTATCACAAAGCATGCATGCAGTGGGTTCTCAGGATAATGGCGTAAGGACAAATCTTGAAGCTTCAAATGATTCATTTAGATATTGAAGGGAAGACCGCCGTCAGTCAATGTTTCAAATGCTAGCTTTCACAATTATACGTGGACGTTCGTAAGTTTATCACTATATGGAGCATCTATATGAACTTCTAGAGCTCTTAATGAAAATATGCTGTGATGTATGTATCATGTCTGCCTGTACACGTTGCAAGCTCCTGCATAGTTTTATAAATCTATTTTTAGCTACGTTGAGGTGAGGTGTATAACAGCTAAACTTAATTTTATTTATTGATTGCTTAAGAGATGCGATACAATAAATAAATAAGTAAAACTTTCAATTTTTTTATTGGCTGACATTTTATTATCAGACTTTATAACAAACACGGAAAGTCTTAAACTTGGCTGTCATGTGCAAGTGTCATAGCTTACAGAAATGTCAAACTATTTTATTTCTTTCTGCCGAAAGGCGAGAGTGAAATTAATTGATCATTGAAGCGGAATGAAATATGGACAGGTCTTCTGCTAAATTGGTAATTTTTACAGTTGAAAGCGATTTTTCTCAATGGGTATGTTTTGTTGACATACATGTTTTATTTTTTTTATATTGAAATGGAGGTTTCAGGTTTTTGTTGCAGGCGTTTATTATTTTACTTTTGATAAAAACGTGCATGGAATTAACATTCATATTTTCGACTGTCAACAAAGTATTTTAATCACGAACTAGTTACATATTTTTTAAATTTTTTTGTCAAGCATTGCAACAAGAAAATTTAATAAATTTGATAACAGAAAAATCTGATACTTCATGCAAATTTTTGCGCGGCTTATCTCAAGGAATGCAGAATAACCTTTTTGAGAAAAATATCAGCATTTTAAAATGTAGTAGAAAGATTTGAAAAAGATATTTTATTTTAATTTTTATTTAAACAAGTAGTTTAACAATACTTTTTTCCAATTTTGTTGGTAATGCCTTGTTAAAATATAATGCAAAGTTTTGTAATCAAAATATTATAGATTATGGAAATGAAAATTGCAATCCAAGTTTCATTTATTTTATATT
Organism: Stegodyphus mimosarum; assembly: GCA_000611955.2. Lineage (NCBI taxonomy): Eukaryota > Metazoa > Arthropoda > Arachnida > Araneae > Eresidae > Stegodyphus > Stegodyphus mimosarum. The sequence goes on along the minus strand of KK118269.1, from coordinate 959,512 downwards.
TACATTAATTCCAAACATTATGGAATGTTTATTTGGAAACTAAATGTATATTATATTTTATACATATTTTGATTTATTTGTTCCATAACATTTTGGGAGAAATTTAGACAGATTTGCTGTTAAACTGGTTAATTTTGCCGCTGTAATGTTTTAAACTGATTTTTCTCAATGTTTTATGTTTGTTGACACTTTTAAACTATGCGTGCACCCACGCGCATGCGTATGTGTAAAGTATTTTTTTCTTTTCTTACTATTGCCATTTATTACTAATTCTTTCAGTTTCATATACACACATTGTATTATAACAAAAATGTTTTAGGGTGCATCATTTTAGTAGAAGTGCAATAAAAGAACCATTTTACGTAATTTAGTAATTCATAAATTGGTGCAAACTGCGGATTCTGTTATAATTAGCAAGTACGTACGTAGCAATATATGTGCACAGAATGTTTCGCGCATTTGAAATATAATCTTATACCGCAGTCGATCAATATTAAAAGGATAACAATGGTAAACGCCTTATTATCTACAATCTTTTCTACTTTAATTCCCAGTTTTCCAAGAAAGACAGCGGTAGCTCTATTTAGACGTCTGACCGGACATGACTGTTTGCGAGATCACCTCTACAGAATTGGAGTGGTGGATTCCCCAAACTGTATTTTGTGTGACTCCAATCAGCCAGTGATTTTTTGAGCATTTAAATAATTGTATTGCACTTTCTAGGTATGAGAACATTGTTAAAGAGTACTGGGGAGCCTATGAACTAATGTTAAGTGTGAACTCTTAAGAGCTAATGTTTGGCATTTGTAAAATAAAATCTTTTCTCCTCGATATAACGCTTAGTTAAAAATTCTGCAGTGAAGAGAAAAAATGAATAAATAAACAAAATATAAAAATAAATATAATGCAAAATTATAAATTAATCAAATACGTTTAGGTTAAAAACGCATCATAAATCATCAAAAATAATATCAATTATTTTTAAAAACAAATACATAAAAATATTTAAAAGAAAAAAATGCATTACAAAACTTATTTCAAACTGAAACTGAATAATATATCCACAAATTTGCTAACTGAATTAAAATAGATTGCAAATTCAATTTTCAACCCAATGTTAAGATATTGCCGATAATATACGATAGATACACGTAAAGACTTAAAATATGCATTTTTATTAGGAAAATGTTCATGTTTATATTCAAAATTAATTTTGAAATCTCTTAATATTTATTGTCGGTTTTAGAGTTAATGAATCGAATCGCACTTTATATTAACACTGGATCTTTTAGACTAATTTGCCAAGTCATTTGGCAAACTCATTATCATTGGTTCAATGCAATTATATAAATTACCGTCAGGTCACTACCTTGTAATAATAATCTACAGACTCCACTTCATAATGCATAAGAGTGAGACTATGTGTCCGTTATGTGTTAAGGTAGCTAACTTATACTATATTAATTAAGATAACCGATTTCTCTTATTTCATCTTTATTGCATAAAGAATTCTTAAAAATGGCCATGGTCAAAATTATAATTTACTTATATTTTAATTTATATGGTCATTTTACTGAGAAACACTTATGACAGCATAAAAGTACTGTGTTTATTTGTGTACATTTGTCTTTGTGCATATATTTGAGCAAATTAAGTGAATTTTAAGTATAAACCAAATGGCCTTAGTTATGAAGTTTCACTTTATAAAAGAAATAAATTTTAAATTTTAGATTAAAATTTTGCATTTTCATTTTCATACACAGTTTGAAGAATATACTTTTCGAATATGTCACGGTTAAAAATCTGTTACAAATGCAAAAAATACTTTATTCACATTGTGTGGGTTATATAAATTCATGAACTTCCGCTTTAATGGAATTAAAATATATTTTTAAAATGTAGTAAATTTATTTATTGAGGTACCAACAAGAAAAATGATTTTAAGTGATATTTTATTTTATTTGTAGTAAATATTCTTCAATCTAAAATCAATATTTTCAACGTTACAACACTTTCATTAGTAACCAAGTTAGAATTTTAAATTTACCGAGAACTGTCTTCACTGGAATGGTTATAGTTATTTTTGAATTTGGCAAAGCAAAGGAGGAGTATCTGTCAAAGGGGAAGGATGCCTTCGTAGAGAATTTTCTAAGGGAAACTGGCTCGTATTCACGTTACACATGCGGAAAAACAACACTAACCAACCATGCAACCAGGTCGCTCGCCTGAAATAGAATATAGCGAAAATTATCAATTTACGTAAATGACAGATTCATTGTTGAGCAATCTGTTATGAAAATTATTTTGATTTCTTCAGTAGAAGCATATTTTAATTGAATAGAACTGTGGATATGATTTTTTCCGTTATAATGTATTATAAATTAAGCTAATAGGTAAGTGCAGTTGTAGGAAATGATTGTTAAAGAATTTATTTTTGCAAGGTTCGTGACTTTAAAAACTTTAGATCTCGTCACTAAAATTAGCTGAGGTGCAAATCTGGATAACGCCATTTTGTGTCAGTTCTTTAGTAATTGGATAGTCGGAGTGTTTTACTTCGCCTAATCGTGTCCCATAATGAAGTATTTCACTTAATACATATATACTATCATTAAGCCAAAATATGATATTAGATTAAGCAAATCAGTGGATATATTTACCTTTGCCATTTCTTTTTCATTCTAAATGCCTACATCAAACGTTATATATATATATCTTCCAAAGAAATCTTTTTCAAGGACAATATGATAGTAGTAATATACCAATACGATGGAAAGTTTAGTAATCAAGGCAAATTTTAACATTTATTCAAAGGTCGCAAAGAAATGAATAAAAGTCGAGAATCCTGAAAACTGTTTGTTTAATTATAATTTATTATGTATGATGCATTGCAAACGTCCTTTTCTCCCCTTCCTCTCTCATTAACGCACAAAGAGGTATGCAAATTTTAAGTGTCATACTTTCTACTTCCTAAAAAAGCAGCTTCCATCAACTTTTTACGACAAGCTGTCTGCAACAAACTGACATAAAACGTTTGGGGAAACTGCAGCTGCTACTGCATACCTTAATTGGAGGGAAGAAAATAACATCGCAATTTCGACCGTTTCGGGTAGTTTAAATGAAGGATTACAGTCTGTCTATCATAAGAAAAGCTCTGGCCAGTTAGTCTGCAGCTGTCTGTTATCGTAGAAACGAGCCTTGACTCATCTTCCGTAGGGGTATCTTGAAGATTTAGTTTTCAGTTTGCCATCTTGGCGCATTTAAAGATGAATTGGCAACCCTTGGTTCGTCCCTATTTGAAATGCACTAGCCCTGTTGCTATAGCTACCGCCACATGCCAGACACTGTGACGAGGCTGTTCTTCTCGTAGACAGAGTGTGTCTCGGTAGTTTTGGATTTCAAAGGGCTAAACTAATAATTGGAATTTTGTTTTTAGATTAGATTATTTGTGTACGGCAAAACCACAAGGGTTACTGCCAAAGGATAGGAATCCTCATAAGTGAAGCTGGCTGGTATTCTCGTTAGCATAATTCACAAGAGCACATCAGGGTAGCCACTGAGGGAGGGGTTTCGAAAATAGACCAATGAGCTTCTATTGCTCTTGTGACGGCGGATCTTCGAAACTGGGCATATGAGCGTATGTTGTTTACGTTTTAATTTGCATTTGTTTCGCAGTTATAAATGTTTGGCGTAATAGTAGGAATTCGCATAGTGCTTTCTTTTTATGAGTTTATTTAAGCTGACATTTCACTTTCGCGATTTTTATCACGTATTGATATTTGGATTGATGTTCGCGGCATATTTTCGTTCTTTAGTTCGAGAAAATGAGTCAAGCTACAATTAGTGTCGAATATTATGCATTTGCTAACACCTGTAAATTAAGAAAATTCTAGTGTTTTTTTGTTTTTTTTTGAGCTGAGAGGGACTGGAAGTGTTACAATGAATCAAGTAGTACTTTCTAATTTAAGTGTTTGCATTCCTTTGAGTTTGAAAGTGTAAGATTGAAAATATATATTGATCTGATTGTATCTATTGTAACATTGAAACTTATATATAAATAAATTAAATATATTCTTTAGGAATAAGATGAACTCATTCTGTTTGAAGAGTATTTCTTGTGCAGACAATGCATTTAAGAGTGAACAGTTATTAAATGTGAAATTCAACACACTAAATGTATAGGAATCCAAATGAATATTCATGGCAAATTTAATATGATAGTAGTATCGCAATTTTTATCTTAGTAATCTGAAAGTCAGTTAGACTGTAGTTTTCTGTCTAGCCAGCATAATTTTTAATATGCATATATGTATATAATATATAATATGTAACATTTTAAAAGGTAGTTTAATGTTGAATTAAAATCATTTAATAGAAATTAATATAGAACTTTACTTACAGAGGTAAAATTTTAAATAACAGTATGCAACTGTAGCAGCACGAACGAAATTCCTAAAAAGCACTGAGAAATCATATTTTGATTCTGTGGATACGTATTTCAAGTTCTTTTCAGCTTGACATAGTATTCACAGCATCAAACTAATTCCCATGAACCATGAGTAATTTTAATTAAAATAAAATATATTTACAAAATGTTCGTACCTTTTAGTACAGTAATAATTCTGCTTAAATATTAGTAACATTTTAAATTTGCTTTTTAAAAAAAAATTTTAGTTTTTTGCATAGTTTTTCTCTCTGCAAAATAACAGTATTCATAATATTTTAAATAGTATATTTATGAATAATTAAATGAATATGGATTAAATACTATTTCTTCACGCAGATGAAAAATACAGATATAATAATAATAATAATAATAATATGCAATTACATAATTTTATTTTGACTTTTTAAATTACCTTCAATAAACTTATATTATTTAAAAATTGTAAGACAATTTTTATTCCAAATGCATAAAATTATATTTTTTCATCTGAATTGAATGTAGTAACTGAAATAAATTTTAAATAATAATAGTTACCATTTTGCAGTCAATTACCCTTAAATACAAAATGTTACATATCTGTTATAGAACTTGTAAATTTAAGTACGTATCTTTACTTTACGACATGAAGAATGCTGACAAGTGTAGTTTCTTGAAAACAGAAACCGAGATTGATGAGTCGAAGTTTCGCGGAGTATCTAACATGTGTTTTGTATTCAAATTCTTTCAACCAGGTAGAAAAATCTTCACAATTGTTTATATTTGATCTAATTTCGCTATGAAAATTTTCAGAAGAAATCGACGATGCTTTAATTATTTTGTACAGGAAATTGCGTGGCAAAATGTTTTCAAGTATCTTGCTTAAAGCGGGCCAAAGCTCATTTGACATTATAGAAATATTACTGGAAGTGATTGGTCCATCATAGAAGCCACTCCCTTGGTGGCTACACAGATGTGCACTTGTGAAATATGCTTCTCGTTACACATCTGAAATCCACGAAAACCAGTCATGCAGGCAGCCCGTTTGCGTAGGTTCGAATCTGGGACTAACTGCCATTATCTAGCAGTTTTTAATTTCTCGGCCACTGGTGACGGCTTTAGAATATTTTAAGAAGCGAGCAGAATTATAATACAGATATCGGAAAAAACTAAGATTTAGAATTTTCGTAATACAAACATATAAGGATAAAAATTCATGGATGCTGGGTATTCATTGTCAAAGAGGATTTCTGTAAGACGCTTCCATATGCAAAATATAATGAAGCCTAAAAATGGAATCGTACTTTTTCATGCCCGCTATCTTTGATTCAAATAATAGTCCCATGCTAAATTTAAGATTATATCACCTAACTAAAATTACGTTGTTCTCGTTCGTCACATATTCAGAAATGTGAGGTACATAATTCTAATCCAAACTACAGCTGTGTGGACAGAACTTTATGATTCAATGTTCTCTTCTTTAATATCCAGCACATTTAATTTTTGTAGAAAATATTTGAGAAACTAATATAATTCGCAATTAAGAAACAATTTGGTCTTTTTTCCGCATATGAACATAAAATTATAATAAATTACATTTAAATGACTACCTCACAATCAGTTTCAAATGAATGGTTTTATAAACCGCTTTCACCATTGTATATAACCTGCTAACTTTGTCCAATGAGCGCTCATTTTTGCTTCAGGTTTTCCAGTCTGTTGAAGAATATTTCGCAAGGTGCTGCTTCGCCTATAGGTTGCTTCTTGAATATCTCCACGGCTTCCATATGAAATTTTTAAAACTTCCTTTACATCGACTAACACTTTGAATCCTATAAGTCATTTGCCTCTCCTTCTTTAATTTTGGACTTACCCTTTTAAATGTTTCAAGCAAATACAGATAAATGTATAGGAAGTACATTGAATGCACCAATGTTAATCACTTTTTCAAATATTAGTTTTATAGGATAAAGGATCAAAATGATGTCTAAATTTGAATTTCTTTCAGATACCCATTTTAAACTTCTTTGCGTATGTAGGTCCGTATATCCTGGAAAAGCCAGCAATTTTTGGGGGTATGTACAACAGAAAGAAGTGAAATGGCTGCTCATTACTGGGACTAAAATCATAATGTCAAATTTTTAAAGACGCAATTATTGATGGTTTAGCTCTAAGTTTCTAAATTTTTCCATCGAACCAGTTACTTCGGCAAGAGAAACCGCTTTGATGAAGAATTTTACTCTATTCTTTTCGGAGCCTACTGCGAAATGAAATCCCAGCTTCATTCCTTTTATTACAACTTAAAAGTAAGCATTTATCTTTGTAGGTGTATCAGAAACAACATTTGATAAATTTTGACTAATTTTAAACAATAATTGCGGTCATAACTAAATTCTGTGCTTAGTAGTGCCATTACTTAAACTGAATTTCTGCATTGTTTTATTATTAGACGGTATAAAATTTTATTATTCATACTAATTCCATATAATTTTCTTAAATCATAGATTTATTTCTGTATTTATCATTCTAAAATTATGTGAAGTAAATAAGTAGAATGAATGGCACTTTCATTTTGCATTTTACAATGAAAGGAATATTCCTTTGCATTCGTCTAGAGCTATAGGATGAGTAAATTTATTCCTTTCTGTGACTGTAATAATCCGATCAAATCTAAACGTATATCGGGTAAGTTAACTACACTCAGGCATCGAGAATTTGTATTTTATTATTTCTAAACCTAGGACCTGTAGTTTTTTAAGTTCTGAATTTGTTTTTCACTCGAGCTGGAAAGCGTAGTATATGTTTCCTGCTATTTCCTTTTTTTCATTTTTCTTCAAT
>KK118269.1:930076-949498 GCA_000611955.2 Stegodyphus mimosarum | reverse complement strand
AGGCTACTGCACGATACGACAATCCAGCTTCACGAAGGCCGATGATTCTCCCTCGTTCAAACTCTGTAAGTTGTTCAAATCTCGCTCTCTTTCGTCGACGAGGCATAAGTACAGATTGAGTTAACGTTTACCACTAGCAGATAACCACCGATAACCATACACGCCTCGCTACAGCCGTCTATTTACTCGGATCCATCAGCCGTTCAGAGGGCGCTGCTCAGCATACGCATGCGCTACGGATTTGCAATTCTAATCATTTGCATATCATGCGCTACTTTGCATTTCCTGAAAATTTCAGCTCACTCGCGTAAGTCCTTCATGGTGTTGCAATTTTCACAAACGTGAGTGTAGTTGATGGATAAGCTGAGAGACAGGGACAATTACTGGACGTAACGCTTAGTAGTATCTTAAAATACGCACTCAGAAGTTCATCATGTGACAGAGGAATAACAACAAAAGTACTTGTCTTTCAATAGGCTATCTTTCGTTAACAGGATTTTAGGTATGCGGATTTTGTATTAAAGTAACTTCAAAATTTCAAAATGATCACGGTTAAATCAAACAACATATGGCTCTGAAAATAAAAAAGGATTTCAGTAAAGTGCATTAGCATTCCCAACGGTTTTAAATTCTTAAAGAAAATGCTGTTCCTCTACCAGCTGAAATATTTTATAGGGAAAACTGCTACTAACGCAAGGCTAAGGAAAACCGCACAAGCTTTAAGATGAAGATGATTTATAAAATTCTTTAAAAAATCTAATATAGCAAAAATGAAAAATAGGCAAAAAGCGTTAATTGTACATACACACACAATGAAGTTGATTAAAATTACACATATATCATTGATGCCATCAGTAATATTTTTATTCACTATTAACACTCTGCGTACTGCTCGATTTTGATACATTCTGGTCCTGAAATATGAGGCTGTTTTTCTTTTCTCCATCTTCATATATTACTATTCACATTTTTAAAAACAAAAGTAGTATAATGCAGGAATTTTAATAAATTTTAATTTTTAAAAAGCATACACTACAGCTTATCCGATTTTAGGCTGTAGGGAATAAAAATATAAAAATGCACAGAATCGTTTTGACTTTGATAAACATACATGCTGACTAATTTGTGCAGCTAATAATATTATTCTTACTTGTTCTCACTCAATATTATGGAATTCTTTTAACTGTGGGAAACTTTGAAACTTGGTTACATTCTTCACACCAAATGCAAGTCTCTAAGTATTTTTTCCCATTCTTGTCTTTTTTTTTAGCAACACACAGTAGACTGCCTTCTAAATTCCTTTGTGTTTATAGAATTTGGTATTTGGCTTTAAAAATGCTTCCCTACAAGGCGACTAAAGATCATACTATCATCACTAGACCATATTGATGAGCATATTGCAGAAGAATAATTGTCAAAGATTTCCTCGTTTACAGCTGACTTGAAATCAAGAAGGGATTTTTTTCGTGTTTGTTATTTTTGTTGTGTATATTCCTAAAGTATTATTTTACAGGGCTTAATGATTTTATTAATTTACAGTGAACAGTGAAATTTTTATGTCCATGTTTGAAATGTAATTCTTAAATTACGCTGTTGTTTAAACTCTTTCGTTTGATTTGCGTAAAGTCCTTTTAAGTTAGCAGAAAGCTTGTACAGCAATAGGCAGTTTTTGCGTTCTCACGGACGGAGGATTTTGGGCTCAAGGTTCGGCGACCAGGCGCATACCGTCTTTTTCCGAAAATATGACACTGTCTTACTTTGTTTTTTGGTCCAAAATACGCGCTAGGGCTTATTTTCGGGGGAGGGCAAAAATAAAAGTATATTTATATATTTTTATTTAATATTTATTTTACACAGAATACAGAAATTTTAATTTATTCAATTACAGTCATGTCATCTTCTTCTGGAACATCGTCATAAATATAATTCTGAATTATATTCTGATTTTCTTCCAAATCCATTTCCTGTTGAATCATTGGTCCGAATCTCTCATGTCTTGCGATATAGCTATCGTTAAATGAATACGTCTTGTCTAAGTAGCCTGTTCGTAGTGCATTGGAAACATCACTATCAGTTATTTTGTCCCATGAATTTTTTACCCAATTCACAACTTCTTGTAAGCCTGGTTTTACAAAATTACCTCGATGATTTCTCACCATTCTGTTTTCAATATATTCATTGATTTCCATCTGCAAATGATCCTTGAATGGCTTGTTTATTGCAATGCCAAGTGTCTGGAGCTAACCAGTCATTCCTGCCGGAATCATTATTTGATCAGTCTTCCTCTCAGCAAGAAAGTTTTTCATGTCTTTAGCGCGGTGAATACTAGCTGAATCCCAAACTAGCAAACCTCTATTCTGACCCTTCAGCAGTGGTGCAGCATAAAATCAACCCACTTTCTCATAACTGCTTGGGTGCACCAGGCTTTTTCACTTTCAATGACATAAATTCCTGAAACACCTTGAATCTGGTCTTTTTTACCTTTAGTGATTAAAAATGGCGATACTTTCTTGCCATCTAGACGAATCGCCAAAATACAGGTAACACGTGTACTATCGTAACCGGTAGAAGGAACGTAAATTGACAACTGTCGTTTGAGCTCCTTGGCCTGGAATACCGCAGTGTCATCCATAGCAATCATGTTGGAGAGTTCGTATTTCGAAAAATCGATGCCATCAACAAAAAAGCTTAAACGGAAGTGCACAATTAACAACTTAATTGTCTTCCAGCTTAAACAATGTTGTTGATCTCTTTAGAGACAGTTCATATCGTTTAAGGAAGTTGTCCAACCAGTGTGACGATGCTTTAAATTCTTCTGTGGATATATCAAATTCAATTGCTGTTTCAAGGGCAAATTTTTGAATATCAGCCCTGCGCTCAACCAAAGCCATTGCTCTCCTGCCTGCAATCCATTCCCAGACGCAAACTTCCAACTTAGAAAATAACGGCTACCGATGTGATCCAACTCTGCGTTTTTTCTCATTTCTTTGGACCACCAGTTGACACAGGTAATCGTAGTCTGCACGCCATTTACGAACCATGCGGAGATCCAACATCTTCTCTTTACAGAGTGCTACAAGATTTACACCCCTGGAGTCTTCCACGATTCCCTTTTTGTACTCGACGGAATAGCTCTTTCGTTTTGTACTCATTTTAACTGGGGTTAAAAATTATTCACTTTATTTTTAAATAAAATTACGTATGAGGAAATAATTAGACTTACAAGGCTGAAATGAATGAACGTTGTATACCTGCACTGTCGCTCAATGTAGACTGCTGCCTTATGTTGTATTTTTAAGATAAATTCCAAAAATTAATTTGAAACGAACTGTAGAGGTAAACAATTAATTTCTCGGAATATTTTGTCTCAAACATTTCTCTGAATACGAGTATTAGGAAAGCTAAACTTATTATTACTTAATAAATCAACAGGATTTTTAACGAATTCTTTTTGTCACATTATTTTAACTAGGGATTATTTTCGGGTGATGTCTTATTTTACAAAAAGTTCCAAAAATCACGATAGGGCTTATTTTCGGAGAATGTCTTATTTTACAAAATGTTCCGAAAATCACGATAGGGCTTATTTTCCGAGGATGTCTTATTTTGAGAAAAAGACGGTATTTTCGTCCCCTTATCTTGCAGGGGCGAACATGTGTTTTTCTCGTTCAAAGGAGAACAAATCTACCGGCGGCGATTCTTGATAGAATTATGGGGTAAAAGTATTTAGGATTTTCTGAAGAGTCGCAACGTTAACCGATTTACGATGTAAACAGCCCTTCGTTTTGCGCGTGAAAATAGGGGCTTCTCACTGTGAAAAGAGAGGTCTGAGTTTTCTTCGAATTTTGGTTAGTATTTATTGCTCTGTCTCTAGTGGTTAGAGAGGTTTATTGTTTTGTGCAGGATTGTTGAATTTTAATTCTATGGATTTTTTGAACCAATAGTGATTATAGAGGCAGTCCACTTTTGAGCGCCCCGAGATTTTAAAAATCGTCGCACACGGAGATTTTAAAGATTGGTGAGATTTTCGAGACTTTTTAGGAGAGTGAGAGGCCCAGCGCTATCACCCTTTTCGAGGCCAACGCCGCACGCTGTACCTTTGCGTTTACAAGAAATTATAGGGCGAGAACTTGTCGAAGAGCGCTGTGGACCCCTATCGTTGCAGCTTCGGCGAAATTCTCTGAAATCTTGCGGCTACGTCCAATTCTCAGACGTTGGGTTCTGTTTAGTAGCTGATGTGTTTTCCCTTTGGGAGAAATGTAAGAAAAAGGAAGGCTGCTCCCGTTTATATTCTTCCTGCCATCATCGTCATCGGTGAAGCTCGAAAGAATATTTTTTCCCTTCCCAAAAAAGGTGCTTTAAAGCTCGCACTGAAGCTCCCGATTACGTTGATCCGAAGATGTGTTGACCTCGCCGTTGGTATTTTTCTAGACATCATCCTTATCGTAGAACTTCGAAAGAAATGGGAAGGCTGCTTCTAGACTGAGTACTGTGCTGAATTATGAAAGGTATTCCACCGTTGGAAGGAGCTATTTCAAAGTCGGAAGTTTTCCACATTTGGTACTATAGAACAGACATATGGTTTTCTACAATTTCAAGGAATGGCCAGACAGTTCCTCGGGTCCCACAGTTGGTAGTCTATGCGTCTTTGTCATTGGTAGTCTTTTTCGTGAGTGATCTTTTTTCTCTCGTTATGTTTATTACTAGTGATTTTACTAATTTGAGGGAGTGATTTTTATTTTTTTTAAATGTTTAATTATCATGAGTCATCTCTTTAATTAAAGGAAAATAAATGTGAGATTCTATCAAGAAATTAAATACCTATATCTCCGAAGATAAGTATACTGAGCTGTCACAGGTGAAAGAATAATAAGTTCTTCTAAATTAGCTTTACTTGTGATCTTAAATTTCTTGACTGCTATTTTAAAAATTCGTAATTGTAAAGTGTTTATTAAGATTTTGGTAGGATTTATAACTATTTAATGATTGTAAAATTGTTTGTAACTACTTGATTATTGCTCAGTGGTAATTACGCAATTATTGTAAAGTGCATGACTAGTAATTTTGGGTACAATATTGATAGTTGTACAGATTGTCGTACGAGAATTTTAAGAGTAATATTTTGGAAAATGTTTTTGTAGAGGTAGTCTTATCAGCTATCCGTAATTAAAAGTTTTGGAATATTAAATAAATGCATGTTATTGATTTACTATTGTATGTTTTTTTTGTGTTTTTTATCTTGTAGTCTACTGTAGGTCACCCATGTGATCCTTTCGGAAAACATAATTAAACTTCTATTCGAACCTAGGTAGTTTATTGCGGCCGTAGGTAAATTTAATCAGGTTTGTGACTGTACGATCAGATTTATTAATTTAACTGAAACTGGTGTATTGACTTCTTAGTGTGAGATTTATTTTTCCCTGGTGTTTTGAATTGTTGTGTGTTATACTTAAATGAAAAGTGTTTGTGGCTATCTCTAAAGTTGTATTGAAATTTATGTGTTTACAGGAAGCAGAGATGATTTAGTAAGTTTTAGTGAGAGATAGCATTTTGATGCATTTGTTAAAGCAATTTTATCTGATTAATAATCATTTGATTTTAACAAAACACCAGGGCGGATATTTTCATTTCTTTATTCTTAAGAATTGGTAGTTGATATGAAAAACCTTAATTTACTGTGTTGAGGATTTAAGGCAATTTAATCTAGCTTAAGGTATTAATTATTTAGTTTTCAATTACCAGTCTCTATGACTCGATTTAATGAATTCAGTACATTTTTACGAGAATTTTAGTATTGTATTTAAGTTTGTCCGGCACCAGTCAGGAAGGTCAGGCAGAGAGTTAAATAAATGTAAAAAACGCACCCGTAAATTTTTTTTTTATTCGCAACATTTTTCTGTATATTATATACAGATTTCATATTGCTTGATTCAATATATAGAAAAATAATTTCTTGTAATGTTTGCGAAGCTGTTTTCGATTACTAGGGTAGTACAACATCTCCTGATCGCATCTCTAGACTTCCCCTATTGTAAGTTTATAATCATAAATCACTTTCGGCCTTAGCTTTTCTTTTGCTGTCCCTGAATAAACTGATACAGATGACGCATCATGAAAAGAACTAAGCATATTTACTACTTTCTTATTATTCTCCAATGAAAGTAGCAACAGCTTCGATCGTGTACAACTGTGAAGAAATAATAGTACTCCCTTACACTGACAAAAACCGGTAGTACCATGTAGGTTCCAAACGAAACATGAAATACGAATATTGCGATATTATCAGTCTACACGGAGAAAAAGCTAAATCCGTATTGAAAATAAAAGAAATAACCTTACGCACGCTATTTTTCACGTGCCCCCCCCCCCCCGTATTACGAGACGGAATTCGTATCCCTTGGAAATCTTGGGGGGGCGCACGCAGAGGGTAAATTCTAGAAACTTCTGTAACTGGTATTTTTATGTCTGATAGGGCGCAGTGAATTGCGAACAAATCGAAATTAATTTAACATAGTTTGTTACTGTAAGCTTTGAATTCGGAATAACGGCCTAGAATCAATACTGTTAACCTGAAACTTCAATTTCATGCATGCGAAAATAGTGTAAACAGAAAAAAATCGGAACAGCTTAAGTGAATAAAGCATTTTTGACTAAATTTAAAAAGGGAAAAGGAATAAAGCTCAAAGGAATAAATTATTTCTTTAAACGCATGATGTGTCATCATGCGTTTAAAGTTACCTAGTTTTTAACAATTTATAATGCATAGTATTTTTATAGCTTTCTGATGTCATCAGTTTTAAATAATTTACATGTAAAATGCACGTTTTCAGAAAACGATTGTGCGTGCATCATAACTTATTAATTTTTTAAACGCTTAGTTTTCATCTTATATAGAAGCAGATAAATAAAATAAAGCATTTTCTAGAATTTAATTAGGTGACTTTGAAAGTCTTTTTGAGATATGCCCTTTAACAATTATCGCCTTAATTAAATTCAGGCGTATATCTTTTGAATGTAGATTATAGCTTCGGATTCAGCATAACTAACTATAACGCTTTTAAAGTATTGGGTTAACTACAGATTGTGGGATTTGAATGAGGTTAATGAAATGTGTTTAAAATAGATTCTATCATCCAGATTTTAAAATTAATGCTGAGTAATACTTAGCTTCCTGCAATAGTTTACTCTTAAAAAAACATAGATCGCTTCGAAGCTTCGGGGAGTTTTGAATCTTTATTTAACAATTTTTGATGGTTAAATACCAAGTTTCGATTTAAATCCATCCTCTCGCTTTATACTGAATAAATATATTACTGTTATTTAGCCATTTCTCTAATTTCATGAATATTGATTTATGATTTTAAAAATGATTTTATGTGTATTTTCTTAATTTGGGTAGAATTAATTTAGACAATTTCTGGCATTACTAACCTCAGAACATAAACAGTATTTTACGCTTATCTGATAACACTAGCATGTATCCTTATAAAGACAATGATCATACATCAGATTCACTAATAGAGAGACTGATTACAACTATCAAACACATAAAAACCATTTTAAAAAATTTAGTGTTCTTGATAAAAAATGGAAAAAGAAAGAGAAGAAAACATGCAAAGTACTTACGTTTAGATAAAATCGAGCAAGGTAATGTAAAAATAATAGTTAATTAGTAAATTCACGCAACATATTTAAAATTACTTTAGTTAGTAACCATTAAATAAGAAGTCGTAAAATATAAGAAATTAACTATCAGTAAAATCGTATGAAAATGCATTAATAATCTTGAAATACATGATAAAAGTTAATTTTCAATCAGATTTAAACTATATTTTTTGCTACATTGATTACATCATTTATTCTAAAATACTTGTTCCTGTCCCAGTATAAGAACCTGTTTTAATAATCAATATAATTATTCTTTAATTTTTAACATATTATTTTTATAATTATTTTAATTATTAATAAAATACCACAAAGGTATGACACCTATTTATTTTTATGTGAGAATTAATGATTGTTTAATTACGAGGAAGTCCATTAAAGATATCTGCCTATGTGTGCATGGTTGCCTTCGAGGATGAATTTCTCAAGTAACCTTCCCCTCATTTAGGTTACCCATAAGCAATACCTCAGCCTGAAAATTATGACGATACCTTAGCCTTGATGAATAATGTGAACCAATTTCACGTCCAGCAAGATTAGTTTGGCCATGTACCTAATAATAAACATATGGGCTTAACCGCCGTAGTTGTTGTAGTGATAGGGTTCAGAGGATGTCCATTCGCTGACATGCTTTAACAATAATATCTTAGATTGTTGAATGCAAGAGAACTATGCTTATTATTTGATAGATAACTCCTCCGTCAGGTATGATAATTCTACTCGTGTTATGCTAAAATACAAAAAAAAAATAGATTGGCCAAGGGGAAGTAGCTTAAAGTTCTCCTTGCTGCTTAAGAAATCTAGGAATGAATACACGTAATTATCACAACATGACAGGGCACATCATTCTATAAACAGCGACATGCTTTTGTTATTCAGACACACGAACCCACAGTCTGTATCACACAGCCTTGCGACGGTGAAAGAAATGGGGAACGTACCTCATGTACAAATAAATATTAATGTAGGAAAACAAATTTGAAAGAGTTCAAATTTTAAGAACTATGTTTAATATGATTTATCCGTGAAGTTTGTCAATTGCGATGGCCCTTGTGCAATAGTGAAACATTTTATAGGATACTAGATGAATATACGTTTAGACTAACATGGGAACCTTATGTAGCTTCTGCATATTTGAAAAGTAAAAAAAAAAATGTACAGAATAGTTCTATAAAATATTTAATGTTTTAATTACATTCGTTTAATGGATTTTCATTTAAATTAACCAGATTAAATAAAAAACCAAATTTTTAAGAACTGCATCTATTGCTTTTAAACAGCTCAGTTTGTCAATATATAACACACAGATTAAAATATTTTAATTTTGCTGAATGGCAACGGACTGGAATGATATATGAAAGAACGTAAATTGTCTTTCCAGAAAAATAACATTTTCGGGCGAGTAATAAATTAAAAATTAAGGTGACAAACGTAACATGAAATTCAAGATGAAATTTTTTATATCATATTTAGGTATTTAAATCTGTTTGCCAGGCTGTGCTATTCCATTCTTCCAAATTAAACACAGTTTTGCCATTGCAGTATGAAAGTCGGCTTTTTCCTGTTTATAATATGAAGGTGGATCCATTTCCCTTAGAAGGTTCTCCATGAGAGCATACTCACCCTTAGGCACGTAACTCCCAAATGATTTGCTTTATTCAAAGGGACAGCGAAGGCATTTTTGTATTCTGAATTTAGCTGTGTTTTGTCAACAACACACTCCTTTGACTGAGGACATTTCACTTCATACGTCTGGCAATGCGTGACCTTCATCCTATCACTACATGATTCATCACAGACGTATCCTTCTAGCAGATATTATCCATATAATCAGTTACCATACTAAAGTAACTGGATTATGTACATCATTAATGTAATCAGCAATAAATGAATTTTAATGAAAATTAAAATTCTTTTATATATATCTCAAAAGCTTGAATCTTTTAATGATCCGTTAACTTGCTTTTATTATACAAAGAAAAAATAAGCAATCTAAATTCAAAATTCTTTTTCAAACTTGGGTGCAAATAGTTAAATTATCGAATCGAAAATAATCCCACCAATGGAAATTATCATATTGCTTATAATTTTACTCACTCAACTTGAATACTTACAAAAAAAAACTCTTACAAAAAAAATAAATTTCCTCGAAATATGTCTTGCCTGGTTTTTTTAAAAACCACAGTGATTTTGAATTATCTCGTATATCTAAATTATCTTTTTTTAAAAATTCGTTGCATTGCCAGTTATTGCAAGGTTAATTAAAAAAGGGCTTTTTGCAGACACAGTATAACACTATTATACTTGTATTAAGAAATTAATAATAGTCATCGAAACTTATTTGAATCTAATGAAATAAAAAAAAAACTTTTTTTTATTTACATTTTCATATATTTATCGTACTCATTTTTAAAACGTATAATTTAAATATTTATATAATCAGTCATAAATATATATTCTAAGTAATAATTAATTTCATATTCAAGCTTCCAGTCATATTAAAAGAGAGAAGCTGTTAAAGAAATATTTCTTTACTGAATTTCTTTACTGAAAAATTATGAATTAATTTGCAATTTTTTTTATTTCATCCTAAATACTTCATGACCTGAAACTGGTATGCTTTTTCTCATATATAATAAATCAGTTATACTGTGTATCAGAATACGAAATGAGATCATGTTATGCACCATAAAATGAATTTTTTTAACTTTAATAAAATTATTTCTTGCAGAAGTTAAATGACATGAATCAATTTGAAAAAAAAAATTAGTCATCTGCTTTAATGTAAGCAATATTTTTTCTTAAACAAAAACTTTGACACTTTTTGCTTTGTTTTAGGTAATTATCTAAAGCATGCATAGTAATGAAAATGATTGATCTATCAGCGTAAGATTGCCGCATATATTTTTTTAAACCAAGAATGTTTTTCCCTTCTCATTTGAATTTTTTAAAAATTTTCTCTGCACTAATGAGTTTTTTCCTAAAATCAAAATTAATTTATGAGAATACTTCAAAATATTTGCATTATTTATAACACAAAGTAATATTTTTAATATATACGAAAAATAATACAGTTTAAAAAGAAATATTTTGCGATGTATTTTGAAAACCGAACAGAAAATCAAAATGATCTTAAAGCAGAAAGAAATTCATGAATATCAATTATGAGTTCACATTTATAGAAGTTTCAAAACAATTTAACAAGTTTCCACTCACGACAATTTCTGCTTCTATTTCGTATTTCGTCGAGAAAATTCCAAGCATGTAAATAATGTTGTGCTTTAAAAATGTGGTAAGTATATTACGCATATTCATAATTTACATACAATTATATTTCATTACCCATCATGAAGCATCAAAACTTCTAAACAAAGCATAATGTTATTTAATTCATTCATTGTCAATGTGATTTTAAATTACCAATGTTTCTCTGTACTCTTGCAAATCCTAAAGTAAGCGAGCATTTTATAAATAGGATGACTGTAATCTCGAAAGATATTGCTTAGAAGTATATTTCGAAAAATTACGAAGAATATTTGTGTCTTCAAAATTGTAAAAGTAATTGAACAGTTTACGAGAAATAATGTTGTACTTCTCACATAATATTTTTATCTCATTTACCTAGCGGAATACGCCCTAAATATTTAAAACTTTAAAGTTAAACAGCGTTTGATGATATGAATTAACCTGAAAAAATTGCGATCATATCATCTATTGAAACTTCCATTAACTGGCTCAGTTCCTGAATTTCTGATTAGAAATAAAATTGGAAGGTACCCCTTTCCATAGTCAGGTAACCCTAATGGACCTTTCTTATATTTAAATAACCTAACACAACCTAATCTAACCTCTCAGCATGGTTCTTAAAATTTTACGAAACGTTCTGCAATTTTATGCATCAAAACTACACATATCCAAGAGTTGCTTACTGCTGACCTGCCACAACGAGAAGCTCTTGCCCAACTATTTCTTATATTCAGATGGAAGTGGATAAAGGATGGAAATGGAAGATTTTCTGAACAAACCAAACTCATTTCAACTTCCAAGTTGCAGTCAATACCCAAATTTCAAGATACGGGTCAACGAGAACCCATTTCCACTGCAAGCATTGCTAATTTACTTTGAAAAGTGAGGGTGCAATTTTAGCATTTATTGTTGGCCCGTTATTTTTAAGTATATAAATCCTTTGGATCCTCGTCGTAAAATCATCGCATCATTTAGGTAGCATCATGTGGCATCTTGTGGATAACAGCATTTTTATGCAAGAAGTTGCTCCTTAGCAAATTGCAAGTCTAATGACTTATTATTTATTTCGAAAATAACAGGGATAACAGTAATCATTTTTCAACAGGCTGACAGCCACGTTCACCTGAATCCTAAACCTTATGACTTCTGGCTTTAAAGCCTCAAAAATGTGTGTCACAATAGTCGGATTGTGAGCTTGGCCTTACTGGAAGGCTACCATATCCACAGCATCATTACTGATTCACTCCAGTCTGCTGCGGAAAAAGCTGTTATGCCTTTCAGCTTGCAGCAGAATACAATGAGCAATGTATTGAACATTTCTTGAGTCAGTCGTAGGTGCTTGTTTCATAATTATTAAATCATGTATTGTTAATTCTATTGCCATTTTTAGCAGACATTTGTTTTCCTTCAGTTAATAATATTTATATGTTTGAGAAGTACAGCACCATCTATCAGTGCGTTTTGGAAGGAATTTTCACTCATGTTTGTAACTATATACTAGATACTGATGATAATATACTAATAATCACATGTAGCTTTTAATATTTGCATCACAAAAAGAAAATATACTTATCTTCCGACTCAATACAGTTGATTAAAAAGAAAGGGCATTCATTTATTTATATCTTTTATGTCATATTTACATCTTTGAGAAACAGCATAAAATAGTTCAGGTTTTAATTTTATACTATGTTACTGACGGCTGCTGAATTTATTTCTAAAGATCTCTAATTATGTACTGTTGGAAATTTGCACTCATCCCGTGTGCGATTGGGCTGAGCAGAGAACGTGAAGTATATAATTGCGCAGACAGAAGTCAGCAGGCAGAAGGACAGAGAAAAAGGGTTGTATGTATTCCCGGTTCTGATGGTGCTGAAGACTGTCCTTCCTGCCTTGCCGATACATAGAGGAAACTAGCCTGAAAAGGAACAGCACAGTAGAAATAGGAATCTAGACAAGCAATCCGGATTACTGTTCTACATGGCCAAGTACCTCCCTGTATTAATGAACTGTGCAGCAGGCATCAAATCATGTTGTACCAATTAAGTACCTTCGTATGTTGTCCATCGTATGATTTCACTAACGTGTCATAGTCTGACACGATATGTTCGTCTATTTTGTTAAACTTAAAGAAAGTACCCGACTAAAATCTCATGTTTTCAACTTAGTGCAATTTGTACTTCTGCAGCAGAGAGTTTCGGTTCTACACGTATTACTGCTTTGAACTCTCAAGACCGTTTAAAGAACAAAAATTTCAAAAACAACATGACCACTGATGAAAAATACATCTTTTAACATCTGTGACATTAAATAACAAGTACAGTATTTATTCTTCAAAAACATCAGTAGCATGCAAAGTCATTAAACACGGAAGTGAAAATAATTTTTAATTCAGGTCACTTTCTTTCGGCCAAAGCTTAACTAGACAGCCGCAGTTCAAGATAAAAATAGAATTTTGTATACTTCGGACGCTGATCATTATTGTGACTTGCTATTTTGCAAAGTGACAAATTTCGAGCTTTAGTCTTAATATTTTTTTAAAATATTTGACACGGAATAAGAGTACATATACTTGGAATGTTAATGAGATGATTTATCAAAAATTCCATTTCTTTTTTGGCATTTGCTTGAAATTATATATCTACAAGAACTAAAGCAGGATTTTTTTTCAAAAGTTAATACCTCGATTCATGCATTAAAAGAAGCATTTCATTTGGAATTTGAGACAAATATCTTTGCTACCTAATCGCCTTAAGGGCTGAATGGCTACCAAGGGATCAATTTAAAATCTAAAGTGCTCAGATGGAAAGCGTCTGTAGCCAATTGACTAAATGAGGAAAGTACCGAAATTTTCTCTTTTTTCATTGTTTAATTTTATCTCCATGCCAACTTCAAGCCTAAGTTTTGGTAAGAATTTCAAGACGAGGTATGTAAAAAATAAATTAGTATCAATGAGATTTGAATAATATTGATTCATGCAATTGGTAAAAATATTAATTATTTATAAGGATAATTATTCATTAAAATAATATAACAATTGCTTGTAATTAAGTATATGTGAAATTCGCTTTACGTGTTATTAAATGAATTCTATAATTAGATGTTAGAATAAAGGAGAAAAATATGTTCATAAGTTTTTTTAAAGAGTCTTCAGTAATTGATTGCTACTATTTTTAAGATATAAAATTTTATATATGCGTTATACACAGTCCAGTCACATTAATGTGACCACCACGTACTTTCCATGTCAGAGTTAAATAACCAATCACAGAAGGCAGGTGGCAGCACAGTGCAGTTGAGCGTATATAAAGGGTGTGTGAGGGCTTCGGAAAACATTTCAATCATTGGCGTAATGCAGAAACGAAGCGATTTATCCGACTTCCAAAAGGGCATGATCATTGGCTTTCGGGCCAAGGGTGGAAGCATTTCCGAAACGGCTGAGTTTGTGAACTGTTCGCGTGCCGCCGTGGTAAAAGTGTACCGTGCATGGCAAAATGGGACTGTCCAAAATCAGCGACGTGGCAAATGTGGTGCACCACGGGCCATAGATGACAGAGGCGAACGACGGTTGCGGAGATGCGTTCGGGCAGATAGACGGGCTACCGTTGAGCAACTGACCACCAAAATGAACCAAGGGGCTACCAAAAGTGTCTCCCAAAGTACTATTCAGCGAACATTGCTGCGTCTGGGCCTCCGAAGCAGACGCCTGGTTCGTGCACCTATGCTGACTGCTGTTCATCGACGGCGAAGGCTAGAATTTGCACGCCAGTACAGCAGCTGGACGTCCACTGAGTGGCGACAGGTTGCGTTTTCGGATGAATCGCGTTTTATGCTCCATCGGACAGATGGACGTTGGCGTATAAGGCGTGAAACCTCTGAAAGGAACCACCCTGCAACCATTGCCGGAACGGTCCAAGCTGGAGGCGGGAGCATTATGGTCTGGGGAATGTTTTCCTGGCATTCTCTAGGTTCACTGATCATTGTGGAAGGCACAATGGATCAATACAAGTACGCATCTGTCCTTGCGGACCATGTTCACCCCTACATGCGCATTGTTTTTCCTCAGGATGATGGCATCTTCCAGCAGGACAATGCGAGGTGCCATACAGCTGCCAGTGTACGTGCGTGGTTCGAAGAGCACCAGGATGAGTTTACCGTCCTCCCCTGGCCAGCAAACTCACCTGACTTAAACCCAATCGAGCATCTGTGGGACCATCTCGATCGAGTTGTTCGCGCCATGGATCCTCAACCGCGTAATCTAGCGCAGCTGGCCACGGCATTAGAGTCGGCATGCCTCAACATCCCAGAGAACACCTTCAGGGACCTATGTGACTCTCTTCCTGCACGTCTCGCAGCAGTCCGCTCTGCGAAAGGTGGTTATTCTGGCTTTTGACAGATGGTCACATTAATGTAACTGGACTGTGTAGTATGAGTTTTGTATGAAATATTCCATATTGATATTTGAATTTAAGTTTAAAATTTAAATTCTTGTAATTTTATACTTCTTCTGCTCCTTTATACATAAAAAATGCATGAACAGAATGGTTTTTATTACGCTTTCTCAATACTTTTTACATTATTGTTTCCCAAATTTTTGTACTTATATCCTATAATAATGTTTGCGTGAAAAAGAAATTGTTTTTCTTCCGTGAAATTTTGAACGATTTATCCCGTTAAAAACTAATAATGCATTTTTATGATAAATTGTAATGAAAAACAGAATACCCAATCTTAATAATATTTTACCATCTACGGAGTAATGAATTTACAGCCTTCTGCAATTTATGTAACAATTACATTCTGTATTGATCCGTTGAGTTTACGATATTTCTTTTGCTCTTTCGGAAAATAAACTTGATATTTAAGAATATGATTAAATGAAATTTAGAAATGAATTTTATTTATATTTCTGTAATCGAATATGTAACCCTAACCGGAGATGTAAACTTGATACACGCACATACACAAACACACACCGATATTTCTAAAATTTCGTAAAGATCTCTAAAATTCCATTATATAAATATCAGTTACAGATTTCAAACAGCCAATGACTAAAATACAAATACCACATCGATAACTTATTTAAAATGGAAAACAAAAATAAAATACACTCGAAGGATAAAAATAAATTATAATAATGAACCAAATTATCTAACGGAAACATACTTGACATAAACTGGCAAAAATAATGAAATTGAGCAAACTTAAATAAATAACCAACGTAATGATGTATATAAAGAATAATAGCTCTTCCGTGCTAAAAATCGGAAAAGTTCGAGATTTTAAAGCTTGCTCAGAAAAGCTCTTTTTAAAGTTTGATGTGGTTTATGAGTAGAGATTATCAACAGAGATAGGCCCAGGAGGAATGGCGAAACATTTTATAGGATATTAAATGAATATGCAATTAGACTAATATGGGAATGTTATGCATATTCTGAACAATTGAAAAATGAAAAAATATGTTATGTAATTCTATAAAAGTATCTAATGTTTTTAACTAGATATACTAAGAAATAAGTGCATTTTTATTTAATACAATGTAATCTGATTTGAAGTAAAGAAATAATATTATTAAGAACTGAATCTATTGGTTTTAAAAATTTAATTTCTTCAGTTTAGTTCAGACAGATTAAATATAAATGAATAATTGCTTATATTTTATCGAATGACAAGAGAGATGAATAAAAAATGAAACAAAGCAAAATCGTGTTTCGAGTCGTTGGGGACTAAAATTTATTCACAAGAATTTATCTCTTGATTATTTAACTCATTTCGCAGCATTTTGCTCAACATTAAATATTTTTCTAATTTTTTTTCAAATTTTTGACATATTATTAAAATTTGATATTGTCTATGTTTAGGAAGCTATAATTTTGCAATTTTTTGCAGTGCTTACTTCGGTCTGTAGGAGTTGAACAGATAAATTACAGATTACCTTTCCTGTTTTCCTAAGATTATTTAAAAATTTTAAACTTTAATGACCTTTGTCGATTCAGAAACAGCCTATGCTGTTTACTTCTTTCGCTGCACCAAATCTGTAATGGCTATGCAGCGAAAATTGTAGATTTTATTTTTGGTTTCCCATATTTTTCACTCCTTTTTACACTTTTGTTTCTTTACGTTTGCCAGTATGCTTCTGTTTTTTTTTGTTTTGTTTTTGGGAACGTTTTAATACCGAACTGAATATGCGATACATTTTAAACGTACTTTCTATTTTATTTTGCATTATTACCATCACTTATTGCAGCTATCAGTTCGCATCTGGATTGAGATCTGCATCGCATTTCGTTTTCTATTTACTCACTGTTGTATATATATATATGTATACATTTCAGAGATAATCAAAAAAAATAAAAAAATAACAATGCATTCAAAATAGTATAATTCCATACAAAACTTTTGGAAAGCAATTTGGAAAATTGTAGCTACCAGCTTAATTATTATTAACGTATGAACTGCTAATGTAAATGATAGCTGACATTTAAACACTAATAGCAGATATAAACTAAATTTAATTTTACCGCAGATGTTTCAGGCCATGTGTTTTTATCTGTTACTCATTAATACAAATGGTTTCATTTCTGTGTCAAGTTCTCAGATAGGCAAGTCAAATTTTCCTGTAGCAAATTTAAGTATTCTGTGTCCATTTCCTTCTTGTTTTCTTTGTATCTGGTTGAAATACCAGATCATTACTAGTAGTAAGGTAAGCCAGTGAAATCCTGACCTTTCGACTTTTAACGTCACTAACAGTGACTAACATGTCACTAACAGGTCACGAATATAGTTTTGAGAGGACGTCATTGTGCACTAGGTAACCTTTTTGCTTCCTTTATTATAATTTTAACAATTGTTGTTTGCATTTAAAAATAATTATACTTTAATTATTTATTTACAATACTGCATTATTATTTTAAAGGTTATTCTATTTCAAGCATACTTAAAATTTAAAACGAGCCAATTGATTTTGGCCGTAATGCTACATTACAAAACAAAGTTCTTGTTTTTATTTTTTTTTCATTGACTAAAGTTACGCTAATCGCGATTTGGATTCCAGTTTGAATATTATCTGGGTCACCAGAGCTATGGAAAGGCTTGAAAAGCGAAATAACCAAATTAAATTAGAGAAATATATTTTTTATCTTATATATATATATATATATATATTTATTTATTTATTTATAGATATATAGATAAATATATAGATATTTATAGATGTAAAAGTAGCATACACATAAACACACACACACACATATATATATAGATATAGATATAGATATAGATATAGATATACGTATATGTAACAAAAAAGGGACTTTGCACTTTGCAATATTGATTGCAAATATTGCAGGTAGAGGGTTGAATCTGCAATGAAAAGCAAAGATTTTGATTGCGTAGATTGCTACTCCATAATGAATAGGAAACTGGCAGCTGAGGCAAATTAAATCTTCATTTTTTTTTCAGTAAACATGTCAGGACTGAGTGTTCTGTGCATAGCTTTGGCATACATTTTGAAGTAACTCCTTAACATAAAGTCCTGATCTGGAATAGGGAGCTGAAATCAGCTTTGTTCTGATGTAGATACTGTGCTGAAGAATAACTGCACTTGAAAGGGATTTAAAATCCTCTTTTATTAAATGAATATTATTTACACACTTTCCAACTCGGGAGGGATACAGAAAGTAAAAGACCACACTTGGGCCTAACTTAACAATCAGATAAATTTGATACTAAAACTAAATAGAAATTTAATTAAACTTTGCTCACAGAGCAAATCGCGGAGTTGGCCTCTAACTAAATGGTGCGTAGCAAGAAATACTAATACTAGCGCACTTCAATTTATTTCAATGAGCAATCACGTAGTAAGCACTATGGCTTATAATTTTAGCTGCTAGCTGGTCAGGCGAACGTCGAACAGAATGACAGTGATCCGAGACTAAAAGCTCTCTCACACTAAGAGGTTTCTACCTCTGGTTTAAATAGTACTTGGCTGTACTTCAAATTAGCATAAGCTGAAAACGCGCGCTTCTTCCGACGGGAAGTTGAAACAGAGAAGAGATAGAAAGATTTAAATTAAAATAAAACTTTGTTAGTTTAACTAAAACCTTACAAACATACTGCGGGCAAAAACAACTTGGCACAGTATTTGTGCCTATTTTAAAAATGCTGACATTTTTGATAGATTTGCAATAAGAAGAGAAAAGCAGATAGCAATCGATCTAGGCCGATCATGTTTGGGATGAAATCTTAATCCAGACTGAGTTAGTTTTGGTTCTCAGTGCATTGTGATTGGATAATTAATACTGCTGTAAAAGTATTATTGGCTGTTTTACTTTTATTTTAGTTCCAGTTACATTATCAGAATTATGTAAGAGTCATGTGATTAGTCATAAATTAGTCTCGAAATGACGCAGTACAAAAAGAGATTAACATTTTTAGAATAGAGAAGGGAAATTAATTTACTCTGCTAATTTAAATTATAATTTATCTTTATTTTACATATTCTTTATT
>KK118269.1:886495-921232 GCA_000611955.2 Stegodyphus mimosarum | reverse complement strand
GCTAGAAACTAAATTTTGGGAATTCTAAAATATACAGAAACAGAATACTATTGTAGGTGGTAGAGATAAGCGGTAGCTTCGGAAAAAAGTTACTTTTTTAGGAGATTTATACCTTAATACCTTCAATATACCTTAATATTTTTTAAGAGTGTCTTTCTTTCTTCGGGAAAAAGTAACGGGAAATGCGGTGCATAATTTCAATAGCTATATGTTCGTCATTAGTTTTAGAAAAAAATGTACCGCTATCCCGTGAACAAATGGAGATCATATGAGGTATTGTTACATAAGAAATCAGTTTTAACTAACAGTTCAAACGTTAAATAGAGCAGAATATTGTCAAAAGAGGATGACAAATAGGGGAAAAAATGGAAGGAGGAAAAATTAAGATGAGTATGGGACAAGATTTTTAAAGAAGTCTTGCTGCAATAGGAAAAAGACGAAAGAATAAAAGACAGGAAATATGGTAAACAGAGATACGACTGTTATGAACTAATCTTTATTTGCGAGATCGCAAAGGATCGAATGCATTGTGATATATATTTAACTGATATTTAAGAACAAAATTATTTTTTAAATTTCTTTCCGAAGGTCATGAGATGGTCCAGTCCATTGGTAATTAAATTGAGACTGTATCTTGACTGTCTTCAAGATGTTCAGGTTGGATGTATCGGGAATTTCTGTTTCTAATATTGCCTAGATGTGCGTTGATTAGTGTGTAGTGTTCCAGTATACGACATCTTAGTCAGAGGTTGGGTCCTGGGAGTCTTTCGGCATTCAGATGCTGTGAATGATCTTGGTGTGCTTAGATTAAAAAACCCCTGGATGGTGTGATAAACTCAACTTCTAATCTTCCAGAATATGTTTCTAAAAGGAACTTACAACCAAAAAGATTTGGAGTATTTCTGCAGAACATATTGCCACGTTAGTTCTCCTAGCTAGTAACAAAGCTAGTAAGAAACGTGTAGTGCCAGATTAGAACAAAGCCACGTTAGTTCTTCTCAATGTAGAAATAATTTTGTTATTTTGATGACAAGATTTCTTTTCATTCTAATGTTTGCTATGTCTAACATGAATGTGAATAGTTAGTTCACTTACAAATTGTATATAGTATTTAATACCGTATCATATGTTAACTTATGCATGTTCGTGTAAAAACGAATATTCGTACATTTTGTGTTTATATTGACTATCTCCCTAACATAGTTCAGATTTAAGAAATCGAGACTGTTTTATGAAATCGAGTCTGGATTGAAGAAATTTTGGTGTTATGCTGATATGTTTGAATTACTTAGATTATTAAAAATAAAAAATTGTTTATTTGTCACTCAGAATCATTTACCTAATTATCTTCAACCGAACAACATCAATTTTGACACCTTTTGCGGACAAGTTATAATTTATCCGGCGAATAAGTTTGTTAGGATTCATCTAGATATTTTTAACTAATAGTTAATTTTAAGTTCAATTACTTATCTTTCACTCTCTTTTCACCAACTGTTTCATGACAGAATGTAAATGCTGCAGTGAACGTGTATTCAGATCAAGGGAAAAAGAAGCGCTATTTAAGAGAAGGTTTCGCAAGTTAATTTTAGAGCGTGATCTGCTTACCTCAGGACACGTTGTGCCGTGACTATTAGAGACTTGATTGCGTTGCGTTGAATGCTTCTAGCCGGCTTGTCTTGCCGGTTTTCTACAAACCAGAGACTTTCTGCGCGTTTCTTTATCCTGTGAGTAGTTAGAAGAGAGCTAATACATTTGATTTAGTTCAACATTACGTCCAGTCACATTAATGTGACCACCACGTACTTTCCATGTCAGAGTTAAATAACCAATCACAGAAGGCAGGTGGCAGCACAGTGCAGTTGAGCGTATATAAAGGGTGTGTGAGGGCTTCGGAAAACATTTCAATCGTTGGCGTAATGCAGAAACGAAGCGATTTATCCGACTTCCAAAAAGGCATGATCATTGGCTTTCGGGCCAAGGGTGGAAGCATTTCCGAAACGGCTGAGTTTGTGAACTGTTCGCGTGCCGCCGTGGTAAAAGTGTACCGTGCATGGCAAAATGGGACTGTCCAAAATCAGCGACGTGGCAAATGTGGTGCACCACGGGCCATAGATGACAGAGGCGAACGACGGTTGCGGAGATGCGTTCGGGCAGATAGACGGGCTACCGTTGAGCAACTGACCACCAAAATGAACCAAGGGGCTACCAAAAGTGTCTCCCAAAGTACTATTCAGCGAACATTGCTGCGTCTGGGCCTCCGAAGCAGACGCCTGGTTCGTGCACCTATGCTGACTGCTGTTCATCGACGGCGAAGGCTAGAATTTGCACGCCAGTACAGCAGCTGGACGTCCACTGAGTGGCGACAGGTTGCGTTTTCGGATGAATCGCGTTTTATGCTCCATCGGACAGATGGACGTTGGCGTATAAGGCGTGAAACCTCTGAAAGGAACCACCCTGCAACCATTGCCGGAACGGTCCAAGCTGGAGGCGGGAGCATTATGGTCTGGGGAATGTTTTCCTGGCATTCTCTAGGTTCACTGATCATTGTGGAAGGCACAATGGATCAATACAAGTACGCATCTGTCCTTGCGGACCATGTTCACCCCTACATGCGCATTGTTTTTCCTCAGGATGATGGCATCTTCCAGCAGGACAATGCGAGGTGCCATACAGCTGCCAGTGTACGTGCGTGGTTCGAAGAGCACCAGGATGAGTTTACCGTCCTCCCCTGGCCAGCAAACTCACCTGACTTAAACCCAATCGAGCATCTGTGGGACCATCTCGATCGAGTTGTTCGCACCATGGATCCTCAACCGCGTAATCTAGCGCAGCTGGCCACGGCATTAGAGTCGGCATGGCTCAACATCCCAGAGAACACCTTCAGGGACCTATGTGACTCTCTTCCTGCACGTCTCGCAGCAGTCCGCTCTGCGAAAGGTGGTTATTCTGGCTTTTGACAGATGGTCACATTAATGTGACTGGACTGTGTAAGTTAAACCAGAAGTGCTGGTTTGTGTAAACCCAAGTTGGGTCATTGTTATTTCTTTTGTGTTCAAATAAAAGGGTCTTATACATCCTTCTTCTGACTTTTGTTTCTGTACTTCACAAGACATGAGGATAATTCTTGAACAGTCTTTTTAAAGTCTTAGTTTATGCTCCCTAAGAAGACTATACTATACAAGTTTAATAACAGAAAGGGAAGAACTATAGAACACTATACTATTTAATAACAGACATATTTTTAAAAAATTAAAGCCTGCATATATTTCAATATGTACAGTTCCTATCCTCTAGAAATTCCTCATTTTATGTATTTGACTGAGATTTGAAATTAATCTTATGAATATGTTAACTATTTTAATGAAATTTTGTAAGTTTTTTAAAGGACAGGGACTCGATGCTAATGGCATATGAAAAGCGAAAGCAATTAGCAGGTAGTACTAAAATTTGGAAAGAAAATCAAGATTTAATGGAACTTAACAAATAATATAATGCGATCAAATACATCATAGAGTAATATTCACTTATTTTTCCGTTCTTATATTTCGTTTCTTATTTTTCGTTCCATGTAACGGAGACAGGATGAACGTACCGTTTTAGATGAGAATTGAATGGAGACTTAATGATTTCTCGATAAACGTCTAAGGCGAACGTACCTCAGTTTCTGCAGAAGCACTCGATGTATACATGCGCATGAGATCTTCTATTCAGCGTGTACAGACTACTAGGTATTTTGAAAGAGGAAAAATGAGAATTCAGTTGTGTACTCTCCGCGGTTCCAACCATGAATCAAGAACATTGCTGCGGAGGTATCACAGCGAATCATGTGTTTGCTAATATATCTATAACTTTATTACCGAGAGAAATCGGTGGATATTGGCTGAAATATCTCTTCAGAATATTGATTGAGCACAGCGACTTAGCGAGATATAGTGATAAGATGATGGGCAACACGAAGCCGTTCGTGAACACTTATATGGGTGACTAATTATTCTTTCAATCACTATTTATTACACGTGAAAAAATATGTTTTTTTTCTTTCAGAGCCATGCAAGCAGAAGTGCTCAGTGCATTTAGAAAGGAGAGGAAACCTTTTTTCTTTCACAGAAATAACACTATTCACCCAAGAATTCTTGTAATTTTTGAAGAAAATTACAGGAAATAAAATTACTGTGAGCAGACCCTATTTTTTCAAATACGCATAGTATTATAAGATTAAAGCAGCATTGCATAAACGATGCTGCCATTTATTAATATGCAAATAGTCTGGTATGTCTTCCGTCATTTTTCATGTCATTCTTCAGAATAAAAATTTATATGTATATCGAATTTAAATTAAATTTGCTTGACTAAAAACCGCATTGAAATTCAACAAAAACGCATCAAAGACTATCATTTCAAAATAACCTTTCTGCACGTCAGAGCGTTACTTTTAATTTAAATTGTATTAAAGATGCAAAAGTAATGGAAATTTAATTTTGTATAATCTCAAAAGGTAAATAATTAATGCCTATTTTTCAACATTGCGCATGATGATAGCAATACATCAGAAGAGATTAAAATCATCTGTAAATTTCATATCCATTCAGGAATTAGCCATGGTTTCAAATAAATAGAAATACTGTTGTTAAAGAAAATTTTAGTTTCAATAGCCCTTGAAAAGAAGAAAGTAAATTATTTATAATATGTCTCTGAAGAAATTTATTGTAAGTAGAACGAAAATAAGATTATTTTAAACAAGGAAATAACACAGGAATTTGCAAATATAGATTTGTTTTATATCTTTTTTATATGGAGTTCATTTTTGGAATAAGAATGAGAGTTTACTAAATATTTTTATTTTATAAGAGAAGAAAGATGTCTTACTTCACGTTTTATCCATAAACTGTAAGGATTAGCGTACTTTTATATTTCTTTAGAAAGGATACATACGATCTTGAACTCTAAACTTTGTTGAATCATTCTATCAAAATGTCATTTTTTACTAAATTGTGTTTTTTTCGTCAGAAAACAATGCCCGCAACATTGCTACGATAAGTAAGGCTTCTGCAGCCTACCAAAATTTTGAATTTTTTCCATATTCACTGATCTTTGCAATTAGTCGTTGTGTGCTAAATAGAAAAGAAAAATACTAAAATTGTTTAGTCAGCTAAAGTTTCTTTGAAACTGCACCTGAAATTAATTCAAAATTAAGTAAAGGTTGGTAAACATATACCGTCCCAATAATCCCTTCTTTTATAATCATTCGCATCTAAGTTAAGAAAAGAAATGCTTGTTTAGGGACATGGATATTGAAACAAATGATTTCCGAATAAACCGGTAGCATTGAATGATAGTGTGCATTTTTGACTAAGAATGAAGCTATTTATTTTACGTGCATTTTTTGCCAAAGAGTAAATATGTTTTTTACTGAATATTACCAAATGAAATTAAAAAAATGACTGCGGAAATTTTAAAAGTTTTCAAGAACTTCATGTCTCAATAATAATTGCATATTTCTTATTCTCTGAAATTTTATTAAACGGATGTGCAGTGAACCCAGTGTTGTCTAGTTGAAGAGAGAAGTGCATGAATTTCTTATCTGAATCGCACGCTTTACCACAGATCGACAAAAAAAGAATAAAGGCTGAAAATATTTCAGTTGTGGTGTCTAAAATAATGAATGTTGTAAATAGGAATTGCAGACAACGCAGAAGTGAAACAGAAATGGCTCTTGATTAGAAGGCAATAAAACCGCAATAATCGAAACGAAACTTTATTTACTTATCTAGGAAGTATCATTATTAATATTAAATATCCCTTTGTCTGATAATATAATATTTTAAATGGAAAATATTTAATACAGTATTATTTATTATGACATCATTTTGAGAAAATCAAATATTTCTCTAAAAATCATTGCTATTATTAAATGTAATTTATTATTTTGAAACTCCTCCGTGCTCGTTTGTTTCGATTTAACATTGTGGATTCTCCTACGTATTATCTTTGTTATTACTGGACAAAATATGTCTGCTTTACATTTGGACGAGTGCCCAGCACTATCTGTTTTTTCTTGTTGTGTGGCGAGATATTGAAGAGTCTGTTGTCTAATAGCCTATCAGCCAAATGACAAGCATTTGATAAATAAATGATTTTGAATCTCTTTGAACAAATCTGATATAATTACAGTACTAAACAATTATAATGCATCATTTATTCATAGCTAGAAGGTAATCAGAATTATTAAAGACATTAATACAATGTTTTGAATATTCAAAAACCTTCCTATAATTTTACAAGCACAATAATATCTAATGATAAACTCAGAAAGTTCGCAAACAACTGTAAACAATCAGTTAATCCCAAAGCCAGACGTCATAAGAATTAAGTCAGGTAATTGTTGCAGCCAGGCTGTTTTAAAATGACGGCGGATAGTTTTGTCGTTTCCGAAATGGATATTCATCTAATGCTTCTATTGTCTTGCAATGTGCGGAGGTTCACCATTTTGTATCAAAATGGTGCGATCGTAATCTGCAATTTGTTGCAATGCTGAAATGATCTGGTTGTGCAAAAGATATTCATACAGCTTTTCGTTCAACGTACAGGTAATCGGATCTGCAAGACGTATCTCTTCGAAAAAGAATACGCCAACGATGCACACAGCAGTAAGTTCACACCACACCGTGACCTTTTCAAAATGAAGAGGCGATTGGAGCAGTGGGAATGGATTATTTCTTTTGCAATTCTCAAAATTAACAGAGGCTGAAATTGAGTTTAGTCCACAAAATGATCCACGATCACTTCAACCTGAGCAGGAAACTGTACGACGAAAGTCTGTAAGATAAGCCGGTCAGCAGAAAGCCACACCTAAACGAGTGTAATTTTGAATGGATAGCATTGCAAGATATTTCGTAGAAATCCGCATTCACAAAGTGACTAACCAATACTGATTGGCAAATCTTTAAACAGTGCGAATAGGCCCTGTCTGAAGATTGGCCACTTCGCATTACACATCATTGCTGGTATCTGCTTACAGTGCTATAGCCACATTTACCACCGACTCCCTCCTTCTGCCAGACCTCACATCGAATGAGCCGGCCTCTTCAAGTCAAACGACCCGGCCTTCTCTTCTTCAAAGAATCATTTTCCTCAGACCCTTGACAGATATCGGATCCAGCGTATCATCTTATACCGATTAATGCCGGGAACTTCTTCAAGGTAGATGAAGTGTAGTCATCTTTCAGGGTTTCGCAAGGAAGGCCCAATCCTTCACATGACTGAGTCTTGACGAGTTTCTCAGACGAAAAATGACGGGAACTACATGCACCACATGATATTATTAAATCCAATGTATGATGCTCATTTCACGTCTTTTAATTAGCATATTAATACATTGTCTAATGATTAAATTTTGAGCTATTGTTTTCTTTCGCAAGGCAAGTTCCCATTTTTCCATATATATTCAGGTCAAATTCCAATGGTTTGTTTACCACAGCTTTTTTGAAAGTTGAACTTTAATTATAATCACCCTGACTTCTGCCGTGACGGTGTAATGATTATTTTCTCGCAATTGTATTACGATTAAGATCTTGTTTGATTTATTATTATATTGTCAACCTTTAAATCACTTCACATTTTTAGGAAAATCTATATTATCTATCATTTCGAAACTGAAAAAAGAAACTAAAAACTGGAAAACGGCAGAACAAATAAATTACATTGACGGCAACAAAGCATTGACACAAAAAATAAACTTTGCTTATCCAAGTTATCCTTGCTTAGTTGCTTTTAATCCTTTCTTTGATTCTAAGGAAATCATTATATCCACTGTCGAAACTGTGAAAAACACTGCAGAAATAAAATGTGAGAGAAGGCGGTTTCCTTTCTTAAGTAGAAAGTTGCTGAATAAACTGAGTACAAGCGAGAGAAAATAAAGAAAATCTACCATCGAAATCCCGAATTTTCTTCCAAATGTAAAACTTTTCATATTCAACTGGAAGATATAACGTGGAAAAGGCAAAGCGAAAATTTCCCTAAGCATTAAAGAGATGTCTTTTAAAACCCAATGCATAAACGAAAATCTAGTTTCATTATTTTGACGTACATTTAGCAGAGATTACAAAAATTCGATGTATAACTGAAAGAGGAGCATAAATATGAGACATATAATAGACATATAAGTTGTACATCTATATTTTCTAGTTTACCAATATGACATTATTTGGCTGCCAGTTCTGAATTACGTTTTGCGAGCATGTTATAACATTAAAAAGGATTCATTAAAGATGAATAAAAGATCTTTATGCATAGCCTTTTCTTCCTCCCAGTTTGCCAAAGTCCTTATCAGAAATATAAGAGGGGTGGTGTAACAACATGTGTAATTTTACTTCACTATTCCTTGCATAATAATAGGAAATTTCATACAATAGTTTTAGAACATAATGCTGTTCATTAATACTGATTAAAGAACCTGAAATGAAGATTTATTTTCAAACATCCAAATATGAATAATGGTCAAATTAGCTATATCGCAATAGCTTGCTTTCCGGAATAGATTTTTGATGTGTGGTGTAGGAAACTCAGAATTCCCTTTCTTACACAGGGTGTTTACACATTTATAGAATTCGATGAAAATTAGAAAAATGTAAAAGTTTTGCAAGGAAGATATCTGGCAACAATTTAATAATTCAAATCAGAAATATGCTTTGCTTCTCTAAAAGTTATTCTGTATTGAAAAAAATTTTTTTTCCGTTTTCCAAAAACAAAGATCCCTATCCATGATTCAAAATGTTATGCAAAGCATGGCATTAAAATTTTTCAGTGTAAAATGAGCAACATTATTAATCAGAAAGCAAAACACCGTCAGTCATTACTTCTACCTGGAAGGAAGACTCCAAACAAATACCCGAAATATGTACGCAGTGTCTCTAATATTTAAGTTAAATCATAGATAACAAGAGAAAATCCGCCTACTCAAAATTTAACTTAGACTTTAAATGCATCTCTAATAATAATAAATAGAATAACAAATTCAGATTAACAACTTGAAAAGGCTAAAAGCATAATGTTCACCAGTTTTTGCCGAAGTATACAGCTCAAAGCAGAACAATTTATATAACCCTGCATGAAAATTATTTAGCAGACGATAAATGGAAACACATTGTGACCCTTGATGAGGCATGGGTTTATCTAAATGACTGCGTAAAAAAATCTCTATTTATTACCGAAAACTAAGATAAAAATGTGTACAAACCGGGCTCCGTCAATGTAAAGAAAATTTCAGTAAGGGATTTAGGCTTGTGTTTATATTCTCTTGCAGTAGGATATTAAAAATAAGAAGAGTGGAAAAATGAAGATTCATACTCATATTGCGTACATACCTTTTCAACGTATTTCTGAAAATTTCCCTCACCTTTCACCTATGGATTATTAAGTCTCTTGAAAACGGCCTCTTTTCAAAGGTAAACCCTATACGATTGATGGACTTCGAAAGGTAGTGAAAGAGGAATGGGAAACAATACCAATGCAATTGTAAATAAAAGCTTTCTATTATGGAAATAAATGCAGATTTCTAGTCCAAAAAAAGGTTATCAGATCGAACATTTAAAAAAAATGTTTACATTTTAAATACTAATTAAACGGTCCCGAAACCATTCTAAGATGTGTAAACACCCCCCCTACATGTCAAAACACATACACTAGATTTATTTGTATACACATTTATCCTTTTGCGTATTACGATGATATTACAATTTGAACCAAGATGATGGTTATATCATGAATATTTTTATCCATAATAATGATTCATACCGTTATTTAGTCAACGAGGTTAGAGCTACATAAACGCATAATTAGACCAATTTCGAAAGTTATGTTCCAGAATCAGTGTTAATTTGCTTTGAATGTCTTCCGTTAAGGTAATTTGTCTACCTTAACTACATCTATAGGTTCTATCTACATATTTCTACTAATATCTACAGGTTTTCTAATTTTATATCTACAGGTTTTCTAATTATCTACAGGTTTATTTACAGATTTTCTAATTTTTATCTACAGGTTCTAATTATATCTACAGATTTTCTATCTACAGGTATCTAATTTTTATCTACAGGTCTACAGGTTTTCTAATTTTTATATTTTTCGAATCTACAGGTTTTCTATTCTACAGGTTTTTCTATCTACATGTTTTCTATATCTACAGGTTTTCTAATTTTTATATTTTTCGAAGGCAAATGTATGAATGTTTGTATTTTATATGTAATTCTATGCTTTTAATTTTATTCTTCTCTTGCCTCCTCCTCCTTTTGAGCATTTTTAGTTAAAATATGAGTTCGAATGTTTATGAATACCTGAAGCCTAATAAAAGCATTAAAGATATAATCATGCATAAAACTCTCACCAAATATATTATCACTCACGTATTTTCCCTAGAGAATTATGTGTACGATTTCGGATGAATTACTTTAAAGATTTGGATTATCGATATCAAGAGTTCAAGCAAAAACTAAAGACGTCCGAAGCAGGAAGCTGTTTTAGCTTTATTATCGCAAGTGAGAATAATTCGAGAATTTTATGCCATGTCATTAATATGAAAAGGCACCTTCGTTATATGAAACAACTTGCTTATCAGGTGTTAATTTGATCTAATTATAGCAAAAAAATATTAAATATTCTTGCTCATAATATCAGCATTATTTTGCGGTATTTAAAGTTAGTTTAATGAAATTATGTTTCATTTTCATTTACGTATTCTATTTTAGTTTCATTGCACAAATAACAACAAATGTGTTTCCGTTAAAAACAGATTTTTAATGATTAAGAATTAAGCAGGCAATGAACAAAATTGTTGTTAGTTTCAAATTTTAAATATGCGTTGGATAAACGGATTAGTGGTCTCAAAAATAAAAATTTACCTCTACCACACCAGACATTAATATTTGCAAAATGAAAGCATCTTTTAGTTCTGAAACCCAACTTCCATCCTGGGGGGAAGATATTTGTTTCTTTTATTAAACATTTTAAACGTTTTAGAGTTTCACAGTTTTAATGTATAATCTACCAGAAGGTTATACAGAGATAAAAGTTAAACTTTATAAAAATTAATGTTATATAGATATAAATTGTTACTCCCACGCTAGCAGGAAAGAAGCTTAACTGATTTAAATTTCAATTTTAACCAAATAATGAATTCAGTCAACACAAAATCATAGCTTTCTTTTACTTACTCTTTATATTTAAACAATTGTTCAATGGCATGAAAAGCAGAAAGGAAATTTAAATTGCTAAGCTAATTTTATCTAACCCAAGCCTGCAAGCAACGTAACTTTATTCTGAATGCATGGTAAGCATATATCAGACGTCCGCGCCTCATGTTTTCAGTTTAATATGCAAAATGTATGGATTTTTCAAATTGAATTTCTAACGAAAGCCTTTGTTTTCTGTTATGTATTTGTTTTAAATTATGCCGGCGTGGCGAAACACGATCCTCTTATTTGAATATTTGAATTCTTTTCACTTAAAGCAGTGATGTAAGCATTTGGAGTTTCATAAAACTTTTGAATAAATCCCTTGTGAGAAAGAAAGTTCCAGCTTCCTTCCCATTTAAGAAAGGCAAACTTCCTTTATTGCTGCTGTTGTCTCTAACGATTCATTTTCACATAAGATATGAATTTATATTTTGTATGTACTGGATTTAGATGTAAATATTTTAATATGTTTTGAAATTATAGAAAGATTTTCAAACAAATATATCATAAAAAGGGAAAAATACATAATACTCATTTCTAGCACAAAATCGAACGAATCATAGGAAATTATTCTTATCTAAATTTTGAGAAACTTCCAATAATACATATCTTATCAGGGGAAATGTTTAACCTTTTAACCTTGTTCTACTGCTAGATAACTGAAACTGCAACTATAAATTTGTTGTAACTTATCTCACTTGTCTAACAGCAACATCAGATCAAGCCCACGAAATTCATCAGAGCAAAAAATGCAAGAGTGTCTTTGGCAAGAATCTTAAGCACCATACAGGTGACAGTACGACTTTGCTCAGTTCCGCCCAAAATTTTGAAGGAGAGCACTCCAGAGGAACGGGTTCCTTACCGTAAACATCTTTCGTACGTACGGACTTTCGGTTCAACGTACCGGACTTTTAGTTCGCCGCGTGTTTTAAGTGCTCCAGTGCCGTACATACACTATACATTAACAAACATCCATGCCTCTTCAGGGATTCGAACCCGGGCCCCTCGGTACCTCAGTTCGAGTCACTAAACACTTTGGCATGATAGATTTCACAACGAATATTCATAGGATTGATTTATTTTAATTCACATCAGGACAGGGAGGATTAATGTTGATTTCATAAATGCAAATAAAGTATTGTTATTATTCACGTAAATTAAAAAAACAAGGCAAAAGAAAGTCATTCTCCTCTTCATCTGCCCTACTAAAAAATATAACACATGCTTACAGCGTTAAGTAAAATTGGTCTCATATTTGGTACTGCTCGTAGTTAGCTAAATTATTATAAATTATTTCGTTGAATATTTCACCTGTAGTACTTCTGACCTTAGAGGCTAGTAGTAACTGACTATTATATGGAATTACATTTTTCATTATAAAATGCTTTCGTTATATGTGTACTGTCCATAGTTATACGTAATGAAAAACGTTCTCGACTTTCTATAATATTGTTTGGAAATAACACAAGTTATGAATTCCCAGCATAATCGGCATTTTAGATCTCAGTGTTTTATAGTTTTTCACAAAAATACGTACATTTTCTGGAGTTTTCGAACTTTTAGTTACGAATGAACATTTCATCAGAGGAGCTGCATATTTCATCAGATTCAGTTGTTTTTAATATGCTTTAGGCGAAAGGTAACTCATTAGTTCCCCATTTTAAAATGAATAAAGATAGCCTTCTTAAATAAATTTGATAAACTTTCCTGTTCATTGATAATGCGTGTAGAAACCACACAAGTGAAGGGTAAAAAGAGCCCTTTATTAACTTTTTTTTTTAAATTCACACTGCGTTCACTTGACGCTAACACACTACGCCTCACTCGGGCGGTAACTCGAATAACAAGAACTAAACTAAGAATTCGAAGATATTAGCAAGTAGTAGCACATCTAACTTCGATGTGCTATAGGGCTCAGAATATCTTGTTTCCTAAAACAGCTTCGAAAGTCTAGTAGCAACAAAGTAATAGCTACCTTAACCAGCAATAAATGCCAAGCAGAAGCTCACGCTACAAAAGTACAGTGTTCGCCCAAACTGTCTAACTTTCCTTCTAGAACTTGGTATTTAAACCTTTTCTCCTGAAGGTAGAAATTGCATTACTTCACGCGCGCTATCAAAATGAAATATTCTGGCATTAACAATTAGGGGAAATGAAGGCTAGTAAGCATAACAATAAATTTAACGCATTAGTTAAAATAAGTATAAATTTATACAACATAATACTTTATTAACGTTTATAAAATGTGAGGAGTTCGAAAGTACACATTGCATGGATGTACTCAGATCTTAAAAACAACATTTTTCATAGACCTTGGTTATTCTGTCCCAACTGTTCTACTTCGTCAAAAAATTCAATAGTATGTGTGTTTATGTTCCGGGCTCGTAAATACAGTATCTGGCATCAAGTTTCCATAGACATGCCAAGATTTTTTCTCTTACATTCAGCGAACGTTTGATAAGTTAACAGGTAAGTTTAATGTTGTAAATTAGCTGTTTCTCTTGTAAACTTGGACTGCTTTTAAATTCTCTTCCGACAGGTCTATGATCAGCCTTCTTACCAGAATTATGTTTAAGTTATACACTAATCAGGTTATGCCACTGTGGTATTTAAAGTTCTCTGTTTTTTCAGGAAATAAGAATTTAACCATTAAATTTTGCTTTCTCTACCTAAATCTCTGTACTTTTGTGGCTTTTTTTAAGATACTCTATGCCCTTAATTTTGTAATTAATCCCTTCAATAAAGATTAAAAATATAAGGACATGTCTTATGTCCTTATATTGTTTAATCTTAGGCTGCTGTATCTTATCCTGACGTTTGATGAATTAAAATTGTGAAAAGTATCATTCAACCTATACTAACTCCGACAGCATATACCATGGCTGAGATAATAGCAAAAATCATCTGATATAAAAATTGTTTGAATGGAGCACGCTGTCACACAAACTTTAAGTCACACTGAGAATTTCCATTTTGAAATCAACTACTCAAAACACATTAGAATCACAGAAGTGCGCTTGTTTTGAACAAAATCATAATTGGCCAGTACAAATGTTCTCATGTAACGCTTTTCCTTTCTCATGTAACGCTTTTCCTTTCTCATGTAACGCTTTTCCTTTATATTTCCTTTAAGCATTACGAAAACTAATTCTTTATATTGGCTTTCTACGAAGAACGATTTAATAAATTAGTAACTCACTGCGAAGATTTTAAGAAACTGAAATGATTCGAAATATGAAAAATTAGCTCTCAAACAAATTTCCTAATTAAATGATATAAACTACTTTCACAAACAAATGTTGATTTTCAGGGTTGTGTAATGCTAAATTAAGAGAGGCTGAAAATTTCGAATTTACGAATTTCTACGAATGAGAACTTGAAATTCATACTTGTGTATTAACGTTTATAAGGTAGAAAAGGAGTGTTGATATTTGCATCATAACACTTAACATAAAAAGGCAGTCTTTAAAAATATGTATTTATGTTCCCGCAAATTTTAATCTATAATCCTTAGACTAGTTTTAAACTCATGAGATGGAACGTTATTTTCTTCTTTCTATCTTAACTATTTCGATGAGGAAAAACATTTCTGTTGTGTACTTTATATTTCAGAGATAGTTAGCAGATAATATGCAATAGGTGGAAGATTAGACAGAAGCAGGCGTAAAAGAAAAATACGTAAAATGTAATACTAAGAAAATCCACATTCTAAGATAATGAATAGTTTCTTTCAGAAGTTACTTTGGGACATATAAATTAACTGTAATTTGTAAGATAAAACTTAAAATATAATTGCAGTATAAAGTTCCATCTTTAAATAATGATGTGCATAATTATGCAAAATGTATGTAAAAAAGATAAAAAACCTTAATTTTTTTAACAAAATGGAATGACTTCATTAGATGATTTTAATGCTTAACCAATCGCAATAAATTTGACTGGCATTCTCTGTATATTTTTGTTCATTTGAGATAGGAATGAGAGGAGGGTGAAGAGTCAAATTTCCATAATGCTTCGATGTGCAGATGCAAGAGCTTTGTCAGCGATTATGTAACATTCTTCTGTTCTTACTTTCATACTACATACAGTTAAGGCCGAAAGACAATCTTTCTATAATTTAAACGGACTTAATGACTTGAAGGAAATTCATGGAGGTTGCAAAAGGGATGATATAGGCAATGGTAAAGAGAGAAATGTCTTTTCAAAAATACCTTTTTTGATGCTATGTGTTGCACCCAAAGATATAGATTTACTTAGTTTGCCCTCCCCTCCCCCAATGAATGGAAAGAAATTTATAGATTTTGTTGAGTTGCATTTGGAGTTTGTTCTAGCCTTGGTTTATTGACTGCATCTATAATGCATCTTTTAGAAAACTGCCTTCTGCCGTATAACGAAACTGCTCAAAAATTGAAAACTCACTTCACGTAGACAGTTGTGTAACTGCAGGTTTTAATAGTAATATACAAGTTCATTTTATACAACAAGCATTGTTAATCATGTCTAGAGCATGTTT
Source organism: Stegodyphus mimosarum (assembly GCA_000611955.2). Classification (NCBI taxonomy): domain Eukaryota; kingdom Metazoa; phylum Arthropoda; class Arachnida; order Araneae; family Eresidae; genus Stegodyphus; species Stegodyphus mimosarum. Next base: position 905,488 of record KK118269.1, on the reverse strand, counting down.
TAATTTGTGAGGTTTTGAAAGTAGTGTTGCTTCTAAAAATGTTTGATAAACATTCTTGAAAATCTTCCATTTTAGAGATAATCTGAGACATAAATAATGACGTTATAAAGTGTTGTACTAATTTAAAGGCATTGGCATGTAAAATGAAGATAAACAACAGATTAATTTTGTCAATAGTACAAAAGATTTTCGATTCATTGGCTTGTTAACAACAACAGCATTGCTTCCGAAGCTAATGTTGCAAGATTTGTAGAATTCCAAAATAATTAGGCATTGCGAATTGTCACCATAAAATAAATTCTTATAATGATATAAAGATGCGCGTGAAGTAAACTATATAACTTTGCCTTATTACATGGCAATTAATTCATTTTGTGCTAGCAAAAGAGCGTACGCTGCTTGCGTCATTAATCGATCAATAGTTAATTTTGATCTACAGATAAGTCTACATGAAGTAATTTTTGTTATAGCAACGTCTGGATTAACATCTATCAAACTTCTGAGTATGCTACGATTTATATTGATAGCTTACAGAATAGGCGCTAGGCTTCTGAATTCCAGTTATGAAAGCGGTTGGTCCATTAGATCTCAAAGTAACGCTTTGGTCTGGTACTACTACAGCCATTTTGTTGATAAAAAGACCTGAAAAACTGTTCAGGTTTTGTGACCAATCGAGTTAAGACATTCATCAGTTGACAAATTCTTAGGCAAGAATTATGTTCTGAAAAGTATGAATATTGCTGATTTACTGTCACATGGGTGTTCTGATTGGGGCATTATTGCTTCCCGGTCTTGGGAGGAGCCTTCTTGGCTAAAGGGAAATCAGGAATGCTGGCCGGTTGGAGAAACTGATAGTCAACCGAAAGAAGTAATCTTAGAAAGGAACAAAGACTAAAATTTAAAGTTAAAACAAGAGCTCTTGATTTGGAGAAAGACGCACGCATTTAACTTCCAAGCAAAATATCAAATTAAGATAAATAATTCGAGTGTTTGCTTGGGGTTTAAGATATGTAACATTGTCGGCAAACTCGCATCAAATTTAAAAACCCTGAACTTTTCGTTTTCTGAACTTGGAAATCCTGAAAAATGATTGATTCATTTAGTTATTATTTGCCTGTTGTAAAATCTGTGAATTTTTTACATTTAACAATAAGGATAATATTTGCAGAATAATTAATAAGATAATTCATTCAGATGATGAAAAATGCTTCCTGTGTCCAGTACGGTTATAAGACAAATGTGAATTTACCAGATTATTGATCAAATTTTTGCACATAAAAAATGTCACTCTAGAATTAAAATAATGCGAACCTTGTTACTTTTGAATGAGCAAAGCACTGTAAAAATTATATTTATTCAAGTGTATTTGGTCTAAGTTGTTATAAGTCTGCCATGTCTCAACAGGGGAGAATGTTACGAACTGAAGCTGGGGTACAATAAAATATAAATTTAATTATTGAAAAAATAAAATATTTATTAATATGAATCGTTCGAAACATTTTAGTACAAATTTAGAGCTGTAACTTTTGATCGATTTAATTTAATCATAGAATGCCTTTATGCACAATATAAATCAATTCTATGATGCTCCAGGAAAAAAAATTTTGACTAGAAGAAATCAAATCGCTTTTAATAAAAGTTCTTTACATTTACTAAATTGATTGCTTTGGTTATCTCTACATGAAAAAAAAACTTCTCAAAGATTTCTGCTCCCTCAAGTCCATTATTTTTTTTTCCTTTTACAGATTTTTAGCAAAAGATTATTAGGAATTAACATTATATTTCAAAAATACTTGTATCCATTCCTCATGCACATTCTGTCCTCCTTTATAAGAAGGTAGTAGATTTGATGCAATAAAAATAGCGATAAATTTAAAAAATAATGTGTAATATTAATTACTTTAATCTAACTTTGAATTTATTTGTTAGATCTGATTTCATTTATCGTTCATATTAATTATTTCCATCTCTTAAATCGTATGAAACCTGATCGAAAGCTAGATGAAATCAACTCGCGAACATTCCATATGCGAGTTTTTATTTTTGCCTCTAGCTCCTTATTTTCCCAACCTACGCTAAATACTTCAAACAAAACTGATGAACGTATTTAATCCGTGTTTTTCAAAATGTATTAAAAAAATTCTGAAAACATAAATTATGCATGATAAAAAATATGTGATATATATTTATGAGAATAAACCGATAGACCGATGAACAGAGTAAATCATTTTTTTTGCAAAACATTCTGAGAATATTTCTAAAAATGCACGCGAACATATATAACAAAAAAAACAAATTTTATATCTTCTCTAAAAAATGTATTGATAAAATTTATTTTCCATTTTACTACAAAATTTCTTATATTGTAAAAAACACCTCTTTTTAGACAAAGTTTTTCTTTTCTAGACAGCAAATGGCAATGTACTGACTATATACTGAATAGTAATCGTAAAATAAAAGTATAATTTAAGTTGAATATAAAGATATTTAATAAAATACTGTAGCTTTGTACGCAAGTTTACAAAAATAAAAATGAATGGTAATTAAAAGCGTTCTAACGAATAACAGAATATTTTGAATAATGGAACTTTCATCAGTCTGCATATAAAAAGAATTTTTAGCTTCGTCATAAATAAAATTCAATTTCTGAAATTTTTGAATCTATTAGAATTTTCAAGCTCACGTTTTATATATGCAAGAAAAGATAATATTTAAAGATAAGGTTTCGAATTATTCTAAAAGTTGCTTCAGCATACTCCGCGAGTTCCGTAATATGTAAGATGACCCATACGTTCCGAATCTTCCGGGAAGGTCCCGAATTTTCAGTCCTTGTTCCGATTTCTTACAACTCATTTTTGGTCCCGAACTTCTAGCATTTGTCCCGAACTATCCCAAAAACAGTAGTAGTAGTAGCAAAGAAGGACGTGAACTCTAAAAACGGTAGTATGAGAACGTAAAAGTTTAAATGCTATATTTGTTTTAAATAGTGTAGATTGCAAACTCAGAATGCAAGCCTAAGTTCAGAGACGCGCGCCGTACCGGCCACATAAACAAAGAATTTTCTATCTAGCATTTACGTTAGAAAAATTGAAGTGCGGAAGTTCTGTTTCTCATTCTTGCATTTCTCCCCCAACATACATGAAATTTTCGCTCACAGCTCAGATTTTGCAGTTCAGATTTTCACTTACAAACAGCACTGCAATTTTTAATTGATATATTAATTCAATTGTGATTTAAATTTATAATATATACATATATTTTTTTAATTATCAACCATGCACATCGTACGTATTCAATGGTGTATTGCATATGTTAGTGTGTATAATCCTCTTACATATTATTACACGGCATATAAAAATAATTCTTTTGTCATTTACATAAATTTCATTGTAGATATGTCTATCTAAAATCATTTTTCTTTTGTCTCGTTTAGATCGTAAAATTTTTGACTTCATTACCACTTTAATTTTGCATAATAGTCATAAAATAAAGTATGAGGGTTAAGAAAGTTTTTAAAAAAGGGCGAAACGATGAATTGTAATGACGTTTCCCTTTTTGCAACGACGTGTATTTTTTAATTATTAACGGTGTATTAAGTATGTACTAAGGGTATGTTTTACTGTAGTTTAATTTAATTTATTATTTATTTTTATCATTCATTTTTAGTAAACTTCCTATAAATAGAAATAAACATAAAATGTTAATCTCTGCTGCTGCATCTAGCAGATTATTGAGGAATTTCTTCAAACAGAAGGAAATGGGTAATAAGGAAGAAGAATTAGATGCTTTAGAAGACACTTTTACATACCATAATATTTACCACAACCACAGCTTTATGTCTATGGATTATACGTCCAAGCGGCATCAAATTACATTTGAGCCTAAGTTTACATGTGCGCGAACCAAGGCCGAAGCAATACTACTAAACGTTTTCATGTCCCACGTTTTAAGAGCTTCGCACAATGATTTGGAAAAACGTTCATTTGTTTCAATGGTAACTGATGCGTCCAATCACAAGGAAATAAAATGTTTTCCAATACTTGTTAGATTTATAGATTGGGTTTATGGAGATAGAGTAAAAATTTTGGAATTTTAATCCTTACCTGGTGAAACATCCGATATTTTCAGCAACTATTTAGCTACCTGTCTTGATGCAAATAAAACGTTTGGTCTTTGTGCCGATAATACGAATTTTAACTTTGGAGGAGCTGATAGACGTGGAGAAAATAACGTTTTTTTGAACTGAAACGAAACCTTCCTTAATCATGGTTTAATTGGAGTCGGATGTGCAGAGCATATCCATAAAACTATAAGAACATCAGCTGATGTTTTGCTAGTTAATATAGAAATGACTATTTCTTAGATATATTTTAAACCTTATATTTTAGAGTAGAAACAATGATAAATTTCTGCAACTTCATAAAACCGATTTTTCAGTTATACTACGGTATTCACAAGCAAGATGATTAGCATTGCATCCCGCCACTGAAAGGGTTACTCCAAACGATTTTACCACTGAAGGCTTATTTTCAGTCTTAAGAAATATGTCCCATGCTTATTTTAAAATTCTTTGAATATCCAGTGGCAGAAGCTTGACTACATTTTATTTAACATTCAGGCTTCAAGGTTTCATAAAATTAGTACAATTTTAAGTCAAACTACGTCTGTATTTGATCTAATTGCTTTAACATGTGCTCTGAAAGCTTCAGTATCGAGCAAGATATAGAATAACGTTATTCCACTAAATGTTAAAAACATTCTAGAAAACCTTGGAGAGATTATAAACATGTCACAATGCGAAGTTATTGAATTTAGAGAAGCTACTTTTCATTTTATCAGTCTTAAAGTATTTCAGGAGATGAGAAACGTACAGCTGGAACATATTAAATGAAATACCTTCTTGAACTAAAGTTGAAACAGACATTTTGTCAATTAATAAAATAATACCAAATTATTGGAAATGATATATTATTGTATATTGATTATATACGAGGAATAGATTTAGTTTAATTACCCTTCCTTATCACGGAAGAAAAAATATTGGAATGGTCCGAAAATAAGATGTGTCTAGTTCAGAGGTGGATGGAAGTAACTGCATATTTTAATAAGAACCAGATTCCTTGTTTAAATGTTTTAGAATTGTCAGAGTTTCTCTTTTGTATTTCTTGCACTAATGCTGCGGCTGAGCAAGTATTTAGCATTATGAACAGTTTCTGGACTAGTGATAAGACACAGCTTAAAGTGGACACTCTGAAATGTATCTTAATCACCAAACTAAATTTTGATGAAAATTGCTTGGACTTTTATGTGATCAAACAAGAAAAATACATTCTAAGAACTTCATCAAAACAATCTGGAAGCAGTACAAATTTGTTATTTGGTTTAAAAATGAATACTGCGTTTTGATTTAATCTTTATTTATTAAAAAATATTATATGTCACTATTAAAAATAAAACACAAATTTTTTATTTGGATTTTTATATATTGACCTACTTACCACTTCCACCACAGTAACGATAATAATAAAGTATTGTATTTGTAAAAGAAAAAATTATTCAAAAAGTCATATATATATATATATGTACAGAATACTTACTCAGAGTTGCTACAACCGTAACGAATCACAGGAAAGTGGGAAATTTTGCAAATGACGTAATAAAGGAATGGAAAGTTATTTACAAAAAAAAAAAAAAAATGGTTCCAAACATCACCGCTAGCGGGTGTATTGTTCCCAAACATCTGCCTTACACAAGTCAGGGCCCAGAAGCATCTGGTTTATTTGGAGTTTTCAACACATCTGCCACTCTGCGAGTTTTATCTTTAAATCAGCTGTTTGAAATTCGAATAGATTTAAACATTGCGAAAAGTCTCATACGCTGGTGATAAAATCTGGAACATCAGGATCATTGGCTATTCACTCTAGAAGAGGAAAGAAACCAGTTTCTGCAGAAGTTGTACAGAAAGCTGGAGTCAGCACTAATTTTTGCCTTTCAGCACAGCGTTTGAATAGGCTACGTTCAACTATTCATGAAATCTTGCGGAATATAATTGCACAACATCCAAATTGTAACAGATTGCCTAATCTTTACGCACTGCCGAAACGATTTGTTTGTTTATTACACTGCCGAAACGATGTGGTTGTTTATTACAAAACATGAGTAACATTTAGATTTATTACAAGCAGTACCATAGCACTACATTTTTAATCGAAGCGGCCAAGCGAGAGACGTCTAAGTTGCTACCTAAAGGTAGCAAGCGTAGGCAAAGAAAGAAGAGTTCGTAGTTGGAATGCCATGTTATTTATAGCAGATATTTAGCAATTAAAATAAAAGACGGAACAAATTTGAAAGCAATAGTACATAATAAGTTTTTACAATAATTTTTTATACAATCATTTATGTAACCTTCTGTTATTGTCTTGTTTATTTACCTATTCTGTTTGATGTACTTACATGTTTTTCAAGGCAACAAATATTGGGGTCATTAATGACAATACATTGTCCTTCAAGCTTAGCTTAAGTAACAAAGTATTTAAGCTAAACTAAAGCTAGTTAAGTACTTAGCTTAAGTAACTGACAGCAAAATGTAATTTTTTCATAACTTACCAGCTGGCATAATAGTGAAGATGCAAGGTTGTCTTTGAACTCCTATGCTGTTCCTACCCCAACAGCTCAAAGTACCGTAATCCATTTTGGATCTAGGGACGTACGACGCGATGCTTCTTGTGGCTGAGCTTGTGAAAGTGATGATATCTATCATTTCTGATGTATTGTTAAACATCCACCGAAACTGTATATCGTCCGGGTCTGCATCCACTTCACAGGTTACATTGATTTCTTCATGCTTAGCCACTCCATACATTCGCTTTTGGCCGGATATACACACAGGTGAAACTGGAACAGGTTTATACATTTCAGATTAATAAAAAACTGCATCAAAATTTTAGGCAGCAATTACTTTAAAATTGTTCGGTAAAGGAAAAAGCATTTTCATTATATTCAAACATATTTATAAGTTGCATAAATTAAGTATACATTATTTACCGATAGGTATTAAGGGCCTTGTTCTTTTGAACTGTTCTTTTTGAATGCTATCTGTTATTTCCGATCTCTGATCACTTCATTTTAGAGATAAATAGTTAAGGGTTCTGTTTCATCTCTACGTAACTTTTGGTGTATCTCCGCCATGGATTTTATATTCTGGTGTGGTTCGTCATTTGAGAATGGAAATATCAAAAGTACTTCTATTTTGTATAAGGAAAGATGAAGGGGGAAAATATATGTGTCTTGGATACGCTTAGGTGATCAATATTTACGCACAGCCTTAAAGTGTTGCCGTACTTTTTTTATATTCCCTGTACTATTTATATTTGTGAGTAAATTGATGAAGGTATCTGGATAATGAAGACGCATATCTAGATTTGTTTCGGATACCTTAACCTGGAAAATTTGTTACTGTTTGGATTTGCAAAAGAGGTTCAAAATGCTTGTTTCCTCCTCTGACACGTTTATTCACAAAGCTTATATAAGCTTTTAACAAGCAAAAGTATTAACTCGATGTTTGAAAACACTCTAAAATATCAAAATGGTTCATTTAATAATTCTTTGTTTTGAAGCTGAGGATGGTAATGATTTGTAAAAGAATTCAAATGTAATCCTAAGTTTTTACGTCTTTTATTTTTAAAAACTGGAAATATGGTAGTTTTTTGCATTTAAAATTGGGAATAAGATTCCAATAATACGTTCAATAGGATGTTAAGTCTTATTATTATGATCTAATTTTTATGATTTGAATTCTGCGAACACTTTTGTAGTTTTCAGATATTATAAGATTAATTATGTTCATGGCGTGAGTTGCAAACTTTAAGTATTTTTTTAGTTTAGTTATTATCTTCAGATTTAGAAGTGGCATCAGCATAATTTTTGATATGATTCAGAAAGGTATAGAAGCAAAAATAGCTTAGAAAAACGAAGGGCCAAGAGAAAAAAATCTGTGTTACTTGGATTCAATCAGCTAATCAAAGTTGACATTTTTAAGTGATGTTTTCGAAATTGAGAGCAATAAAAGAATCTAAAATATGAAAAGTTTAGATTTTGACTTTACAGATTCTTTATAAAAGTTACAGATTCTTTATAAAAGTTATAGATTAGTTATTCGATTTGCGAGAGAGTCGGAGATGTATTAGTATGTCAGAATGTAAGTCAAATACACGTTACATTCAAGATTCGAAAAATTAACTCTACCTTGTATCAATATGAAAACAGAATTGCACTTGAGAATAAAGACTGTTACATACGGTTAGTTATATCGCTAGAATATATGAAATGTTTTTTTGTTTAACACCAGTTTTATTCTATATAACACAAAGGCTCAAGTACTTGAATGAATTATACTATCTTTTCTGCATTAACTTCTGAACATTTTACCATACTAGCCCAAATTGAAGGTGATAGTCTCTTTGTACATTCAGATGTTCTTTTGGATATCAGCTTTACTCAGATGTTCTATTTGTAAATTAGAAATACATTTTTCCTAACTTTTTATGTCAATTAAAAATTGATTTTCTCATTTCTATTCAAAAAACTATATTCGTCCATTTTATCTCTCTTTCAGGAAGAAAACATTTAGCATAATAATATATTTTACCACATTTAGATAATTCGAAAGCTTTGGAAATGTTCCTGCTTTTATTATTATAAAGATAAAATAAAAGATAATATCACAGTTTTTTAGTACAATTACCAGCATCATCTAAACTGAAATTAAATGACTCTGCAGTATATAATTTAGCATGAATTTTCCAAATCGTTTAGATTAAAAAAAACACGTAAAATAACGTTTTTAGAAATATAATTTAAGGGTAATTAAAATTCAAAGGTAATAAAATCATGCTTTGCTTCTTATACAGAAAACTTGGTGAAAGAAGTATAAATGCAACAGAAAATTCTATGCCTTCACAGAAAATTTTAAGAAAAATACACTATATACATGTAATGTAATATGCAAATATATATATATATATATGTGTGTATGTGTGTAATGTAATGTAATATACGAGTATGTTGCAACCCTCCTGGCCGATAATAATCGGCCTCATGGTTAATGCAGCTCACCCAGCAGAGACAAACAAAAATATAGTTAAAAAATTAATACTAAAGATTAAAACGCAGATTAAAATAGAAATATAATCATAAACATCAATTAGTTTTCTTTCTTTTTTTTGGCAAAAGAGTGTATACATGTGATATTTGCAGTCGATGGAAATGAAAAGATGGAGCATAGCAATAAGAGTTCGGATTTTCTCTTTGGCGAAGTGGAAGGCAGCAGAGCTGAAGCCAGAAGAATTTCACTTTAAAAACTCGACATCTTTATTCAATTAACATGGCAGCTCATTTTCTTTACACGAAGATCACATATTCAATAATGATTTAAATATTAATACTATTAAATTTAGAGCCTCGACGTCATAAATAATTTTAACAGGCCAGAGACTTCTCGAAAGTCCTGGTCTAGCGGGGAAGATCCTGAAATTGCGAAAAGTTGGTTGCTGTTCACGTAGAGCAAAGCATCGTAATTTTTTATATTTTATATTATAAAGAGCTATATATAGATGCACAACAAACAGTTTTTTCGGAGAAAAGGAATCACAATACATAAACACTTTGATCTTTCAACATAACTGCCTTCTGATTAGGTATATTGAAATATATATAATGAAGTATTTTGCTCAGTTCATACAAATGAAGTAATAATAGTAATAATAATAATAATAACAATAAAATTGAAAAGTTATATTACCAATGTTTTTATTCTTGCGAAAAATAAGATAACGTAATTTTATTAGGAAATGAACAGAACAGAATCAGAATAGGTATCTGAATATTTCAAAGAAAGAAGAAACTAATTAAAACTTTTAACCACTTTTTCAGATGAACCAATATGTGACACCAAAACATTCTTATTACACATTTTATTTCAAAAATGCATATGCAATATTTCAGCATTTATATAACTATAGACTCCGGCAATTAGTATAGTTTTCTTTACGAAATTTACATAGCCTTGGGTTTGAATTTGGAAAGAGAAATATGCATCTGTTTTCCTTATAATTTAGGGCTTTCGTGATTATGACAGCCAGGACATTATTTATAATCTAGAATCAACTTGAATAAACTATCGGACTTCATCATAAATTCACGTTTTGATTGCAGTAGAATATTAAAGGCATAAAACCTTCCTATGATAACATCGGCTCTTATATTATACGTCATTTAACCGAAGGTAAGTTAATAATGCTTCAAAGCATCTCTAATACATATTAATAATTTAAGCCCAAACTACAGAACATATTTAATGAGCAAAGAATATACTATCATGTGATAATTTAATGCAATATCGTGTACTGTAACAGACGGCTGGTACCATATTTATAGGATAAGCGCAAAGTCTGCTTTGCATAACTTTCTAATATTTCCGAATACTTCCACGTACAAGTAGGCTTAATACCGAGAAAATTTAATTTAACTAAAGCTCTGCCAAATATTAGACATCTGTTAAACATTAACTATTTCTGGCTGGGCAGAATTATTTATTTCTTTAGATTAGAAAGATTTAACTTCAGTAGAGTCTCTATTATCCTATACTAGTGGGACTGAATGTGGTCTGCTATGTCAGATGACTCAAAACTGCTAATTCTGGATCATTAAATTATACTATAAAAACAAGAAAAACATAATTTGATTGCAAAATTATCACAATGTAAGGCAGACTTAATTGCTACACATTCAAATCAGTAAGAATTTTTCAAACCTGTGTTATGTAATTCCTAAGTATTATGGATTGGTCTTCGAAAATAAAGATAAGTGTATTTCGATACATATCATACTGTTGCACAATATAAAAAGAGCATAGTGTGATGGATAATAAAATTTAAAGATCAATTACAACAATAATATAAAAGCATGGCAACTATCCTAAAAAGTAGCAATTTCCAAATAATACAAGCTGAACAGCAGCTGAGTTTCTAAACGTTACATATGATTAAATTTATTTGCAAACCAATACTGCTATCTGCCCATTTAAGATCTAAATCATCACATTCCTTCACCGGCTATGATGTATATGCCGTGTTTGTTATATCGAGCATATAATTTCTTTAAAGTTACATATTCGGCAGATATACCAGGACGGGAGAAATAGAAATCTACACCTTTAACTATATTCCTAGAGCTAGGAGCAAAATAAGTGGCAACAGTTTCAACAAATATTTGTGAAAAAGCTGTAAAGCTATTTCGTGTTATGTACATGACTGCTTTTCTGAAAACAATGATTAACTTGGAAATAAAATGGACCTTGGAAAAAAGTACAGTATCAGTAGTAATAATAAATATTATTGTTATTTCTACTGTAAATTAGGTCTTCACTTTTGTGTCGGATAAAGTGAAATGTCCGATAACTCAATATCGTTACGTTGCATATTGTGCATTGTTACTATTATGTTGTATCCATATTTATGAAAATTGCAATACTATAAAATAATCAAGAGAACAAAAGGAAACTTGAAAGTAATCATTTGCACATCGGATATGCAAATGCTTAGAAATGCAGAGTGAGTATACATGCCTACACTCAGTTATGTCCTCTGCACTGTCATGTGATGAAATTAAATTAGGTTATTAAATATAACAAAGCACCATAACCCTCTGCTTTCGGGAGGGATGTCTATGTGAAGAACGTTCTAAAGGGAACTGACTCGTAATCGTGTTATACACGAAGAAAACCACGAAGCCCTCAATGCAGACAGCCCGCTCTCCTCAGTTCCAACCCGGATCGAACTACCAGCATTCAGCGGTCTTAACCATTTGGCCACTGGCGGGACCCGTGTAAACAGAGAGAGGTGATTATTAGTCAGCTGTGATAGTGCACCTTCGTTAGTCAGTAATGAAACTGACCTTTAGCTTCAACCATACCTTACCGATGTATAAGGATACTGTCAACACATGCTGGAGAGTTTCAACCAGTATGAATTATCAACTAGCGAGGAAAAGGATATTCGAAACCTTTGTATTCTACTTTTATGGAACATAATAACCATAAGAATGAAAGCAACAGACTGAAGAAAACCGGAAGAGCTAAAGCAAATGTATCACGAAACGTGATGGCAAGACATTTCATCCACATAGCAGTGCAAACTATGCAGCTTCTACGAAATTTGAAGTACAGCTAACTAATAAATATCGTCTTGTTAATTAGCATCAGCTATAAATGATGAATATATTAAACATGAATTTACTCAGAATCAGTCTTATATGAGGTGTAAATATTATTTTTCTATGCACAGATTCATTCTTATACGAGATGGTTACGAACAGATGTTGGATGGAATTCCCTAACGGATCGTAATGTTACATGAAATGGCATTTATTACTTACACTTTTCATTGCGCTAATAAACTTCTTATGATTTAGAAAGTTTATTACTTGCTCAGTCTAAATATGAGACGTATGTGAGCGGTACAAACCAAATGATTTACAACCTTTTAATGAAAACAAGATTTTATGTACACTGAAATGCATTACAGCTTCGATTATTCCAAGTATGGATCATCCAAAAGCTCATTTTCTAAACCCGTTAACACTTCCATGGACAGATGTTAGCGAAACTACTAGGAAAAGTCTAGAAAAAAAAGACATACGCACAGATCTCCCCAATTAATGTTCAATAATTTAGTTCTTGGATCTCTAGAACATTTACAGTCACCATTCCTTTATAAATATGAACTACGTTTTCATTTATTTTCTCAGATTTATCTTTTTCATTCAATCTGCTTCAGTATTTCAGCTTGCCAAAAAGATACTTTTAAAACATGTAATATTATTATGCATAATAGCATGCAAATGCAGAAAATTTGGTACTTTAAATTTTCTATTAAAAAAGTTATCAATTATAAACAAAATGAGATAAGCATGTGCCTAAGCTGTGGAAGAGCAATTAAAAACATCTACTTAGAGCCATTTTAGCTATCTACTTAGGGTCAACGCGTTATGTCCTGCAAAAAGCAGTAACGCAATGTAAGAGTACTGCTAAACATAGTTTGAGAAACTGCTAATTTCGTTAGGGTGCAAAATGATCAAGACACGCTAAGATGCATATTTGGCAGATCTGTGGTTTGGGACCGTGGCTAGACCACTGGTAAGCTCATTGTCATTCTTTCACATATCTGATTATAATCAACTATAGGTTAGGGCATTATTAGCTCAGTCGTTTCGTTATTTCTGTTTAATTATTCATGTTACTGACTATTTAATAAATAAGTGTTTAATGAGTATTTTATATATAACAAATACCAATTTGATTTACAACTTATAAATTCTATACAATAAATTATTTCTGTTTTAATAGTCACTTTTTTATCTATTCAAGAATCATGTCTCTGGCCTAAAGCATTATGGTCTATAGTCATATAAATGTCTCTGGTCTATAGTCTCTGGTAATAGTCTCTGGTCTATAGTCATATAAATGCTCTGGACCTAAAGGCTTGTTAATTGTCTACTAATCAATTAATTTATAAATATATATTATAACTGCTTAGCAATAAAAATTTAAATTCTGACTGAAAACACAGTAACAGGAACAACTTTTACTGTCAAACTTTAAAAGTCTCTTCTAGAAACTTTGTTTCATATTTATTCTTGTGTGGATAGGCTTTTATATTTCGATTACTTTCGTCATTATTGCTTCTCACCACGAATGAAGATTCCGATCTAAGAAGTTTTTATCATGGTGTTAGGGTAACGAATGCCCCTCCTGTCGTTTCATGCTCCCACTGATAATGCATACACTCTTTTTTCCTGTTTTTATGAAATTAATAAATAACGAAACGCTGTGTGAATATAGAAAGTTATATTTTGTATTAGTGTGGAGGGTCCAGAATAACAACTACAATTTGCTGACGATGAGAGTTCAGACACTGTGCCTGTAGAAAAAGCTGCCGCAATTTTTCTACTGGCTGTAGGAATGAAAGCTGGTAAGTTGTAAAAGATTTGTGTACAAAAAATAATGCATCTGTAACAATTTTAATATCACATTTTGATTAATTTTATTAGAACGACTGTGTGATAATTATTTTTAAGCAAAATAATCAAGTGACGCTCGGATGCATTAGTTGGCAGATCTGTGGTTTGGGACTGCGGGTTGACTACCGATACGCTCATCGTCATTCTTTCACAAATTCGAAATGTGTCAGACGTGTTGATGAACTTTGCAAATAAGGTGTAATACTACTTCGTATTTCGTTTCATATGACGGTCTTCCAAGTTTCATTAGTAGTAGTGTTAGAGAAAATACTTCCTATGTGAATGTTAAGTTTGCTGTTACATGCAGCACAGGATTAGAATGCAATTTTCATGTTTAATCTATATTACATTGGGTTAATTAACGCATTACTGCAGCATTATTAATTTAATTAATCAAAATAAATTCTATCTATTCTTCATATATCAAAAACTATTTTCGTCATATAAAAAATGTTTTCGTCAAATGATATGTCATTACACATACACATAGCTACATGCGTATGTGAACATACGTAGAAAACGAAAAGAAGAAACTTAAGAAACTTCAAGAAAGAAAAATTCTTATTTTGTCTATTCAGTATTTATACGTATATTTAGATGATAATCAGTTGCCAAGGAGTTCAATATATATCCTAAAAAATAAATTGGCATGGTTACTGATACTGATACAGCATGGGACTCCATGGTGCCGACTGACCTTTAGAACCTTTGATTCAAAACTAATGCTAAATGAACTTTTTCTTGAAGCAGCGCGAAATTATAAGCAAGAAACTTAGACGGGAAAAAGAAAAGAGAGAAAAGAAACGAAGAAAAAGAAATCACATTTTTAATTTTAATTTGTTTGCTATAGTTTGATTTCCTTGCAATGATTAACTAGCCTCAACAATTCATGAATTTTGTTTTGACCCTGCGTAATGCCCAAATGCTGCCGTTACTTTAAACAAATGTGGCTTGTAAGCATGCAAAATAGATCAGCTGGTTAGTAGAGTTAACGGTATTTTATTTCCATCAGTACATTCAGAGTCTTACTTACTTTTATTGCATTTTCTCATAACATCTTTCTCGTAGTTTTGAAGGGTTGAATAACTGAAATAATTACGTTGAGATTTAAAAACCTAGAATTAATTCTAGGTTTTTAATCTCTTATTTGATATATTTATAAAATCGATTTACATGCAATAATAGTGTTTCTTTCTGACAGGATTAATCCTTCAAGAGAAGATCAGATATGACGACATTACTCAAAATATTACTCAAGCTTTACATTGCTTCACCTGTCTGGGTCCGCTTCGGGCTGGTACTTACGTGGTTCTATCTCCAATGAGGTACAGCTATCTTTCAAGCATAATTTTTTTACCATTGTTAGTATCTGATTGAGTAGTACAAACAGTAATATTTCTTCTTCAACTTAAACTAGCTGCTACCATGTTCTTTGCAACGACTTTAAACTTTGTGTTTCATAAAGTTCAACCAACACTATAAATAAAAGTGGACATTTCCCTTTTTCCTTTCGTGCGTATACTTCTTGTTCCTCTTAACACCTACTTTGAACACTGTTTTTTTTTATTATACGGGGTGCAAGTTTCTTTTGAATTTATCCTGTTAACCTAGAAATGTAACATGACTTTATTTACATTCATAGATTTAAGGTGTGTTATACTATTTCTTTTCTACAATTATACTATTTATAATCTGTATGAATCATGTTAACGCTTAGAGACATGATGTTAGGTTTCTAATAGCAAAAGCGATAGGAACAAAATTCATACTTAATGTGTATATGAATCACGTTAATACTTAACTTAGAAACATGATGTTAGGTTTCTAATACCAGAAGCCGTTAGAACATAACATATATATGACACAAACAAAGAAATTTCGCATTAGAAACGCAGACTGGCTAAGGATTTGTTAATGGAATAGCCCCGTAGTTACATGAGAGAAACAGAGGATATCAACAGAGGTAGTATGGGATATGCGATAGAGAAGAATTTTTATAAAAAATGATACAACCTAACTTGAAGTTTAATATCAGTCGAAAATCTTTTCTGGATTGGTGTTACCCTTATGGGAAATCAATGCCAATTAAAGGAATATAACATGAGGTTTCTTCCCTAAAAAGCAAACTGAGTCTGCAGGTTTTGAAAAACTGTGTACCTTAAAATAACGAAATAAAGATAAAATTAAATAAAGTGCAATCTGGGAACGTAAAACTGCACTTTCGAAATGTTTATTATTAGAGATTCAAACAGATTTAAAAAAAAGAAAAGTAATAATTAACAGAATTAAAAATATTAAAATCATTAGACCAAAAAAAAAACTTTATTCCAATTTTGGTATGCAAATTTCGGTTTATCAAAAGAAATGTTTCAATCTAAGCAATTACAATAAGCTTCCTAGTTTAAGAATTAGTTTCCAAGTAATTAATGATATACTATAATATAAACCTCATTTCTAAAATAAATTGGTTTAAAATGGCAAAACCAAATTCTAGGAAAATAATGCTATGATATCATATCCCTGTTAACTGATTCCACGTGGAGACTTCTGCACTTACTGAGCGAAAACAAAACTTAATGAAAACGGATTGCTTGCGCAAGAGGTTTAAAAAGGTTTGCCTCAAAGTATCAGTACTTTCTGTGTTATTAGAACATTAAATTTGCGACCAGAAAACAATAAACATTTCGATAAGGTTTTTTTCGAGGCTTTTATAAAACACTTTGAAAACAAATCGCAGTGCTATCTATTAAACAAATAAGAACAGTAAGATTTAAAATATACTAGACCAAGAATTTTAAATTATTTGCAAAAAGTATGAAACGAATTAAAGTCATTAACTAAAGTTCATATGAATTTCTATAAAACTAATGTTACCTATGGTTGAAGAATCTAAGTGCTGACACATGCACAGCAAAAAGATAAATAATAAAACAGGTTCTTATGAACTGAGCTTTTGTGCATATCTCTCAAAGATTTATGTACATTGTTTCATATAAAGTATAAAAGAGAGCTTTATTATACTACTATCTTAAGAGATAAAACTCTTCCTTCACAGGAAAATGACAAACTATTTGCCACAGTTATAGATCACGTTTTATACTGCTGTATCAAAAATTATTACCCAAAACAATCTGAGATTTCTACGTATATATAGGGAAATTCTAACAACCGAGCAGTTTTAACAAATGTTTGCGATGAAGTATTAATATGCCCTAAAACTATTGCTTTTAATATAATCTGGATACAGCCAATATACAAAGGAATTTGTGCTTTCAGGTCATCTAAAATACTTCCAGATATTTTGCAGTAGGGTTATAAAACTAAAGTAAAAAATATTCTATCTTGTGTCGACTTGTTTGAGAGGTGATCAATCTTTCTTCAACTCGAAAGATCTGGTTTCCGAATTGCTTTTACTTGCAGTCGCTTGGGCCACATCGTCAAGAAAATGTCACTTCCTATTGGTTGAATGATTGATAACCTTAGGTCACCTGCACCTGAGATTAAGTTGTCTTCTGCGTACATTCAATATCACGCTCTTGTGTGTTATTGAAACTAGATAGTTTTTATAAAGTGAAAGAGTATCTGGCTTGAAAATAAAATAAAGATCAATTTTAACAAGATGTGGGGTTTTGTATGCGCATGTTATCAAATGTATATGTAAAAATGCAAGAAAAAGTACAAATTTAAGAAATTATATTATCTGTTATTATTTAAAACTTTATTTTCTTTCAATATCTGAAATTTTACATCGGTAGTTTTCCACTCTCGAATTTACTTGTGGATGTTTTGCATCACTATTTTACCACGGTTTTATAAATTTATATTTATTCGGAGCACTAATTATTGCTTTACTAACTACCGATGTTAACTTCTCTCCAAATTGAAGATCTATATATGTAATAATTTTGTAGATAACCTGATGATTTGAAGGTACATTAAGATGACATCTCGGAAAAGAAAACTTTAAGCGAAGGTGGATGTTGATTCAACATAATTTTTTTTTCACAATGGAGTAAACCTTGGTACACACAAATAGATTCACATAAGCGACGATTTGAAGAGTAGGCTGAAAACTTTCTATTCCGCAATTTAGGGATTCTGTGGACTGATATATGTACGATATAAAATATGAAAGAAAATTATTAACTTTAATTTGAAAATAGCCTTTTTTATTCCCCATTTTAATTTGATTATCTCCCTTTTCTGTTTTACAAGCAAAAATTGTTTATAGTAACTTTTTGAACTACGTATTCCTAAGTTAATCCGTTTCATGCTTTTTTTTGTAATCATGCTGCAATGTGCATGGCTGTCATGCAGTCAGATTAAAGGAACTTTTTGCTTTTAATATTTCAACTTTAATATATCGCTTAAAATTTTTCTCTATTTCGCTTTCCTGTTGCTTAGCTGCGACCCGTAGCCTCTGCTAGCTACTGATCATTGTTCTGAAAATATAAGCTGTGTAAAATTTGGGGTGTGTAGGTCATCCATTATGATGATGATAAAGTATAGTTTAGTATTTCATAGATTTAATATATTCGATTATCACATTTTAATACAAAGCTCGGTTCTCTATCAGTCATTTATTGCTTTTCATTTAAATGTTTATACTTGATATTTCAAGCTATATATATATTTAGAAAATAGTTTTCATCAGTAGCTCATAACTTTATATGTATATATTACTTTTAATTACTTTTATATATACTACCAAATAATAACGGTTATATAGAACCAACCGAACCAAATATTACCAATAATGGTTTTACCAAAATAATGGTTAACCAATAATGGTTTTACTAATAATAATTAAAATAACCAATATTGGTTTTACCAAATAGTAATGATACGTATATTACGAAATATTAATGGTTATATATATATAAGGGTCTAAATTGGAGTTTCAGTAAAAGGAGATGA
>KK118269.1:783678-886270 GCA_000611955.2 Stegodyphus mimosarum | reverse complement strand
ATTAAAAAAAAAGAAGAAGAAGAAAATCTGAAACTTTCAGATTTTAAATTACGTTCAAAGGGGCGTTTTTTTTAACATTTTGTGTGTTACCTTTATTTATTAAATATCATGTTCTTCGCACTTAAACCATAAAATTCAGTTCAAGAGCACTATCGTAAAATAATTTTAAATTGAGCATGTCTTTAGAATTTGCGATACACAGTCTCGCGCTTTAGAGATAAAAATGTTATTTTCTGTGCAACATTGCCATTGCTCGTTTTGAAGCCCCTGAGTTTGTTAACGAAAAATTCGTTAAAGCTTTATAAAATATGAAATCGATAATAAAACAAATTCCAAATTTCAAATTTAGGCTTCCATATGCCCATATTCGGGTGAAAACGTTCAATGTTGAAAATTTGGCTCTAGGTACCGTTGTTTTACCACAATGGGAGAAATACGCATACATTTATGCAGAGTCTTCATTATTTAATTTTTTAATATAATACAGGACGATAATACCTGGTGGCAACAATTTGAGAAATGAAAGAACGCTTTTAGTGAATCGATGCAAAATGCCAAAACGAAATTAATAGTCCTTCTGGGCAAATTTTCCCTTTGGATAAATAAGTTCAGACTAAATTTGCTAGTTTTTTAAAGTTAGTGCATAACTGTTAACTCTGTTGCGAAAAAGACAGATTTTAGTACTCTTCGAAATCTATGAAAATCATAATCAAACACTTCCTAACTTGTAAAATAAAAATTTGTAAATGCTATGCTGTTAAAATATTCAATATGGTCACGGCTTCCGTCATACATTTTTAATAGCCTGTAAGATACATAATTTGTTTTATCTAAATAATTATTTTATGATCAGAATCTATACAGTGATTTCTCTCTTTACATATATTATTTGAACACCCATTAGTATTCTTTTGCAATGACTCTGTAAAGTTTTGCTGCTTTAATTTATATTAATTTAAAATATATTGTAATAGCATTTTGGCTTAGAGTTTTGTGATTTAGTCACAGAAACTACTATTGAAGATGGTCTATAAATCAAGTTTCCTTAACTTCTAACTGCATTCAATGCTTTAATAACCCTCTTTCAATAAAATATGATGTTTTTATGCTCTATTAAATGATTTGTTTCTTCTTTTGCTGTTAATGTCTTCACAGCAAATTCTGCTGAATAATAAAATTAGCAATATAAGTATATGTGTATTGCTTTTCATAATAAACCATGCTTGAATTCACATAACACTGCGAAATGGAAACTGCTCAGTTGACAGTATAAATGTATTGAATGCAATGAATTAGAAATTTTTTCGTAAATCATATAAAGGGAAATTGTTTTCCTATGAATATTATACCAAACGTTTCCTCTCAATTAATATAACTGAACAAATTATTTAATACCGGAAGCATAAAATAGCATAACCTAAATGACTACGTAGAGTTTTTACTTATTTCTACTTAATTTGGGAAGAACTGAGCATATTCAGGAGTTTTATATTCCAAATGTTTAATTTTTACGAAAATTAATGACATATATGAATTAAATTTTAAAGAATTCATTTCAATTTGAGTTTAGTAACCCAAACTTTTTATACATTTATTGGGTTTTTAATAATCTATAGCAAAGTAAAAAATTATCTGCTACACTGAAATTTTTTGCAATAAAATATGCATACAATGTACATATGAATGTACATTTAAATGTACATATAAATGAAAGCCTGCTATTAACTGTAAAGCATAATTCAATAAATTGCCTCTTCCAAAGGTGGCTTTCATTAAAAAAATGGTTACAAAATTATTATCATTTATTTCATTTCCATACTACTATCCGATCAAAATACCTGTGTGAAAAGGGTTATATAGGAGTGTAGAAAAGTACATTTAGTTAAGCGAGAAGATCAACATAGCCTATGTTTACTTAACATACCTATGTTTCAATTTAAAATAATTCACAGATTATTATATGATACATATTATTATGATTTGTGGACTTAGATAGGTAATTTTAGTAGAATTTAAAGTAAAATTGTTCCATTTTTCTGTATAATCTAGCGTGAGACAAATTTTAAAACAAAGCTATGCCGGAAAAGTAGGAATACACAGGCAAGTGCATTTAATATTGAGTAAATGAGTATCTCGGTAATTTGGCGAGATATCGCCAAGCTGACAACGGTTTTGGAGACTTATTTTCTCACCAAATGTGGCTAGAAATCGCTAAATGTCGCCCCATTTGGCGATCATTTGGCAACATTTTGGTCCAGTCCCTGTATCACATTAATAGGTATTGTAACTGAATAAATGTAATTGACCACTACGTTGGCTGTAACCTTAATTCCACCCTCGTATTGCTTTCCAGTAACTTCCAAAAGCAGAAAGTACTAGAAATATCTCGGCGGGCGGTTGAAAACTATTTAAGGCCAAAGAGGGAGAATCTGTTCGCAGTGCTTTAGTAACTGTTCTTGCGAGTTGTAGTTCCACGTGAACTGAGATAAATCTGAGTTAGCTTTCTCTTTAGATGTGCTTTGCATTGCGTTGTGTTTAACGTTCTTAGTAGTCTGAAGTGTAACTACTGATTACACTGTGTTATACTGTGAACACTTGCAGGAATATTTTTGTAGAAAATTCCTGTTCTGAAATATTTCTTTTGGTAAAATAAATTTTTATTAACCTATTATCAGATTTGTGTATTCAGTCTATTACGAATCCGAATGCACGCTACAATATAATACCTATCATCCACATTTTTCACTTGATAGAAAAAAATATTCATCTTATTTAATAGTATATCATTTTTTATCTAATAGATTTCTTATGGTTGCATTAATAGAAATAATGAAGCTATTATGAAAATATCCTATTATTTAAGATGCTTACTTTGCTGATGTTTTGCTTTCATTTGAAACTCCTATGTTAACTAAATAAATTAGCATTATAAAGCCGGGCAGTGAATGTATACGGTTAAAGGAGGAATACTCACATTGAATTGCCAGCTCTGTGTCCTCACTCTGTCCTTCTCCTTCTTGATTCGTGGCCAAACATCGGTAAGTTCCTCTGTGTCTCCTTCCAACATTTTGTAGAAGTAAGGAATGATTTCTAACAATGATACCCATGGAAGGCTGGTGCTCTAATCGTCGAGACTGAAATCTCCACATGACGTTTGTAACTGGTGGATTGGCTTGGATATTACAATCAAAGTAAACATCACTTCCTTCTCGAATATGTTCATACTGTTGACTTGCTCCAAGGGCAAGGGAAAGCTGGGGGACAACTGAAATAACCCGAAAGATATATTCATATCAGCAGAAAGATAGCAAGGCAAGAAAGCAACATTAGGAGGATCGAAGTAGCAAAATATTCATGTTATCATTTGCGTTTAGATTAATATAAGAACTATGACCTTATAAAACCAACACAGTAACTAATAAAAGAGAGTAAACACCTGCTTTATTGAATGCATAAACGTATCAGACACAGTAAGGCCGAAACTTTACTTTCAAAATCAATATTTTAAGATTGAACGAAATTAAATATGCTTTTATGAGACAATTGATATCTGACCACTTTCTACAATGTTTTTATAATATCTGCAAGTATGATAAAACATGCATATAGATCCATACGTGCAATCAGAAGTTATTGAGTTTATTAACTGTACATCGGAACACTTATGAGATAAAATTGATTCATTGCGTAGCACTAAGTAGGTTTCTGATAACCTGAATTTCTACAATATTTTGGCAATTCAAACAAGAAATTATTTACAAATTGCAATTAATAAAATAATTTATTTAAAACTTTGCATACATAAATTTTACATATGTGTAGTTCAATTTAAATTCATTTTACATATATTTAGCTAATATAATAGGGAAAAAATAAAGACAAATCTTGCAACTCTCAAACAATGTATTTTGTATTTATGTACTACCATTTAATATTCAGGGTATAGAATTAAGTGTTTAAAAATATAGAGAAGGAAAATGTGTAATAAATGCAATTATCTCAACGGTAATGGCTAAAATTAAGTTTTAAACCTAGCATTTCAGAATTTAAGAACATTTGCATTCATTCATTTTATTTCGATATACTAATAGTTCTATCCAAGTAATAGTTAAATAGTATTCTCAGAATTTATTTGTTTTGTATGAAATTTGCAGTTCAATATTACTATTTATTTTCTCTTAGTTTACTTCAAATATAATTTAGTTAATGCTTTCTTTCTTACACACAGGTTATGTCAGTACATATTAATTTTATGACGTATCATTTTAATAAAAAGTAAGACCTGTCTTTAGAGAAGTACTTAATTTTTGGAAATTATTACAAATGTTTAGTAACTCTCATAAAATTCCTCATGTTTTCGAGATATAGAAATTAATCTTTAACATCCACTTCGGAAAAAAAAAAAGCGGGAGAAGATAAGAGGCTAACAATGCCAGATTTTTATATTACTCCCAAAGGGACTTTTTTAACTTTTTATGTGCTACCTTTATTCAATAAATATCATGTTCTTTGCACTTAAACCATAAAATTCAATTCAACAGTAATATCGCAAAATAATTTTAAAATGAGCGTATCTTTAGAATCTCCGATGCACAGTCTGGCGCGCTGCAGATAATTTTTTTGTCCTACAGTTTCGCCATTTCTCGCTTTGAATTCATTGAGTTCCTAAATTAAAAATTACAAAATATGAAATCGGTAATAAAACAAACTCCAAATTCCAAATTTGGGCTTTCAGATGCTCATATTCAAAGGAGAATTACGTTATTCAAAATTTGGTGGATTTAGGTACCGTAGTTTTAGCACAATGAGAGAAACATACGTACATTCATGCAGTTTCTTCATTATTTAGTTTCATTAAATATAATACAGGGTGATAATATTCGGTGGCAACTCTTTGAAAATGATACGGACATTTACAGAGAATCGATGCAAAATGCCAAAACGAAATTAGTAGCCCTTTTGAGCTAATGCTCCTTTATGATAATAAAATATGTAAAAAATATAATTACACACATTCAGACACACCCACACATGCATATATAAGTACATATATATAAAACTATGAAATAATAAATGAAATATAAAAAAAAACTTTATCGGGCTCAAACATGAAAAAGGCATTTATTGTAATAAAATTTAATAAACAAGAAAGCAAAGTCCCTATGAATACAAATACTAATAAAATGAAGTAAAAGGGTTCGAAATTACCAGTTTTGTTAAAAGGGGTTGGCACACATTTCGTCATTCTTCAGGCGACTTCAATAACCAACAGTCAATAAAACTCAGAAAAGTGTTATTTTTTTCTGCAAACACATGCAGTGAAAAAACAGAATATTTTAAAAAATAGGCGCATTTAGAGCTGTGCATTCCAATATTACGCTCAATGTGATGAAAACGGTTCAAAAAGTGGAACTACTTCTATAATTTAAAATGTTTACAGACGCAAAAGTAATGAAATTTTTCAAAAAATATTAAAATTTTGAAAACATAACCCACCCTTCGAGTTTGTGCAATACTCTTGCTCCATGTGTAATCCAATGGATTCATCATATTTAACTCAAACAGAATTGGTTTTTAAACTTTATACAAACTAATGTGTCTATATAAAACATTTTTACTGTAAAATAAAGGATAGAAAGTTAGCTGCTATAATGTCTGTAAATCTGAATCAAATCCAAGTATACTTCTGACATTATGGAATCCATCTAAACCACTTTTGTTTCATAGGAAAAAAGATGAATATTATGGCGATGTTAATGCTTTATTTACGCCATTAAAATATAATATTTTATTTCTGTGTCAAAGCAGCATTCTGTGGTATATAAAGCACATTTTTATTACTGAATTACAATAAGTAATCTTCGAAATAAATTAATTGATAGGCAAAGTGGAAAAATTATAGAATACACCATCAAGCAATGAAAAAAAGTGTGTAATTGTGCGCATAATTATTTTAAATTCCATTTTGGATTTGTATTTTACTAATTACATAATTCTTGATATGTAAGTGTCCTTTTAAAATTATTTAATTCAAAATAGGGTTCACAAAAGCTCATTCTCCTTTTTGTACTGAACTCTTAGCATGCATATTTCAAGGAAATCATTTGAAAGGAAAAAAAGTGTTATGTTTCTGCAAGCTGTTGTTTTGTCAAAATCCGAATGGTGATTGTTATATTTAATTAGGTAGAAAGTAAAAATCGTTACATTATTCATAAAATGGTTCACAAAATCTCATTCTCCTTTTTCTATTGAAACATTAGCATGCAGATTTAAAGATTTAAAAAAAAATATTTTTCTACAAACTGCTTTTCTCTTAAAAACCGAATGGTGATTGTTATATTTAATTAGGTGCAAAGTAAAAATGGTTACATTATTGCTGCCTTAGTGCAATTTTAATCCATTTTGCAGTCATATTTGTGAAATGATTTAACAGTAAATTATCTCTAGTAAACATCTTTAGTTTAAGTTATAAGGACTCAAGCGTTATGTGCTAAAGCATTTGGAGTCAATTTATTTTGATAATATGCTTTGCAAAGTGGCAGCAATTCCACTTTTTAAAACAAAAAAATCCCTTACTCATCATATGCATAACCCATAATTTCCGAAAATAAAAAATTAAGTATAAAAGAGACAATTTTCAGTGATACTGCAGTCTTAAATTTCTGTCGTGTTTAATAATTCATTAGTTAACTAGTTATAATTCGGAGCGTTAAAATTCTAACAGAATATCTGTACAATTTATAAGGTCTCATTTAAATTTTCTAACCAGTTATTTTATGTTAAGTTACCTTCCTAGCAAGCCTCGTTTCATTTCCCTGCCTGAATGTAAATTTTCAGCGTACTCGATATTCAAACCAGGTAGAATAAAGGAGCCGCCCGACTGGTATAGTGGTTAGCGTCGCTGACAGTCGTGTCAAAGGCCACAGGTTGGAATTCCGGGGAAGGCATGGGTGTTTGCAGATGTATAGTGCCAATGCGGCATGGCGGCACTCCAAATATGCGGCGAGCCGAAAGCCCTCTCTTGTGGTTTGGTGGAAGGGAAGAGTGGTAGCAGACCCTCGGACCCGTCACCCAGGGGTGATTTCCATCAAAATTGGGGGCAGAACTGGTCTAAGTCGCACCCTCATCTGTTAGGTGTTCAAAGCTGTTGCCTACGTCTTGCGTAATCTAGCGCTCCTTACCACGAGGAAGTTCGTGTGCTTGGGCTGAGTACGTCAGATAAGCAACAACAACAGAAGGAAGGAAGTATTTAAAGGAAGGTTTTGGAAGGTGAAATTAGGTCGTGTTCTGCCTGCTTGAAGGCCATCGTTGCTAACTTTGATTCTCTCGATTAGAATTCGGCAACGCTGAGTTATTCTTGCCAGGCTTGTTTACGGCCACTTCGGCTAGAGCCAGCTTGCGCGCTAGTTATAACGTGAAGCCGTTAGGCTATACTTAAGATTCATTAATTTTATTTCATCTATGATTTAATCCAAAAGCGTCGGCTTTTGTAAGCGCGATTTGGTGCCGCCTGTTTAACATCATATTGGATTAATAAAAGGGTCCTTTACACCCTTTCCCTGTCTCTGTTGTAATAAGACACAGTGAAAATTCACTAGCTGCCTTTTTTGAGTCTACTCTAATTGTATGCTTCGTAAGACAAGCAGATCTTATAAAGTCTTTTGAAAGCTATGCAGATCGTACTTCTGATCGATTTAAATGCTAATCAAATTTCGCATCAAGTTGCAAAACGTGGAAGAATTCTTCAAAAATACATTTTTTCCATCAATTTTCCAAAAGAAATCACGAATAAGTCCCGAGTTATAAATGTAATGATCGTAAAGTTTGTATAGAGATCCAAAAGACACATCTGAGGAATATTTATGTTAGAAGAACTTCATATGTTTACTGTGGACCCTCATAGTATGATTGATAAGGTACGGTGATGCAGACATGAAGCGATTATTTCAACTCCCGATGCTGTTAGCGAGGATTTTTATCGTTCTTTTTCATTTTCAAAATGCTATTATATTTTGAAGAAACATTTATCTGGGAAAAAATTTTTCTTCAGTATATAATGCAAAAAATGTGTAAGACAAACATTTCCCAACCTTTAACTCATATTTTTAGCCTATATCCATCCACAAATTTTATTTACTCCATTCAACGGGCATTTAGCATAGAAAAGGGCTGAAAACACAAAATGTGTGAACGTCGGGCATTTTAAATGATGCTTTTCCAGAATACCTTTTATTTAAAATCTGTAGGCAAAGCTCATTTCAATGATGCTTCTAAAAATAAGCTCAAGCGAAAACAGTGATCGAAAAGGAAGAAAAAGGGAAGAATGGTTATGCATGAAAAGGAATGTGACGAAGACGTGTCAAGGATAACAAAACTTCAGTTATATTTTAATTTAGTTGTATTGTAGAGACATTAGGTATTTTTTTAAAGCAGGAGAGAGGAAAAACGAGCAATGCCCTCTTCGGGACTCGAAACCACGGACCTCTCGAATTCGCGCCGAGTGTGCTGACCACTACACCACGAAGGCATGCTAGAAAGGCGGGAGAAATACCTTTTAATATTGGCACATAGAGCATTCTGAGTGAAGAGCTAAGTAAAGTTACTGTGCACCACAAATAAAATATTTCTACAAGATTTACAATAATTGTAAAAGTATTGCAAACAAATATTCATAAACTATTGTTTTATTAATCTATACATGTAAGATATAACCAAATACGATAGCTGCTGTAAAAAATAATTGGTTATCTCAAAATGAACATTCTAAATTTGTTGCTCTCCCCCTAAATTCATCTGTTCTCCCAAATTCGAAATTTTTCTACGTTACGTAACTCAGTTCGAAAAAGGCAACCAAAAACTAATATTAACCAATCATAGCTTGTCTCTAGATTCGCACCTACTCTGATATAAATACTCTGGCGAGCTAATTACGTCACTTCTTTCCTAGTTTTCGCAACTGCTAAAATATCCCCCACGCTTTGCTTCTCTGTCTAAAAGGATGTCAGCCTTGTTAACCAGTGCATATGAGAAATTATTGTAATTGTTTATGATCAAAACGTATACTGTCTACGAAGAATGCTTCTAATGGGCCTAGAAATAAACACTGTAATTAGCTGAACTTAGTTTAGTATCAACTTCTCTCTCTCGCCCTACTACTTAGCCATCACGACTGTGCTTCGAAATTATGTCACACATACATCAAAAGAAATTTTCTCAAAATGCCACTGGGATTACAACAACTTACTATTAACACACTTAGAATATTTAACCCAAAACCGCCTGTGTGTTTGTTATTCACAATCATATTTGGGAACTTAAAGTATCTTAAACCTCTTTGTCTTTATCGATGGTCTCAACGAAAAGCTATTCAATCTATTCTTTGAATAAGCGACAGTTCTAGTTTCATCATATTATCGTTGTACTTCATTTTGGTATAATATGCTAATGGAATGGATGATAGAATATATTTTATTACAGAACAATAAAGCTTTTGGTCTTTTTCCGTAAAGAATCCAATTTTCCAAATTATTTTTTGGATGAAATCCTAAATCTCACATTATTTATTCGACTCGTTGTAGTCACATCAATCAGCAAGAAAGAAACTAGACGATTTTAAGAATATTTGAATCTGAGTACTTCTATCAAATAAATTTCAGCATTGTTATTTTTTACCCATATTTTGACTGCATTTTATGATATATATAAGATACTGACAAGATCTTTGTGTAATAAAATGAGATTATGTATATATAAATGGGTTATTAGCTACGAATAAGCATTCTTTCAATCAATTCAGTAGCTTGCCTTTCCATTTTTTTTACTTCTCGCCATTAACTGATTAAGAGATGAGGATATAGGCGGCTCACCATTTACAACCAAGTCGCCGTAATGTAAAATTTAATTTTGGATATATTTTTGCTTACCATTATATGTATTTTTTTGGAAAAACAATTTTTTTTCACAGAAAAATAGTAACTACATACATAGCTTTCCAATATCTTTCATTTTTTTTTGCAAGTAAAATTCGAGTAGAAATTATTATAGTAAAAGCTTGAAATAAAATAAAACGTCAAACTTGTGGGCAATTTAATAAACAATTTAATATCAAATTGTATATTAGGCAAGAAAGCTCTCCATTCATTCCGAATAAGATCAAATACAAGTCCCTCTTTTTCAGGAGCATTTTTTTACTCTTAAAGATGAGGGATCTGCTTTTTATCATCTTCGTAATAAATAAAATTTTATTCAAAATTTATTGAATAATATATTCAAAATTCTCTGCAAAACTACAGTGGCATTTTAGCCTACTTTTAAAATATTATACACGTTTAGCAAAAGCTTAACAAAGTCTCCTTTGCAGACATAGCGCCTACCCAAAGAACGAGTTTGTTTCAAAGATACTTTAAACTAGCAAGCCAATCAAAGGAGTCAAAGCAAAGATGTGTGATCTGGTTCCAATAGATCTTCGTCGATCTTTCAACAAACATAATAATTTGCAGTTTTTTAATGCCATTAACTTTTTAAATACGTTATAACAATAGTAATAACAAACAGGAGGCCTAATAGCAGACAGAAAGAAATATTAATTAAAAAAGTCGAGAACAATGCAAAATACAAAAAATAAATAACATTAATAAAGCTGGAAAGGCAAGTATTTAAATGTTATACGTTTTCTGTAGCGAAGCTACAATAATTAAATTACTAAACCAAAATTTTGCTGGTTAACAGTTTAACGGGAAGAAAATGCACAAGATTGGAACAAAAACAAAACAATTCAATGAAATAACATAATAAAAAAATGAAATAATACAATAAAACAAACAGTGAAAATTTCTTCGTCTTTTTCATAGTACAACCGAAAAAACAGAGCCACATTTATGAATTATATCTGGATGATTATGAATCAAACGTAAGTGTCAAATAAATTAATTAAAATAATGTAAGGCTGTTAAATTTTTCATATAATACAAATAAAAATTAAAATAAAGTAAAGCATAAAACTATTTTTATTATTTAGCTTTTTTAATAAATCATTAAAATATAATCAGCTCAACGTGATCCAAAATAAGAATTGCTGTACAAAACGTAAACAGTATAAAATAAGAATTCTTAAAAAAAATAAACAATCAATTCAAGAGCGAAGAAAAAGGGGAAAAAATTAAGGTTGGTTGGCTACTAGAATAAATTGTGAAATATTTCAACAAATCCTAAAATTAGGAAAGAGAATTAATTTAACAATAAATTGTAATGAGAATTTTGCCAATATTTGTGACTAAATTAAAGAGTTGCAAGTAGTCTGAACCCAACCACGTGTAATCAGTAAATTTAATACAATAAGCTAAACTAATATTGTTTTAAAATATGTTGAAGTTAAGAGAGAACAAAACTGTTAAAAAATTCTGTAAAACAAAAGCAATTAAAATTTTAAAGTCAAAACCCAAGGAAATGAAACTAAGTTACTTTTGTCGAGGATGGAAGGTTGTAGCCTAAAATGGGAAGAACTTTCAATTGCAGATGACGTAAAATTAGGAAAAAGACTAAATTAGATTAATAGTTTACGATCTTCATTTATAACCGTAATTTTCAAATTCCTAAACTATTGTTTATATATATATACATACACATACATATATGTTTTAAAAAGTTTCTTAATTGAAATTTTGGTTCTAAGAAATATTTATGTTTTAGTTTTTGCATTTCCTTGTGGGAAGCTACCCGCTTTTCATAATTTAATTTTTATTTAATTTGATTTCTTGATTATATAAATAAAATAAAAAATACTTCGACTACTTCATATGTACTAAAGATGTAGTTTGCATTGCTAATAATTAAATTTGTAATAAAGCATTTATTTTGAGCACAGGAAAGAGGAAAAAGAAATTTTATCACTTTATAAAAAACGTAAAAATCTACTAACTGCATTCATGTAATTAATATAAAATTGCTTAAATAATTAATTGTTTGATATAAAATTATGTATGTAAAAAGTTACATGTAAAAGGTTTTACATGTTAAACATGAACATTAAACATGTTTTACATGTTTTACATTAAAGTTTCTGTTAATTACGAAAACACCAAGCATTTGTTTTCAGTGAAAAAAAAATCTAAAATGTAATTCAAGTGGATTTAAACTGACAACCTGATGGCTCAAATTGGCTGTTTGGTAAATGCGCCAGCCAGTCGAGCTAGTTATTCTTGAATGTTGAGAAATCAGAAACAATAGAAATCGTGAATATAATAAATTTAAACAGACGATAATTTAGGCTTGTTTTGTTCAACACATTCTAGCATATTTTGCTAATGCTAACAAACGCAGTAAAAACAGATATTGGTCTGTGGCTTACACTAACAAACACTTATGTGAAGGTGAAAAAACATTCTATTGATGAAGAAATCAATCAATTATGATTGGAAATAAATATCACATCATAAATTAAGTTTGTTAAAACGATAACAAAAACAAAGTTGCAATTCGATTAAAGTAATGTTTGAATAAAAATTTATATTTTAGTTTCATTTGATTAACAGCAAAATAATTGTAGTAAGTTAGAAGAAATGCTTTCATTTAATAATGATAAAATGTCCATACGCATAAATTTTTCTTTGAGGAACAAAATTTTGGAAAATAATCCTTCTTATCCTCTTTTAAAACTTAAGGAAGCTTATATCGAAATTTACTAATATTATTCAAATTTAATTCAATTACAAGTGTTATTTCCCTGAAAATTTTTCCAATCCTATAATTTCTTAGTTAATAGCCATTTGTGCAGATAGAAATGTGTACCACTGAATACGAATGAAATTAATGTAAAGCACAAATAAAAAAAATAACCAAGCAATGAAAATCGTAAGCATTATTAACGCACCAATGGAAAACTATATTAAAAATTGCAAATTTCCATAGAGGAAGAAACACTGTCACGAGATA
Organism: Stegodyphus mimosarum; assembly: GCA_000611955.2. Taxonomy (NCBI): domain Eukaryota; kingdom Metazoa; phylum Arthropoda; class Arachnida; order Araneae; family Eresidae; genus Stegodyphus; species Stegodyphus mimosarum. Next base: position 873,340 of record KK118269.1, on the reverse strand, counting down.
AACCGATTACACTGGGAAAAAATTCATTTAAATGTTGAACAACATTTCGTTTTTAATTCTAAATAATCACCGTAATTTCTTGTCTTTTTGATCGTACCGAGATTTAAACGCAATATAGAAAGAATGAGTTGACCTTTTTAAGCATTTCAGAATTTATAAATGCTTAATTACATATTTGCAGAAGGAATTATATATATATGTATATACTAGAATATTCCATTTAACATTGCAACATAACGTGAAAAAAAGCGTAAATGAAGTCGATGAAGTGGAACAAAAGATCTAATAATTATCCTGGAAATTAAATGGTGAACTACGTTTTCGAGCATCATTACTGCAAACATGAAATTTAAGATTGAAGTTTATTACACGTATTATTATTACTTTTCATCGGATTAGGAGAATTAAATTACAGTGGCATGCTACAAAGCTCATTCTTAAATTATAAAGAAGTATTAATTGCTGTCAACAACTTCTTATTCTTGTGCGCTTGAGAAACAATATCTCTGACAGTTTGAAAGTGATGTCTCTTTTTATACTCACAATACACGTTGAGTTCCCATCTATCTTCTAAGGCACTGTCTGGCGTTTCAGGATTGTGAGCTCTACAGATTAAAGTTTTCCCATGTTCTTCACTGGTAGGACGGAATCGCAATCGACTCAAAGTGGAATTTCCATCTCCGGAAACTGTTTCTTTGGCCATAGCATTGAGAGATTCCTGGCCAATCAACCACCATAATCTCGCAGGGGGTCTTGATCCGAATGTCTGACATACTATCTCAAGCTCTTCACCAGAGGACAACGGTCTTCGTGGAGTAATAATTTTCACTTCTTGTGGACCAACTGTAAGCATACATTAATCGAAATGAACGTATTTAACCACATAGAGATTATTCATAAAAATAGTTTACTATTAACTTTGAAAACAAATTTGATCATTCACATAATATTAGGCGTAATATTGAGCAATATCATTTATTTATCTTTTTTAAGAAGTTAGGAAAACTATCATTAATTGGCATATAAGTCAATATTAATTAAGAAATTAGAATAACTATAATGAAATAACGAAAGATCTCTGTCAAAGCTGAGATTTTCAGGCTAAAATAATTTAATTTATAAAATTGGATACTGAATGATTCTTAAGCGAAATATAATTGATAAGTGCAAGTATAAATACAGATTTCTCATTAATTTGTCCACTGTTGATTGTTATCAGTGATCTGTGGTTATGATGCTTTTGTTTTGTGTACTATAGAGAATGTTTCTTCATTTACAGATAGTTTGTTGGATCAAGTGGGACTTTAAAGGGCATAGAATATATGGAAATAAGATATTACCTTTTCTCGGAATAAAAACCAGAATCTCTCGTTGCTGGAGTGATAGGTCACTAATGCATCACAAGCGAAAGTCGCAGATTTACACTGCTGACCACCGTAAAGAAGAAGCATGCAAATAACATGAAATTTACAACATGCATTAGCGGAGGTGATATATGCAAATGATTAGAATTTCAGAGCAGACGCACATCACGAGCGCCTGTGGCGCCTGTTCAAAGCCCTATTTAAGGCTTGGAGTGTTCGACGATTTCAAGTTCGGCAACTGTGTTTGTCTTGTGGTTTTTAAAAAAAAAACGATCAATTATGCCTCGTAGTAAACAGCGATCATCGTTTGATCAAGTATCCGAGTTCAACAGAGGAAGGATAGTCGCCTACCAAGAGTGTAGATTATCATTCAGAGAAATCGGTAGTTGTGTTGGACGAAACCAAAGAATTGTAATGCAGATATGTGATTGTTGGATGCAGGAGAGTACAATGGACCGACATGTTCGATCGCATCCACCTCAGTGCAACACTTCACGTAATGACAGGAACATTGTGCGCATGGCAGTGACGGATCGCTCAGTCACATCATCAACAATAGTAAAGCACGTTCAGTCTGTAACGCATCATCCAGTGTCTGCGCGTACCATTCGACGCCGTTTACTGCAGAGTGGTCTGTCCGCAAGACGTCCATTGCTTCGTCTAACCTACACGCAGAACAACAGACGTCTCCGCCGCCAATGGTGCGATGAAAGAAGTATGTGGACGGCAGAATGGAATGAAAATGTCTTTACTGACGAGTCACGCTTCTATCTGCAACACCACGATGGTTGGATTCGAGTCTGGAGATACCGGGGAGAGAGGATGCTGAACAGCTGCGTCATGCACCGCCACATTGGTCCTGCACCGGGTATTATGGTATGGGGCGGTATTGGATGTCACCCTGGCATTCCTCTAGTACGCATTGCCGTACTTTAAATAGCCAGCGCTACATCTCCGAGATGTTGGAGCCAGTTGTCCTTCCTTACCTTCAGGGCTTGCCCACAGCCATATTTCAACAGAATAATTCGCGCCCACACGTGCCCCGCATTGTCCAAGGGTTCTTCGTCAATCGCCAGATTGAATTGCTACCCTGTCCGGATCTTTCGCCGATAGAAAACATATGGTCCATGGTTGCTGAACGATTGACCCAGATTACATCCAAAGCTGCCACACCAGATCAACTTTGGGAACGTGTGGGAGCTGCGTGGTCTGCTGTACCCCAAGAACACATCCAACGTCTCTTTGAATTAATGCCGAGGCATGTGGCAGCGGTGATGTCCAACAATGGCGGCTATTCTGGCTACTGTTTCTGGAAAGAGCCACACTTCACAGAAGTGTATAAATTTAATCATTTTATAGTTAGTCAACATATTATCTATTAAATAACTTTTGTTGTGATATGTCTTGTCTTTCTTGGTGTTGCAATTTGGGTGGCCAGCAGTGTATCTTAGTTCTTAACACGTAACACCTTCAGCATATACTTTAACATTCAACTTAAAAGCTTTGCGTTGAAAACACTGAATCATTTGTTTTATTTAAGATTAGTGGAATGTGTGATCAGACATAATCAAGTACTTCGCACAGAACGAAAATATTGGTGGGAAACTCGCTCTTTCGCTTCTGTAAGATATAGCAATGTAACAATTTACGCTATTCATCCATTATTTAACTACGAATGAATTTGTTGTTGAGTTTTACATAAATTTAAAAAGACAATCCTGTCTTGCTATTTTTCCATAAAAGCTCGGAAACGTTACAACTATAATAATTTGGTGGCAGCAGGTATGATGAAAATCCACGAAGCAGTTTTAGTTTGGTTATCGAACGAGAACTCTTGTGCTTAACAAAGAAAGAATACGAACGTCAGTCCGGGTGAAAGAAAGGACCGTCAGGCTCCGAAATTCAACTCCGCGTTTTTCGAAAGAAGATTTCAATCGTCAGTCCGGGAGAAAGAAAGGACCGTAGATTCCAGACGTCAGTCCGGGAGAAAGAAAGGACCGTCAGGCTCCGAATTTCAGCTCTGTGTTTTTAAGTTCCATACGTCAGTCCGGGAGAAAGAAAGGACCGTCAGGCTCTGAAAATCAACTCTGCGATTTTATAAAAAAGATTCCAGACGTCAGTCCGGGAGAAAGAAAGGACCGTCAGGCTCCAAAATTCAGCTTTTTGTTTTTCTAAAGAAGATTCCAGACGTCAGTCCGGGTGAAAGAGAGGACCACCAGAATCCGAGATTCAATTCGCTTTTAAGTTTAGTGGGACAGCCATTGTCCGAAGATTTTCAGCATCTTTAAGTTGTAGGACTATCAGTGTCCGGAAAGTGTAGTGTGGTGATAGACGTTCGTGTGGTAATTTAGTGCATGAGCCTTCAGCGTCCAATAAAAGAATTAAGTTGTGAGATTCAACACTTTCATGTTCCAGGCTTCAATCACAGTTTCAACTCTACAGTGCAGGCGGGTAAGTACCTTGGATTTTTTATATTGAGGCAGTGAGGTAATTAGATATAGTATTTCTGTTGTGTCATTTATGTCACTTCAGGTAAATGCTTTCTAACAAATATTGGTTTCGTTGAAGCTTGCAAATGCGTTGATTGATATTTATGTTTCAGATAAGAAAATATATTTAGGAATTTAGGAATAAATTTAGAAATTTGAATTCAGGAATTATAATTAAATAATATCTTTAGAATTTGTAGTTGTATTAATAGAGTGAATTGTTGTGAGTTTTGCTACTATTATGCTTATAGAGTAAAATTGTTATATTTCTAAAGATTCTATCTTTTAGAGGGTATTCTGAATTATCAGTTCTAAGTCGTCTTGAACGTTATAATTATTAGAAGTAAATGCAAACTGTTATGGTATGTAAGAATTGTAAGAATTGTAAGTTTGTAAGAATGTATTTCATGTAAGAAATATAAGTACGTAAGAATTACAATTCCAAAAATTTTCAGTTCATTGTGTTAAAAATGAAGATAAGTAAATCTTGGTAGCTTAAAATTAAACTGTTGTTTATTTGATTTTCAGTACAGAATATGAATTATCATTTTGTGTAAGAATTATGAGAAGTGAAAATTTTCAGTTGAGAGTGTTAACAGAAAGTTTAGAAATCACTAATATCTTACGTTCAAACTGTGGCTGTATTGATATTTATGAGTATTTATACGTTTATTTTAAGTTACTTTTGAATGCATACCTTAATATACTATGAACGTTTTGATGATCTGAATGTGAATATTGTATTATCTAAAGCATATTGTATTATCTTAAATTCTCAATTTAACTAATTGCAACTGAGTGCATCCTGTGCACAGTATAGTGTAAATTGTCTTGAATGTATGTTTAGAATACCAGAAATTGTTCTGAAAAAAAAATTAAGAGTTAAATTTTGAGCCTCAGAATTGTAAATTTTAGTTGTATATCAAATTTAGATATATATAGAGAGAGAGAGAGAAAAAAATTCATTAGATTTAGAGTATAAGTTGAGGGTATATCATGGCATTCTTAGCAAAAGCTAGAAAAGAGGACCTTAAATCCTTGGCTGAAGAGTTAGGGGAAAAGGTTGGATCCCAGCTTAGGATATTAGATTTAAGACAGCTGATTATGGGAAATGAAGCCTACGAGGAGGAACTAGTTAAAAGTCTGTTGGAAAATATCACGTCAGTGAGACTCGAGAAAGAAGACGAAGAGAGGCAAGAAAGAATTAGGAAAGAAGACGAAGAGAGGCAAGAGAGAATTAGGAGAGAAGAAAGAGAATTCGAGATAACCAAAATGAAATTGGAGGCCGCTAAAGTTAAGGATCTAATTGATGGGAAGGAAGAAAGTATGCCTAGAAGAAACCATTTTGAACTTCAAAAAATGATCCAAAAATTTGATCCCGAAGAGAATGATGTTAGTTTGTACCTAGTCATGTTTGAGCGCCAAGCAAAGAGGGCGAATCTAAACCAATCAGAATGGGTTTCTGTTTTATTAACACTTTTGCCAACAGAGATAGTTCAGCTGATTATGCGAGAGCCAGAAGAACAGGCTTATGACTATGCTTACATAAAAGGGATACTTCTTAAAAGGTTTAAACTGAGCCCAGAAAAATTTAGAATCAAATTCTCGCAAACCCAAAAAAACGCTCAAACCACTTGGAGGGATTTCGCATTTGAATTAAGAAATTATTTTGAAGAATGGATCTCGGGCTTGGAAATTAATGATTTTGAACTTTTAAAAGACCTGATGATAACGGATCAAATGAAGCGTCGCGTAAATTTCGAAGTGCGCCAGCATTTTATTGATGAATGGTCCAAGATAACGTCCCCAAATAAATTAGCCGAGTTGTTAGAAGATTATGAAAACGTACGTGAATACCGGAAAAAGGTCTCTCCAGTTCATGGTTCGGAGTCGCAAAAGAGAAATAAAAATCAGCCTAATTTCAGAGATTCGCCAAGGTATAAACAGGCTGGGGAAAAAGTTTCGAAAAAAACAGAAACTTTTCGAAATCAAGATGAGCGTCATTTTGAAGTACGTAAACCTCTTAAGTGCTATACTTGTGGCTCAATCGATCACTTGAGGCCGCAGTGTCCGAAAGCTCAGAAACACTTTAAATCTACGGCGGTTGTTAACAGGGTACAAGAGAATGAAGAAGATTATTTAGCGCCATACACTACAATGGCTAAGGTTAACGGGTTCGATCTTCCTGTATTACGGGATTCTGGAGCATCCATTGATGTGATCTGTAAGAAATACATTACCCCTTCAATGTTAACAGGAGAAATTGTTTGGGTAAAACAACCGTTCGATGAATCACCTATATGTCTTCCCCTAGCACATGTTGAAATAGAAGCAGAATTTGGACGAATATTAACAAAGGCCGCAGTCATACGAAATGAGCTTGATCAAGGACGTTATATATTAGGGAATCGGACGGCTGCAAAATTACAAAAAAATCAAAATAAGGAACACTTTTTCCAGGTTAACGCAGTGGAGACGCGGGCTCAGAAACGCCAACAAATGATCAATGGCGAAGAGAAAGGCCTTCAAGCAGAAAAAGAAAGGGGTGAGCATACGAATATTGTACCCTCACCGAGTTTTCCCTCTCTCGCGAACGATTATACTTCCCAGGTGACGAAAGAAGAAGAAAAGAAAGACGACGGACAACCGCTACTGCCCGATTCAGAGTTCAATGACCTCCCTCCTCTACTTTCAGTAATCAAGACTAGATTCCTTCAATTACAGCAACAGAGTGAAGATTTAAAGCCGCTTTTTGACATAGCGACAAGAGACTCTCAAAATAAACTCTTCGACAAATATTTACAAGATAGAAAAGGGGCTGCTATATAAGTGTCAAGAAGATCGTTTAGGAAATGTACGGAAATTATTGGTCATTCCTGAAACTTGTCGGGAAAAGATATTGAGTTTATGTCATGAACAAGTGCCCGGGCATTTGGGCGTAACTAAATCCAAAGATAATCTAGCTAGATATTTTTTTTGGCCCAAATGTTATCAAAATATGGAAACTTATATTCGAACTTGTGATCGGCCCAAATGTTATCAAAATATGGAAACTTATATTCGAACTTGTGATCCTTGCCAAAGAGTGGGGAAATCTAACGATAGAAAAAAAGCGCCTCTGAAATTAGTCCCAGTGATATCGGAAGTATTTTCAAAAATAAACATAGATTCTTGTGGACCCTTGCCAACCACACCTAAAGGAAACAAGTATATACTAACTGCTATATGTGTAGCATCAAAATATCCAGAGGCTCTTCCAATCGAATATATAACTTCGGTTACAATAGTGGATGCGCTGTTAAATCTTTTCAGCAGAATGGGATTCCCTAAAGAGATACAGTGCGATCAAGGAACTTCATTTATGAGCAATCTGACCACAGAATTTTTTGAACGTTTCGCTATCAAAGTTAGTCACAGTTCGGTACACCACCCTCAGTCTAATCCAGTGGAGAGATTTCATCGTACTATAAAAAGAATATTACGAGTTTTATGTTTGGAGGCTGGTTTTGATTGGGAACAGGTGCTACCGGCGGCTCTTCTTGCTTTAAGAACTGTGACGCATGAAAGCACGGGTTTCACACCTGCGGAACTTGTCCACGGAAAGAATTTGCGTACTCCAGAAACGTTGCTATACGAATATTGGACGGATTCACCAGAGGAGGAACAACCAGTAATCGAGTATGTTTTTAGACTCATCAATCGCCTAAAAAAGTGTCAAGAGCTGGCAGTTGAGAAAATGCAGGATCAGCAACTCAGGAGAAAAAAAAATGGTATGATAAAAATGCCATAAAAAGAGAAGTTAAAGAAGGTGATCTGGTGTTAATTTTGGTCACTTCTAAGGCAAATAAACTTTCAGTTCAATGGACAGGACCGGGCAAAGTTGAAAGCAAAGTATCCGAAACAAATTATATCGTATCCTTACCGGGGAAAAAAGAAAGATCCCAAATTTATCATATCAATATGTTAAAGCCATATTATAAAAGACCTGAGGTAATTAATTACCTGTCTTGTAGCGAAGAGGGTTCTGACCAGATTGAGACTGAAATAGATTTTCCTAATATTGATACAAATCCAAACGTTTACGATTATTCTGAGGTTATTAAAAGTAGCAATTTGGAAGAATTATTAGAACCTACTCAAAGAGATCAATTGCAGAGATTATTAAATAAATATTCGCAAAGTTTTTCTAACGAGCCGGGAATGACAGACCTCGTAGAACATGATATTGAAGTTATCAGTAATAAGCCGGTACGATCTAAGCCGTATCGAATGTCACATCGACAAAATGAGATTTTAAAAAGAAAAATTCAACGAATGCTTGATCTAAAAATTATTGAGGTAGGGGAATCAGACTACACTTCTCCTATGATTCTCGTAGAAGCTCCAAATAAGGACCCTCGATCGTGTTTGGATTACCGACGATTAAACGAAATCACACGTACCCAGTTCTATCCCTTACCCAATATAGAAGAACGGGTAGAAGAAGTTGTTTCTGCAAAATATATCACGGTTATAGATTTAGCTAAGGAATATTGGCAGATACCCTTATGCCCTAATGCTTAAAGATATGCCGCATTTGTGACCAGTTTCGGCACTTACAGGCCATTACGGTTAAGTTTTGGTTTAAAAAACGCCCCTTATTTTTTTCCAAGATGATGCAAGAGGTATTAAAGGGATGCGAAGAATTTCCCGTTCCCTACCTGGATGATGTGGCTATTTTTTCAAAAACCTGGGAATGCCATCTCAAGCATCTGGAAATTGTGCTGAAACGTATAAGTAGAGCGAAATTGACCATTAAACCTTCAAAATGTCGTTTTGCTCAAAAACATGTCCTTTATTTGGGCCATGTTGTAGGCCAAGGGTACCGGAAACCGTCGGAAATTAAGACCAAAGCTATAAGAGATTTCCCAACACCCAAGACTAAAACGGATATAAGAGCATTTCTGGGATTAGCGGGCTACTATAGCCGTTATATTCCGATGTACTCAGCAATCGCCGCTCCGTTGACGGATCTTTTAAAAGGAAAATCAGTAAAGGGTGATATTCTGTGGAATGCTGAGAGCGAAAGGGCTTTCACGGAATTAAAAGAGAAATTAACAAGTTACCCAGTTTTATATGCACCCGATTTTACTCTTCCCTTTATTCTACAAACCGACGCATCTGATTATGGTATGGGAGTTGTATTAACACAGCTCACTAGTAACGGAGAAGAACATCCCATTATATTTCTGAGCAAGAAATTCTCCGAGGTAGAGAAAAAGTACTGCACCACTGAAAAGGAATGCGCCAGCATAGTGTTTGGTATAAAGAAACTTCACTATTATCTAGACGGGCAAGACTTTATTGTGCAAACTGATCATAATCCTCTAACTTGGTTACGAACTAATGCCAGTACTAATCCTCGCTTAATGCGTAGGGCTCTAGCTCTTCAGCCATACAATTTCACAATTATTCATCGTTCGGGGAAACTCAATGAAAATGCTGATGCTCTAAGCCGAAAAACTTGATATTATATTGATTTTATATTTTTTACTGTCTTGTATGGTTCTTCTGTAAATCTATATAAGTATAAGAATGCATATTGTGTAATATTTGTCTAAAAAGGGGTAAGCTGTGTTTTGTCTGAATGTAATTAGTCATTAGTATTTTTTGTACACTAAATATGTTATATTATTTGTACACTGCCCTTAATATAATTTCATGTTTAATCCATGGTACTTACACCTGTTTGATGTAAAAATGTGTGTTTACTATAATTTATTTTATTAACAATATGGAGAACTCTAATGGTGGTAATTATGGTCCAGAAGACAACCCCCTCGGGGAGGGAAGGAAGCTGTGACAAACTGTAACAGCAAATGAATCATTAGGAAAACAACCAGCTGGTTATTATTAGAGACTTCCTCTTTCGGACTAACTTAAAGAAACTCATTTTTAGAGCCAGGGTGTAAACGATTGGCGAGGGAGAATGTCCTGAAGGCTAATGGGTCTCTATCCCCTAATGCTTTTATGATGCCGACTTGTTCACGGCTGTTCGCTGCTATTTTGTGAGAAGAGACGAAGCAGTGGAGTTGAATGGACATGTAGTCAGAGAAGGCTGTGGGAAACACGCTCTTTCTCTTCTGTAAGATATAGCAATGTAACAATTTACGCTATTCATCCATTATTTAACCACGAATGAATTTGTTGTCGAGTTTTACATAAATTTAAAAGGACAATCCTGTCTTGCTATTTTTCCATAAAAGTTTGGAAACGTTACAATGCTTAAAAATTAAAATAACTGTTAGAAACTTAAAATAACATCTACAAATTAAAATGAATGATTTTCAAGCTTCAGGTTTACTGTTACTATGCAATAATCCAATTGCTGTATTCATGATTCTCCAAGATTTATTTTTTAAGAAGTAATACTGTTCCATTCTTTTCTGACTTAAACGACATTTTATGCAACATAAACGACATTTTAAACGACATAAATAAAATAAAAGTATGTTCCAGTTTCTGCAACATTCCAATCTGATCTGCCATTAGATTCTTTGTGGAAAAAGAAATCAATGATGATAATAAATAAAAGTGGAAATTTATAAAACTAATGTCAGAATATAAATTTGTAGACTTTAATAATTTCGAAACAGTCGAATAGTCTCAAAATATACTATGATACTATAACAACGAATTAAAATTCACATGTATTTTAAGAATTTCCTCTCAGTACAAAGTATTATGAATTAATTTTAAAGCTTGAGTGAGCTTGGAATTAGACACACTTCAAGACATGAAATTGAATTTAGCAAGACAAAGCGGTTACTACATGCATTCGATTTTCCTTTCCATTCTTTAGCCGATGCATAGCTTTGTCATTTTCATTAAGTAAATTATATAAACAATTGTTCGTTGCTGAAATTGAAAATTAGTGCTTTGACTCTACGATTAAATGGTATGTTTAAAAGGGTCATTCAGTTCAAAACAATATATAGGTACAAAAACATGCAGTGATTTAAAATGTTCAGAAGGTAGATGCGCGGAAAAAAGAAAACGGAAAGGAGGACACCGGAAAATAAGTAACCAGATAAAGAGGAACTCTAAAATCTCGCCAAATAAATATCGCCAATCGGAGTTTTGGAAAACAGGTAAATTCTAGTTTAACCAGCAGGGTTATAGCGGGCTTTGTTGAGGGAAGTGTTAAGAGTAAGGCACTGAGCTAGCTGTAGCATATCAATATCACTTGGAAAGAAGATTTCTTTTTGAGATGGCTCTGGAGAAATCGTACATTCTTACCCACTTGTTTTTAAATAGATTTGCCTCGCCCCCTTTTATAATATGCTTTCATATCAACTCGCATATGAACTCTTATTCAATTATGCGACAGTCATTGTTTCACTTAACCACAGCTATACTGCATGGGGTGCAAGGGGGGCAATTATTGATGACCCGCTGAACACCCTTCTATTTTTTACTAACGGATAAGTGAGCAACTTCGCTTATTGCAATCATCTTCAGAAGTTTCATTTAGTCTGAAGTTATGATTATCGTAATAAAACTTTTCTATCTCAACTTGGCGACATTTCTAAATATTCATCTTAGTTTTCCCATTGCAAAGTAATTTTGACTTATTTTCCGTTTCCTTTTTTTTTCCGGTGCTCTTCTTTTCTTTCTTTTTTTCAGGATCACTTCTTTTCGTACAATCAAAGGATAAGGTGGTATATAGGAAACAACAAGTAAGGCCAAAACAGATTATGTTACCTAAATAACAACTATATTTACAGCCGTAGTTATGTAATATATGCGTATATCTTTATTCATAAATGCTGAATCTTTATTTATACAGTTGTTCTTTTACTTTAGCGTTTCGTTTAAAGATTCAGCAATCACTGAATTTGTTACCTAGTCTCATTTTATTCAACTGTGTTACACTGTTTTCTCATATATACTGTAATTTAATGCATTACTTATTGGAAATGTCAATCAATTAAATAAATATATTGCGGTTATATTTTACTTGTATATGATATATAATTTTGTGAAAGAAAAAGTAACCCTTAAAAATTTACAAGGAGTAGTAAGATATGCTTTTATATAAAAAGAATGTTCAACACTTCTTGTTTACAAATAAGTTTAATGTACTTCTACGCCGCTTATTTTCAATATTAAAAGCATTTAATTTGCGTTTAAAATGTAATGAGTTTCTTTGCAGTAGAAAACATTTTCAAACATAGTACCCCACAATAGCAACATAATTGTTTTAATTATAGTACCATTCATGCAACTGCCAACAGTAAACTACAATTCTTTCAATTTGTTTAAATCAGCTTTTACTTCAAATTTTCGTCAAGAGGTATGTTCTCCAAAAGTTACGAAAAGTTATTCAACTTTCACGCACAACATTCATCAAACCTCAAACAAGATAAATTATGATATTCAAATGCAGATGTTTTATTAAAGAGTTTGTAAATTGAGAAAATGTTCTATATCTTCCTGAGTACATTAATTAAACTCCAGCGCTTCTCATCTGAAGGACATTAAATTTCACAGACCACCCACACAGGAAGGTGAGTGAAAATCTCCGACGAGCAATAATCTGCAAAGCAGCCACTTCCAAATGCGGATAATCTGAGGAAGTGCTAATTGCCCTGGAAAGTCATCAAATCAAGGGTTTCAGAGGAATTTGAGGACTTCAGAATTTTACGAGAGGAACTTTGTAGATTGCATGGCAAATTGGAACGGAATTTCCCGCACGAAATTCGCTTTAGAGGGGATATCAAAAGTTAATGCACGTTAGCTTTGTCCACAGTTTCATGTGTGATTTGTCTAAAGGAATTTAAAGGGATACCTTATAGTAAGGCATTCGAAATCCGTTTACCAAAACCGGTGTCTGTGAAACTATTTCTCATGCAGCAGAACAAAGTTCCTGCCTGTTTTCTACTAAAGAAGTAATTTTCGTATTATCCGCCTTATCATGAAAAATCTGAAACACAAATGCAAATCAATGACGATTTATACGTAAATATGACAATTTCTAAAGCAACGGAATAATGCATGTTCATAACATATTCAAAATTAATACCTTCATAACGGAGTTAATTAATTTTACACAATAACTTGGGATTATATAAGTGAAGCAACAAATGAAGGTTGTTGCTTCACTTTTATAATTTATTTGAGGCGTGATTCTCTTATGTCTTAAATAATTGGTACTTTGGGAAACTGAAACTGAATTCTCAGTTTCTATTAAAAATGTTAAGAAATTTCAGTTTATACTCTCATAATTGCATATGCAGGGTATAAATAAATTTTTTATCACATTATTAATCATCTTATTAATTAAATTACCATCATAAATGGGAAAAAGTATTTTTGTTCTATTCAGATGGACAGGAACTTGTATATGAATTTTTTTTTCTTTTTCAATTAATTAATTATTCGGTATTTTAATTTGTTGCCTTTAATTTTAATTCTCTATTTCTAATTAAGAAGACATATTATTAAACATTCGCATTACAAAAATGTACATTTTATGAATTTGGCAACATTTTGGCAAATTTGGCAACATGGTAACATTTTGGCAACATTTTATGCACAAAACGTTGGTAACGTTTGGCAATATTTTATACACAAAATCCTTTATTTAAATGGAAAAGTGTCTTCTAACTAATCATTTCATATACGTGCATCAATTTACATATTTAAAAGACCAGCCTATTCTGCTTAAATTCATTAAGTCTACTCTATGAATATAATGAAAATAACATACCATATTTTTAAGATATAAATGTGACTTCATAGTTATACGTATTCACGGTGAAGTAATGCTGTAGAATACAAATGAAAATGTAATGCATTTTATTCGAAACGATTATCGAAGTGAAGGTGTTTATTTTTTCCTTAAAGTATATACTTTACCTGTTATCATACACACCGAAAGTATTCCAGTTAGGTAATAAGTCTTAAAAGCCTCTGTGTGTGAAATGTAACATTTTTTAAGTTCTTAAATTAAGAATCATTATTTTCTGTCATCGAATATTAAGTGAATGAAGTCTTTTCTCCTTATTGTGATAAAGAAAGCTGTGATAAATATCTGTATATGCTTATATCAGAACTGTTTACTTCTACAAAATGATATAACTTTGGATGCAAATATAAACGTACTTACGACTCAGATCGATAGTAATCGAGCTGGAAACGGGAACTGTAAGATTGGTATTGGATGCCTGGCAAGTGAGCGTGGCCAAAAGATCCTCTCTTTGAAGATTCAGCAAAACAAGCTCATTTTTCACTTGGCCACGGCCCAGTACCGTGTAAGAATCATCCAGTAGAGTTGATCCTCTCCACCAAGAGAGGACAGGAGTCGGACGACCTTTCGTAAAATAATAATAATAATAATAATGTATTGAAATAAATTTCTAACAAATGTATATTTTCAAATGAATAATGTAATCATCTCGTGTTAATCGAAAAAAAAAACTGAAAAAGAAAATACACTTTTTAGAGAAATGTTCAACATTCTTCAAATTGTGTTTAGATTACAATATAATGTATTACGAGTATTCAATAAAGAATATTCGGCAAAATATATCATTACAAAATAAATTCTGAAACTCACCTAAATTCGGATATTCATAGTGAGCTTCAGGTAATTAGAAGAAGAAATATCTTATATTATTGTATTATAATTTTCAATAATATGAAATTTATTCAACTAATCTAAAAGGTGCATTGTTTTGCACATAATCATAGATCTTGTGATGCAGAAATCACAGCTTCATAAACACTCGCTCTGCTCCTTACGTAATTCAAAGAGTTGGATATTTCTCATACCCTGGTTTATTATAAGATAACACAATATAAATGCAAAATTATTATAATTTACAAAAATTTATTCAGAAGTGAAATCACAAAAATATGTAAATTGCTATGAAATGCGCATAATTCGACATATTTTAAAATTTTACATCGAATTACCTTCTTCGTTACGCCTAATACTAAACAAATCAAGAATTCCACATTTTAAATTTTCCTAAGAATAATCAGAATCATTTCTCAATCTATGGAATTTCTTCTTTATATGTTTCGATATTCAAAAGTTACAAAATTTTTGTGAAAGTTTACACGCTTACCTTTTAAATTTTTAAACTCAAATGCATCAGTAAAATTATTTATATGTTATTTCAAAAGCAGCAGTTAAAATTTAACGACCACATTAATAACCAAAGAATGCGAACAGATTTATTGGATTTTATAATCTAATATCAGAAATTCATTAAGTTAAAACTGATAAGCAAACGTGTGCATTTTGTGAGCTAAGCTAAACCAAGCTAAGCCAAGGAATGCTATAAAATACAAACGTTCTTCTTTGCAATTGTTTTACATCGGCAAATTTCGTCATATATGCATCTTTCTAATTCCGCTTATAGTTTTACTATAGGCTTATTAATTTAGGGAAGAAAAAGGTGGTTGTTGCCTTTCGAAAATTTCGAAATCTGTTCACTGTAACAGTAACTGCGACAGCTTTGTTGTTTTAAATCGATATTTTTAATCTATTGTTCGTCTCGAGAACATACCTTCAAATCAAATTCAGAATGTCTAAAATTTAATTTCGAATGGTTACAGTGGATAGGCCGCTGGGAGTTTAACGGAAGGTAACTTATGACCACCCTGTATATGATACAACTTTAATATGACATGTTAAAAGTATGATAAATATCTGACAGGAATTCAAAGTATTCCTCATTAATAGAACGTATTTTAGTAAACTTTAAAATACCATTTCAGAAAGCAAATTTTATAAATATTCTACATTTAATAAAGTTAAAAGCATTTATCTGTGAAGAAAAAATAAATTAAGATGACACATTAATGACTAATATAAAATATTAAATAAAATAGTTATCATGCCTCCAGATGCTTCACAAACAAGGCTGACGGTAGCACCTTCTTCATAAGGTCCTATGAGTCCTGTTAATGTGTTGTTCTTGCCATCTTTGATAGTAAGGCTCTTAGGTGGTACTAAAAAATAAAAAAAAAATTACAAACTTTACAACAAATTTTGTTTTACTGCTTAAAAAGTATAAAACTTCAAACTCAAAAATTTCAAACAATGTTAATTATTTCAAGTTAAGTAAGAACGTTATTCTAAATTACTAATTCTTTGACTTCAGCCACTAAGTGATAAATATTATTATACAAAACATAATCTTATTTGCTTCCATTAGAACAGGAAACATAATGAAAACTTCATATGTCTTAATGAAAACACGTAAAGCAATTCATTAATCTTTTTAATCATTTTAGTTGCTTTAAAATTAGCCTACGTGTTACTGTGCTTTTAATAAGACAAATTTCTATATACTTTGTAAAACATAAAATGACAATTTTCGTGTATGATATAAATTTAGGGTAAGTAAAAACTTTATCCTTTCTTCAAACCATCAGACCTTTTGCTTTATCATTTTGACCTTTTGCTTTGCCTCTGCGGAAAAGAAAATGAAATAATTTGGTTATTTAATAACAATTTTGAGCACTTTTAGCATTGAATTCTCGACTTTGAGTAGCATAGGCCAGTATTTTTTTCAGTTTATGCCATGAGATGAAATCTTTCTCCCCAGATTTTAAACCACACAAGGGCAAATAATAAAATCAAATTTTAAAATGAAAAAATACGAAAAATTTTGAAATGCAGAAAAAAATGGACGAAGGGAAATTTTATAATAAGTAGTCAAACGAGACCAAAGTATTAAAATTTTAAAATGATAAGAACAAATTTTATAAAAAGGAATCAAAAGAAACTATAAATTTCTCATAAAAGATGAATTAAAATGGAAGAATGAGGTAAGCTGAAAAATGCATATAAAAAAAGCATTAAAACAAAAACATCGAAATTAAGTTCAAAAACGGGACGCCCTTAATTAAAAAATAAGAATAAGGATATTAGATTTTTGAACAAATTTTAACTAAAAGCTTGAAAACTATTTTATTGAAAATAACATTTACAGAGGCTGTTCGCACATTTTATACGATTTTGGTAAGCGGTAAAAAACTCGTTTGCTGCAAAAGAAGTAATTGCAATTGTACTACGTTTTGAAAAGTCAAAATTATCGTTTGTGGCTTGAAAGTTTTGTTTTTATTCAAAATGGCGAATTTAACAAAGCAGTGGTTCTAAGGCTACATTTACGCTCTTTCCGAAGGGAAATATGCATACTCCGTTATCCAAAAACGATGTGAGAGTCATGGTCTTGTGATATTTAAAGCGTCGATAGGTAATATCATCAACAGGAAAGGAAAAAAACGTCAAATTGGAGCCTCAGGTGGGACAAAAATTCCAAACAATTATCCAAGGAAAAAACGGACATCTTTGACTATTGCAAAGGTAAGTTGTTTAACGTTAAAAGAAAATCACCCTAGAGAAAGGACAGTTGCAAAATCATTAAAGTGCTCGGTGTCCACTGTAAACAAAATGATAAACGTTGATTTAAAGCTTAAGAAGGCGAAAAAACGTAATGTGCATCGTCTTCTTCAAAACATATCCCTCAAAGCAGGACACGCTGCAGAATTCTATACGAGAAACACTTATCCAAAGAAAAATGGAAAACAATTGTCACAATAGATGACGCATGGGTGTATTTAAATGATGGTAACAAGAAAAGAACCATTTATTATCATAAAAGAGGAGAAACAAATTTAAGTACATGGTTCAAAGAAACGAAAGAAAGTTTTTCTAAGGGATTCGTGATTGTTGCTGTTTTTTTTTTCTTGTAATTGCAAGTTAAAAATAAAGAGAGTGCAAAAAAATGTCAAGATTAACTCCAAATACTATTGGAACATATTTTATAGCCAATTTTTCTGAATGAATTACCATCGCTTTACCCACAGTGCCATCCATCTGTGAGACTCCATCAGGACAAAGCTAGTAGTCACACATCAAAATCCACTGTAAATTTCCTAAAAGGAAATGGAACAAAAAACTGGTATCAAGGCCCTACCCTTCACTGATATCCCTACGAAATCTCCCGATGCGTCACCTATGGATTTTTGTGCTTTCGGACCTTTAAATACTGCATTATCCAAACGTTGTCCCAAAACCCTAACAGGACTCTGGAAAGCTGTTCGGGAGGAATGGGATAGAATACCTCTTCTGACACTTCAAAAGGCATTATTATCCTGGAAATTGCGGTGTCGAAAGATAGTTCAGAATAAGGGATGTCAAATAGAACATTTAAAACACAAGAATTTTATAAACTGGTATCAAGGCCCTACCCTTCACTGATATCCCTACTAAATCTCCCGATGTGTCACCTATGGATTTTTGTGCTTTCGGACCTTTAAATACTGCATTATCCAAACGTTGTCCCAAAACCCTAACAGGACTCTGGAAAGCTGTTCGGGAGGAATGGGATAGAATACCTCTTCTGACACTTCAAAAGGCATTATTATCCTGGAAATTGCGGTGTCGAAAGATAGTTCAGAATAAGGGATGTCAAATAGAACATTTAAAACACAAGAATTTTATGTAATTTAGTTTTGTGAATACAATATACATCGTCTAAAAAATGTGCGAAGAGCCTCTGTATAATTTCTTTCGAGTTGACCCAGTTGAAAGAACTCATTTTGCTTTCCCATATCTAGCCGTTACTCGACAAAACGTACTGCCGTGCCTTTGTCGTCTTGGAATCATCCGTAAAATTATTCTTCGAGTAAGAGTCCAAAGGTGTAAACGTGATATTATTGGTTAAGGGATACTATGCCAGAGGTCGGTCTGAGAGTCTCTCACTTGTCTTGCCCTACCACGAACCTCTCGTGAACGCTTTTGTTTCACTGTGTTTTTAGAGCTCCTCCTTGCGGCTCAAACACTTTATAACCATGTCTTCTGCGGAACTTGAACCCGGGCCCATTGGTATAGCGGCCAAGGTCACTATACCAGGTGTGCGGCAATAATCTTTCACGAAGATTAATGTAAAATATCTGCCTCAAAGTTTATAAATGAAAGTATTTAGGTGTAACAGAGCCCTTTTCATGCCATTTAAGTGAAGCTGAATCACTTCGAGCTATATTTTAACCGCAAGGAAGTATTCTCATATGCTCACAAAAATTATGAGCTGTGCTGTGAGCTGTTTTCAATAATTTAATGAAATTAGTTATGTTTGCTTTGGTTATCCAAAGCAAATTTTGATTACCATAATCCATCACTCAATGTAAAAATTGGCAATATCTTCTTAAAGAAAATTTCACACTTCACTGTTTTTGCACAGTTCGTTATTGAACACTGGATTATAATATTAACAAATTCTTACGCACGCAGGGAGTTCATTTCCAATTTATTGACCTAATTGCAATGAAACGACATACTTGTTCAAAATTAAGTGAATTATGACGATTCTAATATTGCAGAATCATTAGATCATTTTGATGCTGAATACATGAAAATGAGCAACGTCTTCGCCGGACTCGAACCTATACCTCTCGAAGACGCGCCCAGTGTGCTACCGTTACACCATGAAGACATGCAGAAAGGAGGAAGAAAATACCTTATGACCAAAATCTTTGATTAAATCTTTTAAACAATCTATATTTGCGTTCAACTTACGGTTTATATTTGAGATTTATTCACTTTATATACCAATATTCATAGTTTGCTACGATCTGAAACTCAGCATAATATTAGAAACTTCAGACTGACTTCATATTGAATGGATGAATTCAGAAAGAAATCAGCATGAGTGTAATCGAGAATGGTATTCTTTGATTTGCTTTTAAGCTAAGACTAAACGCTGCTACAAATGTTCATAATATTTAGGTACTAATTACTTCTGACGGCATTTGAAACAAAACATAAGAAAAGGAAAAAAAAGAAATATACTAAATTTGTGTTAAAGAATGCTCTGTTTTAGTAAAATTTGGATATAAATTTGAGAGAATACTTGAGATAAGGACAAGTTAGCTTTTACTTTAAATTTTTTTTAAATAATACAAAAATGCACCAGTGCATGTAATTTCACTATTGATATCAATTCAGCGAATACAGCTGTATTCATTCACGACATTCGAAAAGGTGTGTGGACACTTCCTTTCTTTAAATAATGAACTTAGACATGTATGAGACGAACTACCTTTTATAAAATTTCTTAAAAGAGCATAGTAAGCAATTTTACCAGAAAGCTTCAAACACTATAAGTTGGAAGAGTTCTTAAAATAGAATTTTACTTTGAATCTCTCAGAATTTAATAATATAGCCATTGTATTTTATTAGTTAAAACAAGACGTTCCTATATTTATGTGACACATTTTCAGAGATATTTTTAGCAAATGCATTCAGAGAACGAAGTAGATAATGAATATCAAAATTGTTTAAGTCAAAATTTAAAGGTCGACTTTCAAAACGGTAATTTTTGTGTTAGAGCTCTTACCAAAATAGCGGCAAGACTACTAAGCAACGATTCAAACTCTGCAAAATGATATAATTGCATGCGAGTTTTCGGTTTTTTTCCTATGTGTAATTTGAATAAGAGCCTGTGTTTCTTAAAATCTTCTCCACTAAATCATGTTTTCCCTTAGGTGAAGAGTTTTAATATGCTTTTCACTAATCCAAACAATCTTAAATCTATTAAATTGTGAGGTTCAACTATTTAAATCTAAAGTTCTAACTCCGGACTCCACGAACACTTAATAAGCGAATAATCGCTTAAGTATGAACAGAACACGTCAGACTTGAGAAGGGTTTAAAACCCTTTATTATTCAGTATATTTACAATCAATTCCGACATGGAACTTTACATAAAGCCGCCACTCGGGCTTGAACTTAAGTACTAATAATTTGAACTAAAACTAGCTTAACTAAAGCTCTTAAGAATATAGCCGAAGCTATCAAAATATAACACTAGTTGGCTCCTAAGTATTAATTAAATCGGCGAAGCCTAGCAAGGGCCTAAGATATGGCCGAGCGTAATAATAGCTAAGAGAGATGTAGCCAGAAGGCAAACGCGCGCTAGTGAGGAAATCAGACTCTCTCTCTTGAAGTCGGTTAAGTCGCGACTTAAATAGCACTCATTCTCATTTGCATTATCTGCGTTTCTGAAATTACATTCTGGCAAGAAATTGTAAGCTGAAATTAGAATAAGATAGGAAAGATACAAAACTTAAAATAACTGTTAATTAACATAATGTAAACCTTACAAAATGTTTTAAATTTTAAAAGAGGCATGAAAAAAGGAATTCCCTTTTAAATACTTCCACAAGTTTCGTATGCAAATGATGAGAACTTTTTTTGGAGGGCGGAGGATTAACTCACTGAACCATTTTGAATTATTTTAATATTTGGAGTTAGAGCTTGGGGTTCTAAATCCATGGCCCCTTAATAAGGAACTGTATTTAGTTTTATACAGCTTTTCAACCTGCAGTCTTAAAACTTTGCATACCTTCTCTATCAACTTTGTTCAATATTTAACGATATAAAGATTGTAACTCCCTGTTTTCTGGTTACAGTGCAAAACATAATGTGCTTCTAGCTCTATATTTATAATTTTATGCTCTTTTTTCTTTAAACAGATATAAAAATATATATACACTTAAATGGATTACAGAAAAAGTAAGAAATTTAGAACCAAATTCGCAAAGACGCAAAAGAAACAAATTCAATACCAGTAAAATCCAAAATTTCCAAAAAATATGTTAAAGAAAAATAAACCAAATGTCACTAAAACACAAGAATTCCCGAAAACTGAGAATATGGGATATACGAAAAATACAAAATATATAGGAAGAAGAAAGCAAGCAAAATCAGATTCAACGTTATCAAGAGGAGGTAGATCAGATTTATTTGAAATTCTTACCCCAGGAAAACCACTGAATTTCTGAATTAGCAGCATATTGCGCGGAAATAATATTAGGATAATTTTGTTTTTAAAATAAAAATTTCTGATACTGTTATATACGTACTTTAGTGGATATATATCTGATGTTGGGTTTTTGCGGAAGAGGAGATCAACTTACACTTTTGCCAAGGCTGAAAAGATTGTTGTTTAGATGATGACTGGTGTGAAATCACAACTGGATTGATACTTAAGTCATCATTTTTATTTTGCACAGGAACAATTATTCAATTGGAACAACGCTAAGGATGCTAAACGAGCCCCAGAATTTTCATATGCATACTTTACATTTCAGATAATAAATTAAGAAGGAGAAGAGAGCCATATGTGTTATTCAAGTTGCAGCGAGCGAGAAAAGTAATGCCTACTCACTGGATCCCACCTGTTAGTGGTACTTTTCCAAGTTCTAAATATGCTGTAAACCGCGATTATTGTGTATTTTCACACAACGGGTTCCGGCTGTCCTGATTTCGGTGCCTAGATTGGCGCTTGAAATAATGGCATGCATGGCCCAGATGACAGCGCTGAAGATGAGGGGAGGGGTGAAAAGTTATCGCGTGAATAGCAAAAACATCGCATTGGTTGAGACACATCCAAGGCTGAAACTATGTACATAATGTTGAAGTAAATGGAAAATTTTACATCAGCTCACAACTTTGAGGTTGCAAATCACGTGAGGTGATTACACACTTATTCACTGAATAGGAGGAATGCTGCTTGAGATAAGGATAATACAGGCAGCCTTTTAAGGTAAAATTTGTGTAACTGCATTTGAGTATTTAGAAAAAACATACTAGATAGGAAATTTTTCATTGTCTTGTCGAAAATAGGCCTCGTATGTTCGCAGGTGTTTGACTTTACTAAGGATTTCACAGTAAAAAATGTTGAAATATTTCAAATGCTAACAGTCAGTGGCAGCGCTAAAAAATGTTGCATTTATCTTGTGTAGGAACCTATCTAACGGTTCGATTTTCAGATCATCATGTAATAACTTGTTCTTCACTTATAAATGCGAATTTGTAATCACATTGTTTACTGCATCCGTATTTATAGCCGAAAAGTCTGTCTGTTAATGCTGAGCAGTGACTGGGCAAAAGTTTACACCAATGCAGATACTGCAGAGATAGAGTGACGCAACATACTGCAGAGATAAAAAATCGTGCAAAGCGTATGTTTGAAGCAGGGATGTGTTTGATTAAAATTTATGAAATTGGTTCCAGATTGAGAGATATTAATAATTTTGATTCATATTTATATTTTACATATTTATGTCAGTATAATAGAAATATCAAAAGAGTGAATACTGAAATCGCTATTTTGAAGAAAAATAACATATTCTCGAGTATTTTATAAATACACTGGAGACACATTAGGTATTTCGATGCTCTGAAAAATGAGCACTGCCCTCGCCAGGACTCGAACCACGGACCTCTCGAATACGCGCCAAGCCTGCTGACCACTATACCACGAAAGCATGCTAAGAAGGCGGGAGAAATACCTTATATACTCCCCCTTTTAAAGGACGATTGGGATTAGGGGACCCAATCACCAAATCCTGGTGGTGGAGAATCATCACCCACCACCTTTTTTAGTTCGGACGCCACTGTAGAGACATTAGCTATTTTTAAAAACAGGAGGGATGAAAAATGAGCAATGTCCTCGCCGGGACTCGCACCACGGAACTCTCGAATACGCGCCGAGGCTGCTGACCATTACGCCACGAACGCATGCTAAGAAAGCGGCAGAAATACCTTATAAAACAAACTATAACGGAGACTATCTAATTCATAGATGAATACACATTTCATAAAATATAATGCCAAGAGTATGGTCGAACAACGTCCTTAATTTAGACACCACTTTTTTTATTAAAAATTTAGTGCCCCATTTCATAACATAATTATTTCCGTTAACATTTGTAAAGTAATTGCTTTCTTTTTAAACTGCGCTTTTTTTAAATGAATATTTAAATAAGTGCTTAATTGTGTCAGAATTTTAGTAATCCTAAAATATATAAGATACTGAAAATTAAAGAAAATATTTAACCTTATTGCAAAAAAAAAACGAATGAGAAAGAGTTTTAAATTCTATGCATTTCTATGATCGATTATAAAATTTCCTTTCAGATACAAATATTTCTTTTTCGTACAAGTATAAGATATTCTATCCAACTGCACTAAAAAAAACATCGAATTTATATGAAATAAATATATTTAGCCGTTACTCTGAAAATTAATTTAAAAATCAAACGCAAAATTTCAAAAGCTTATTATTTTTTTTTTTGTATTTTATATGTTTAAATTTTAAAATGCTTATTAAAGTTATACCTTTATCCCTTATGATTCAGCTCGAGCTTTTATTATTTGTTTTGAGATCAAAATTTATAATTTTCACTTCTGCATTATTTATTTCTTGAATATACTTTCCTTTATCGAAGAGAAAGAAACTAACTTTCTTCTAAGAAACTAACTAAAGATTATTCTTTATCTAATTAAAACTCCATTCCACTGAGACGCAATCTTCATTACTTAAAAATATTATGCAGCAAAATCGTTCATCTACAAGAAATGCATATGATAAGAAAAAACGTTGTCGAAACCTAATTTATTTACTGGATATGTAGCCTAAATACGTTTTTCAAAATACTACTTGGTATAAAATGCAAAATAAAAACACGAATTTTAATGTATCCTGAGCATCGGAAAATAACAAAGGAACTACAAATTTGTTTGAGAATATAATTAACCTTAATTTATAACATTCGGTAAAGAAAGCTAAGTATGAGAAACAAAAATTAGCAAAAGAGGAGAAATATTAAATCAAATATCCTTTATTCGCCAAATACATAAATATTAAACATAGTGTATTATAAAATATTTGTGTTTAATTAAAAGAACATCTTAAATTTTGTTATTTCTTTCTTCTTTCTCTGAGAGGGCGCAATTATAGCATAGTTGAATACAAAGGTAAGTAAATAGATGTTACAGTGTCCGAGTTGATTCGACCACTGGACACTGGTAGTTCGACTCAGGTTCGAATCGTATTCAAAGAACTGGTTGCATAAGCACTTTTATAGTTTTTATCATACGCAACGAGAATGTGAGCCAGTTTTCTTTACAAAAGTTGTAGAGACATTAGGTTATTACGAAGCAGAAGAGGGGAAAAATAAGCAACGCCTTCGCCGGGAATCGAACCACGGACCTCTCGGTTACGCGTCGAGCATGCAGACCACTACACCACGAAGGCATGCGAAGAAGGGGAAACAAATACCTTATATACTCCCCCTTTTAAAGGGTGACTGGGGTTTTGGGGACCTATTCGCCAAATCGCGGTGGTGGAGAATCATCATCCACCAGCTTTTTAGTTCGGGCGCCAGTTGTAGAGACATTAGGTTATTACGAAGCAGAAGAGGTGAAAAATAAGCAACGCCTTCGCCGAGAATCGAACCACGGACCTCTCGGTTACGCGTCGAGCATGCAGACCACTACACCACGAAGGCATGCGAAGAAGGGGAAAGAACTACCTTATAAAGTCTTCCAAAAAGGGATCCTGACTTTGGGCAAATAATTTTCGTATGCTTTTTTAGAATCACTTAAAACGGAAGCAAAAAAATATTATATGTGACTTTTTTTTCAATATATCTCATGTATAGCCAAATTGATAAAACTTCTGAACGCTACAAATTAAATCTCTCTCCAAAGCTGGGGTATCAATCAATTTTACTCACCACTCCTGCAATCAATTATGCAACTGTGGGAAACCTATGACTCACTCCCAGTCCAGGAGGAGCAGGTTGAGAGGACTGAATCGTCTGCACTTGTAAGTGGTTTTGAATCCACGGGACACTATCACTTTTTGGATCTATCCTCCACTTCAGAGGATTGATACCATTTATGGCCCTATCCTCCACTCCAGAGGATATGAAACCAAACGACTTATTCCGGTACTGGATGTCATAAGTGTAAATGCCAATATGGCTAGGTTATTAATCGGACGGAGAGCCGTTGTGGCTAAGTTTCCGAACCGTTATAACCACCCTGCGATCTCAGAGACTGGAAGATTTGCTGGGGAGTTATGATACTCGCCAACCAATCGCTTTATTTTGGGATCGCAATCTAGATCCTCTTACATTTAATTTTAATTTTATTAATATAAAAATAAAGAATACAAAGATTACAAAGAAAGTTATCGCGACAATAATTATTTACACTATTTACAGACAATACTAAATTCGATGTCCTGCTACCGCTGAACATAGAGTGAAATCCTGTACATGAGTCGAAAGTAAGCTACATTATCTCTATGTATCTTGAGTGTGACGTCCTGTCCGTGACTTGTTTCATGATGTCTTTCAAACCCTGGACTCCTACTGGATATTTGATGACGTGTTCAATCTCCAGCGAGGAGAGGGATATCGGGAAAAACTTGGACCTTTCCTGTGTCAGAAGTGGGCAGTTCTTTATGTAATGTCCTGCATCCGCCAGGCTCCCACTTGTACCGCATGCACATCTAATCTTCTGCTTGTGGAACCTAACTAAATAGGAAGGAAAATTCCCGTGATTAGTTAGGGCCTGATTTACGTAATGATCGCACTTTAGTCTCTTTGTTGAGACTTTCGGAAATATTTTGTATGTGAGACGCCCTGTTGTGCCTTCGTCCCACCTTGTTTGCCAGATCCTAAGAGCTTCTCTTTGAAGTAGCGTCTTAACTGTTTCCTCCGAGAGGGGAACCTCGATGTCTATGTTGTCTTTTTCTGTTGCCTTTTTGGCTTCCTCATCGGCTCTTTCGTTGCCTTTTGTGCCCTGATGGGCTTTGACCCAGTTAATTGAGACATTATGTGTCTCAATTAGGGTATTGTATATTTCTTTAAGACTGTATATGCTTCTCTTTGTATTTTTGATGCTATTAAGACTTTGTAATGAGCTTTGGCTATCCGTAAAGATCCTTACTGTGGAGGTAGAACTTTCATTCTGGCCGATCCATAGTAATGCACATTTAAGTGCTTGGACTTCCGCTTGGAACACCGTTGCTTCGTTGTTTAAACGTATCCTTTCATGATATGTTTCTATGTTGTCTCTTATTACCACAAAGGCGGCACCGACTTTATTATCCATTTTGGATCCATCTGTATATACCTCTATTCCTGTATTGGTGGGGGGATCTTTACCCCATTTTATTTTAGTGAACTCCGCTGGGTGCCTTTGTACTGTGGGTAACCGATCCTCAATGTCTCGTACCCATATGGTGGTGTCTCCCATGCTGATGTTTCTTTTGAAGTGAACCGCCCTATAGAATTGCGATTCTAAGTCCGCTAAAGCTGGGGTATGTAAGATCTCCATGTGTGTTTTCTGGATTTTCTCTCTATGTTATGCGAATGTTAGAGCGCTTTTTCGCAAGATCCTTCAAGAAAGCAACCGTTCCTATTTACAGATAACCCATGCATGCTTAGTTGTATTAGAATGAACACGTAAAGACATTTCCTATGGGCATTATGAGAGGCACAAGAAGTGAACAAATATTTACCCAGAGAAACTACGTTTATGAGTATGATCGTTCCATTGCTATTTCTTTCTCATTTTGCGATTTAGCCTGATGCACTAATTCTTATTTTTGCGCTTTTGCTTAACTTTTAGAGCTTTGTTTGTGCTTTTAATTATTTACACATACCTCAATACCATATATTGACGACGTTTTGAGCCCTCTGGATGACCTACGGAAAGCTGATTTAGTATATAACGTTGCTCTTAGATTTGGGTGCGAACTTCAGCTATTGTGTAAGATGGGGAAACTGGTATTTTATTTTTTGATTAGATTATTACAGAATACAGTGGCGTGTTTAATACCAATCTATTTTGAGAAAGGTTACTTTTGATTTAGATTACTTTAGCTTACTTGATCTTCCAAAATTATTACACTGCGAATAACAGAATTCAAATAAAATACTAGTTTGATTAATGGTTTTGATAAACCGCATACAAACTGGTAAAAGACCTTAACAACTTTCAGAAGAAATCGTAGAATAGTTTAATGCATTTGAAAACAAAGAAATCGAATTCTGATGAGAAAAGAAAGATATAATTAAAATTTCATTTCATGAATTACTGCTATGAGAAAACGTTATAAACGCCTGCTTTTCGAAAATAGAACTGAGCGCAAAATGTGATATAGGTTGTCTAAAGTTCACATATTTATATTATTAAAATATGTGCGGATCTATTTGTTTGTTTATAAGGTAATTCTCCCGCTTTCGTCGCATGCCTTTGTGGTGCAGTGGTCAGCACGCTCGGTGCGTATTCAAGAGGTTCACGACCTTAAAACTTATTAAGCATTTTAAGTGAACGTTGCTTTAAATTGTGTTCTTTAGGCCATCTTCCGAACAATGCTCGATGTCAAAAGTTTAATCTGACTTCAGACGTTTTCTTCTATAATAAAAATCAATGTAAAATTACAAAAGAAACAGCAAATTCTGCTTTGTACGGATTAGTAACTATTCTACATTTAAAGAACAATTTACTTTACTGGCGCTTATTGCTTGACGCAAAGAGAATGGAATGATTTAAGTCTCGTGCTTGAAATTTTGCAATGATATCATCATTTCGAGTGAAATTTAATTTCACTCTTTATATAAGTCCATCTAAAAATGCTTGCGTTATAGTAAAAACTAACTAATAAAATCTCGATGTTCTTCCCCTTAGGATATGTTGCTGTTATTTTAAGTGTTTCAAGAAAGCACTTTCATCAATATACAAAGAGCAGTCTTCAAATTTATTGTTAAAATTTTATATTTTTCATTTAGCTTGCTAGGAACTTAATGAAAAGTAATCCTAGTTTTGTAATAACTTTTGAATTCAAATGGATAATTTCATCTTCGAATAGATAGTTTTGAATTTAAAAGGATTCCAGGGTCTGATGACCCAAATCGTATGGAAATTAAATGTGTTTGAAAATTTGAACAAAGAGCTGCTTCCAGGTATAAAACCAGAAAGGAAGGAGATAGAAGAAATTTAGTTCGAAAGAAGACAGTAATCGTTACTTTTTCGTGAGTCTAAGAGAAACCGGGTAATATTCATGTTACAATGAGGTAAAACATAGAAAAGTTCACACCTGTTCACCGTAAACCGAATCCTGGTCGAACTGCCAGACTTCAATGAATTTACGACTCACACGCTGCTGGGCCTTAATCCAGAAAGAATTTTGAGGCTCATAATGGATAATTAAAGAAATAGGTGAAAATGGATTTATTCGTAAAATAGCTAATAACCTTAACATTTAAATAGAAGTCAGGAAGAATGATTTATTTTCGATGCAGATGTAAAGATTAAAAACGTGATTCTTCAGATCTTCAATATTGTTAAAATGTCTTTTAAATCCATGCCTATTTTAAACAGACACTGAAAGTACTCTGAATTTCTTTTAACTCTTTTTTTTTCTCCGTTAAATTTATAAGCATGTTTAAATTTAAATGTTATTTTAATGTCCAATTATTTTGTTACATTTTATTAGTATTTAGATACACTTAAGTTATGAAGGAGCAGGATATATTCTTATATATGTAAGGTTTCGAGAACAATAAGAAAGACTCATCGCAAATTAGGTAGCATATATGTTTTAGTTTCTGCCAGAAGAGTGAGTTTGCTAAGCCTTGTTTTATTTAAAGCCTTGTCCTTAGCGAATGCCTGTGAATTTGTTTTTGGTCCCTGTCCAGTTGAATATTTTATTATCAGAAAAAAGAAACATGTTAGTGTTTTTTAATGATTTGATTAAACTTGATTGCTTTTATTGAATAACTTTTTGAGACAAGATTGTTAAACTAAGCAAATACATATTTTAAAATTCTTTGTTTTAATTTATTTGTTGCATTACATCCTACCTCACTGTGAGTGAATACATTCGCTTAACATAGAACAGTCTATAACATTAGAATACGGTTTGCGTTAGACTTATAAGCGTAATTAACAATTATACTCAAATACAACAGATTAATTCTCTTAAACGCATTTACCAGCTACAGAAAAGCTATTTATTTTTAGTCACCGTTTCACTGCTGCTCTAAATGGCAAACATATTAACCATTCCCTTGAACCATAATTAAAATTCCATTTATTTATTTCGTTACCAGTCGGATGTGACATCGCGGAACGACCTACTTTATGCAAAATGGAGGTTTTCTCTAATGCCAGGAGGGTGGTCTGATTAATTTTTCTCGGCAGCCACATTTTCCAGCAGTATTTAGTAATTCTACAGTTAGATACGTTTTGCTTCATTCGAAACTGATTTATCTGCAGATGAAGCATGTAATTAGATTCTTAATGAATCTGAAACGTATAATTTCAAAAGAATTTTAGTGTTCGCTTGTTTGGAAAAACTCTTGCGATACAGTTAATGGAAAGTTATTACTTCCATCGTGGTTGGAAGAGATAACGTAACAAGATTACATTTAGGAACCCCTTAATTCTAGAAGTAAATTGCTGATTATCTTACAGGTACAAAATTATAATTAGCTAACTAAATAACGAAGCGGAAATCATTTATCACAGATGTTATTTAAATGCTGATCTCTCCTGTAATATGCTTATTATTATGTCTTCTTAAAACCAAAAGGAGCTTGTAAAGGCTATCTTAAACATAGTTCTATAATTATTAATAGGTTTAACACTGGGAAAAATGCATATGATTCTGGCTTTTCAGCAGCATATGGACAAGATATAAAGTTATGCTCCGTATTTGTTCAGTCTCGGTTATTTCAAAACAAATGCATTCAACTTCATTTGAATTTAAAAAAAGCAGTACACTTTTCCATACATTTCGATCCTTAAAGGAGAAAAACCAGGAATTCTTAAACAACTGTTTAATTTTTACTGATGCCATCACGTAAAGAATAATTGTTGGGTTTGTTTTTCGGTTGGTAAAATTCAAATGATTTTAGCAATAAAGTGTTAATCGCATGAATCATGTACGTTTTGTGCTAGAAATTAAGAATAATGAGGGAAAAGATAGTGCTAATACGTTTAACGATTTAATTAATATTACCCTGGAGCGCAACTGAAAATCATTATATTCCTCATTGCATTTTCATATATTTGTATACAGTGAAAGTAATGATAAAAGTTCGAACTGTTTTTTATGGGGGTTTTGTGTGGATATGCGTGTGACCAAAAACAATCAAATATGAGAAGGCAAGACAGTGACATGCCACAGTTTTCACCGAAGACGACTAGATATGAAGTAAAATTACAATTTTATGATATTATACAATATTACCTTCATCAGCCGTAGGTGGTCTTCTTAGAGAGGTGAAATTCAGTATTCTTGCCTTTTTATGCTCTCAGAAAGTACTGATCACTTTCAGAAAAAGTCATCTTAGATAGGTGATCATGTTTATTGTATGGTGAATACAAATATAAATTGGAGAATTATGAGTATAGTAAACGGTTAATATGCTGTGATAAACTTTTTAAAATCGGTGATCATGTTTATTTTATGGTGAATATGAAGGCTAACGATACAATTTGGAGAATAATGAGTACAGTAACGGTTAATATGCTCTGATAGATGTACGAAAATCGGATAAAGAGGGGAAATCAAGAGGATCATATCAAAATAAATATTTTTTTAATGTTATTATTGCCATAATAAATAACTAATTAAAAACATTTATCTCAAAAAGATCACAAAGACACAAAAACAGATTATTTATAAGTATTACTATTAATTATCAATTCTTTTGGAATGGCAAGTATAAACATTCATGCTTGTACAAATGGCAAATGACAATAACTTGTGCAAGTGATAATAATACCGTCTTTTTCCGAAAATAAGACGCTGTCTTACTTTGTTTTTTGGTCCAAAATACGCGCTAGGGCTTATTTTCGGGGGAGGGCAAAAATAAAAGTATATTTATATATTTTTATTTAATATTTATGTTACACAGAATACAGAAATTTTAATTTATTCAATTACAGTCATGTCATCTTCTTCTGGAACATCGTCATAAATATAATTCTCAATTATATCTGATTTTCTCCATTTCCTGTTGAATCATTGGTCCGAATCTCTCATGTCTTGCGATATAGCTATCGTTAAATGAATACTTCTTGTCTAAGTAGCCTGTTCGTAGTGCATTGAAAACATCACTATCAGTTATTTTGTCCCATGAATTTTTTACCCAATTCACAACTTCTTGTAAGCCTGGTTTTACAAAATTACCTCGATGATTTCTCACCATTCTGTTTTCAATATATTCATTGATTTCCATCTGCAAATGATCCTTGAATGGCTTGTTTATTGCAATGTAAAGTGTCTGGAGGTAACCAGTCATTCCTGCCGGAATCATTATTTGATCAGTCTTCCTCTCAGCAAGAAAGTTTTTCATGTCTTTAGCGCGGTGAATACTAGCTGAATCCATCTAGCCATCTAGACGAATCGCCAAAATACAGGTAACACGTGTACTATCGTAACCGGTAGAAGGAACGTAAATTGACGAAGAAGCCTTGTGGTGAACTGTCGTTTGAGCTCCTTGGCCTAGGAATACCGCAGTATCATCCATAGCAATCATGTTGGAGAGTTGGTATTTCGAAAAATCGATGCCATCAACAAAAAGCTTAAACGGAAGTGCACAATTAACAACTTCATTGTCTTCCAGCTTAAACAATGTTGTTGATCTCTTTAGAGACAGTTCATATCGTTTAAGGAAGTTGTCCAACCAGTGTGACGATGCTTTAAATTCTTCTGTGGATATATCAAATTCAATTGCTGTTTCAAGGGCAAATTTTTGAATATCAGCCCTGCGCTCAACCAAAGCCATTGCTCTCCTGCCTGCAATCCATTCCCAGACGCAATCTTCCAACTCAGAAAATAACGGCTGCCGATGTGATCCAACTCTGCGTTTTTTCTCATTTCTTTGGTCCACCAGTTGACACAGGAAATCGTAGTCTGCACGCCATTTACGAACCATGCGGAGATCCAGCATCTTTTCTTTACAGAGAGCTACAAGATTTACACCCCTGGAGTCTTCCACGATTCCGTTTTTGTACTCGACGGAATAGCTCTTTCGTTTTGTACTCATTTTAACTGGGGTTAAAAATTATTCACTTTATTTTAAAATAAAATTACGTATGAGGAAATAATCAGACTTACAAGACTGAAATGAATGAACGTTGTATACCTGCACCGTCGCTCAATGTAGACTGCTGCCTTATGTTGTATTTTTAAGATAAATTCCAAGAATTAATTGAAGCGAACTGTAGACGTAAACAATTAATTTCTCGGAATATTTTGTTTCAAACATTTCTCTGAAATACGAGTATTAGGAAAGCTAAACATATTATTACTTAATAAATCAACAGGATTTTTTTAACGAATTCTTTTTGTCACATTATTTTAAATAGGGATTATTTTCGGGTGATGTCTTATTTTACAAAGAGGTCCAAAAATCACGATAGGGCTTATTTTCGGAGGATGTCTTATTTTACAAAATGTTCCGAAAATCACGATAGGTCTTATTTTCAGAGGATGTCTTATTTTCAGAAAAAGACGGTAGATCTAGCTCTTATCATTATTTTTAATCTTTTATCGGAATGAATGCGACAGAAAAGCAGTCAAGGTCACAGGGCTGTGACACTAGCAACTTCTAATCATGTTATCATAAACGGGCCTCGGCTATCGCTTGCGCATGCTCTGTAAAGATTGTTTCTGCGATTATTAGCTTTTCAAACTGGTTTCCTTTGCGTAATTTAAACATAGAATTACTGCATCAATATGTTTAATTTCGCATTCTTTCATGAGCCACAGGAGTTTTTAAAGGCGAATTAAAATATAGAGGTAAAAGATAAATTAATTTCGCTTATAAGAATCAATAAAAAAATTTTAATTCTTTATGGCCTACTACCAGTAGTTAACAATAAGTCTATGGCAGGTGTGCAAACAGGTAAAAGAGAGCTAGTTCTTCTTGACATAGACTGCTGTTCGAGCCCTTCCATTTTGAGCACAAACCCGACTGCTTTCGAAAGGGGTTAAATGATGCTCCTTTCAATGCTTTTGAACGTTATGTAAACATATACTAGGAAAAATGAATGTTTCAAATGTTAGAGAGCTAACCTAGTTTTTCAATTCCACCGGCTGCACGCCACTGAGCCAAGATAATGCCAGCAGGAACAACCAAGACAAAAACAAGTAAATGGTAACAGTTGAATCATACGAAATAATTGTAGATGAGGAAAACACTTTCCAGCTCAATTCTTTTGCCAACTAAAATAAAAGAAACAGCCCCCAGTGGGCGAATGGTAAAAGCCGCTGAACACTAGTAGTTTGATTCGCGGTTTGAATCCCAGCAAATGGACTTGTTGTATGGTTTTTGTCGTAGTTTTCTCCATGTGTAACGTAGGCAAGAGCCAGTTTCCTTTAAAACGAGTTCCACGGGCAACCCTCTCTTTCCATTCAGTGCTTAATGGCGGAGCACGTAATAAAATAAAATAAAAAAATACAAAAAAATTAAGCCTTTTTAATGTCTGTCTAGAAATGAGTGGCCACTTGGATTAGGATAATATATTAAGAGGTCCAGGTTCTAACGAAGTAACTCATAATGAAAATTGCTCAGAACAAGAATGTTATCCATGTTTGCATATTAAAGATTTTATAGCGGCTGCTTCAGAGTAAAGCATTCTCTTCAGTGTAAAGCAGTATAGTTTTTTGATAACAGTTTTGAAATATTTTCCTGAAATTTATGAACTGAATATCCTGGAAAGTTAAGTGTCAGCATGAAAATTTGGAAAGCAGTCATGTTTCAGAAAAATTGCTTAAAACTTTTTAAATATTTTTTTTTCTTTAAAGTTCTTCTGTGGGCTACTTGCATTTACTTTCCTCTATTCTGTGTTGCTCAGTAAATGTCGCTATATATTTCGCACATTTTTATTCGGCACTTATATATCAGTTCATTTAAACAAAAAATGTTACGTAATGAGACAGAATATTTTTGCTCCTTTAAGATCAGAAGTCTATGCCAAATATTCCATATAATTTTTACAATAAACAATACAATAAATTTCTAGAAAATATATACTGATGGCAATGTGAATTTGAATTGTGCATTCATTTTAAGTTCGAAAGGGAGAGATTTCCTGCAGAACAGAAATTGGCTGACTCATTGTTTCATTACATTATTCAAATTAAAGAATGAAATGTCTGTAAATACTAAATTATCCTGTAATAATAAACGTCCGGCAATAATTAACTATGCCCAACAATAATATTAAATACATTACAGTATTTTAATCATAAATTTAGGGGTATGTAAACATGTATCTTCAAAGGTAGTTAGTTGCATGTATTCAAAAGCAAATAATGGAAACAACGAACAGATCAAGGAACATCGTTATACATTACATTTTAATCAGTTCATAATTGCTGTAAACGTGTAGTATATAAACTTTACTTGATTTAAAGTAATTTTATGCGCTTATTCAAATGAGTTTCCTTTCACCGCTTTGAGGCTAAATCGAAATAACAGGAACTGAAACTTCGGCAATAATTATCATTAATAAGGAACTAAAAGGGAAAAAATGCGTCTCCCATTCTAATTTTTATCTTTAGAGGTTCATTAAAACAAATTGCAAAAGAAAACGAAAATAAAATTACTGCAATTGTTTATGTAGTAGGACAGCGATTAAGTTAGAGACTTTTAATGAACTAGAGAAACAATCATGTACTTTAAATCAGAACTGGAAATAGCATTTCTTCTTATAAACAATTCACTGTTTTTAGTATATTTGTTAATAAATAATTATTCCGCAAAAATATAAATAGAAACACTTTTCGCAGATAATGTAAATGATTAAGACATCATTGAAAGTGTACTTGTGAGTTTCCCTTTTTTTATTCAATTACGTTTCTATTTTCATATTTTACCTTCGTATTTACTTAATGAAATTTGGTATTAATATGTATTAATAGCAGAAAAGGATATTTAAAATTCGTTTTATGCACGCATGATTATCGGCAAAACTTAAAGTGCTGGGATGCCCAAAATCCACATTTTGATAATGAACTTAAAATATGTCTAATACGCGGTATGCTTCTTTCTCAAAGCCAGGCATTTCGCCCAACGTGACGACATACTCGACAGGAGGCAGTTGAGGAGTGGCACTTGAACCTACTTATGCAGCAAGGCAATTTATTCTCCGAGATGTTTCTCAGAGGTAAGATGAAATTGCTGTTACAAGAGTATTCCAGAAATGCTTTATAGTTTCAAATCAGAAAAATCTGACTCACCAATCCATCTAGCGAATAACCTCACTTTCCAGTAACCGGCCACCAGATGAACCCTACGTGGGCGAGTTTTGTCATTCATTAAGACGAAACCAGGACTAACTGTATTCCTGAAAGGTCGAACGTAGTAGAACGAAGTAGGGTCCTAAGATTTCTTCTCTATATCTCATGGCAGTACGTGGGCCTTTGCCAAATTCGTGCAGGGGTGTGCGGCATCTAGAATGATGCCTGCCCAAAACGTTACCTCTCCAATGCAGTCATGATTATTTTCCCATATGAGGGAGGGAAAGTATCAGGTTCCTGGCTCTATCCAGATACAGATACGGCAAGAACCAATGTCTAAGCTGAATCTCGAGGTGTGAAAAGCACAGTGCTCCACTGAAGCCTGGTCCAAGGCGCATGTTGTTTGCACCGTACTGAATACGCTTCTTTGTGTGCTGCAGTGAGCAGAACGTAAACAGCGCATCGTATACATCATTATCTTATAAAGCCTTCGCGCAAATGCAAACGGTGAAACTCAGGTACCAGCGGCAATATACAGCTCACCTGAGCTGTGAAGCTGTAGCAGTCTTCTGTCGCTGGCTAAAAGTGCTGAATAACGATTCTGATTCATCGTTGTGGATATAGATTTACTTCTACAGATCTTCTAGATGTAAATCCAGTGTCCTGAAACCGTTTCCAAGAAACCACTGGGCGTTACATTGAGTTCTGTAGCCACCTGCGTTTATGAATCGTCCGCCTCCAAGCTACCATCAACTATTACAATCTCATTCCGTCATCCGTATGACCGTGGCTACTTCATTGTACCTGATACCTTACAATATTTATCCAACTCTTGCCAGAAATACAGCGAATATCATGAAGGAATACGAGAACGCGAATTCTTAAAAACCCCTCATGCGCCTATATCCTTTCCATGATCACAGCTGTGTAAACACTCACGTATATGCATGCGCATTCGACTCTGAACATAAGCATAATTCGAATGTGCACAATACGCGAATATAGGCATACGCGAATACGACTTATCATCCTTCGGTGGCAAATTAGTACCTTTGGTTCAATACTTTTCGTAAAAATGGCCATAATTTGCAAATTCTCCTAAATTTGCAGGCAAGTGTATTTATTTGTTTTAATTACTTATTTTCTCAATTATTTTTACGGAACATATACTTTCTAAGTAAAGTGTAGTTCATTATTTAAAAACGAAGCACACTGAGACATAAACACATTAGTAATTGCATTATTACTACACATAAGACACACTAGTAGCTATGTGTCTTCTTGAGAGAAAAACAGAGAAGTAACCTTGGAAAATACTTCTTTAAATTTTAAGCATACGCTTTAAAATAACGTATCGTTTATCGGAGGTGTTAAGGCAACAAGAATCAGTGTAGTATTCATAAATTTGCAGGATTAGTTTCGAAGGCTTAAATATTGAATTAACGTCTTCAGCTGCATAAATGCAAATGAGGAAAGAGAAGCTTGTGCTCATGCAATCACAACGAAAGGTTCGAAATAGCTTTTGTAAATTTATGTATATTATGCTGTTTCTTAGTCACGTATCACCTCTAATAACCGTTATTCGGCGTGTTATTTTAATTCCGACAATGTAATGTTTATTTTACGTATTTAAAGTAATAGTTATGAATTTAAAAGTAATATTACCTCAAGATTTAGCGCATATTAAATTAATATATATGAAAATGAAAAGATGTATCTGCTTTCAAGTGTGCTAATACGAAAACCAAATCTGTTAGAATAATTGAGAATAAACACCTTCATAATGTTTGACAAGGGAAAACCTCCGGAAAATATAGTACAAATACTATCAGACTGTGAAATGCCTAAATTCACAAGGCGCCTGAATATCAACATCTTCAGAACATTTTCGTATATCCCAGGAAACAGCAATTTAAATAGTGTCATCACGATGTTTAATTATGATGTCGAAGAAACATCTGAATATCAATATACTCAGGATATCCTGAGTATATTGATGTCTCGGGACGTTGCGATTGAAACAAAACATTCTGAGAATAATATGTACTATGGGGTATGTAAAGTAATTTTATATCGGATTAAAAATTCAAGATTTTGCAGTACCTCTACCACTTTGAAACGAATAATAAAATTCTAACTTTTTTCGCATACAAAACGAGAATTATGCAAACAAAACAATTACTGCACTTAGTACAGAAGAATTCCTAAAGAAAACTGCAAGCGTTTGCGTGCAAGACTCAGATCTCTTAGAAACATCCTCTGTGACAATGGTAATTTAGTCTGTTCTTCATTATTTGTCTTTTTCTTATAACTGTTTCAAATAAGCTTAATGGTAATGCAAATTTTATATTAACAACATTTTAGAATAATCAAAACAAGTTATTTTACTTAAATGTAAGGACATATGCATGTTCAGAAGCTAAGTTAATTCTATGTAGATTAAAACGATTTTCTCAAGAAAAAGTTTATTAGGAGTTAATTTTTTAATTTATTTTTTATCTACTGATATCTGTATGTTACAGAGTTGCATTCGTACTAAAAAATGGAATATTCAGCATCTTTATTGAAAGTAGAAACATTTAGCTATTTTTTCCAAAAGTCAACTGATTAAAAGTAACCAGTGTTCATTTAAGTTTAATTATGACGCGGAATAAATGTCCTTAAATTACAGAAAGAAATTAAATATGTTTCA
The DNA here is from genome assembly GCA_000611955.2 of Stegodyphus mimosarum. Taxonomy (NCBI): domain Eukaryota; kingdom Metazoa; phylum Arthropoda; class Arachnida; order Araneae; family Eresidae; genus Stegodyphus; species Stegodyphus mimosarum. The sequence goes on along the minus strand of KK118269.1, from coordinate 834,672 downwards.
ATATAAGTAACTACCCACCTGTTTGAACGTAAAAAAAGAGAAAAAATAACACTTGAAAATATTTCTTTGAATTTTACGCATGTACTTCTAAACATTTCGAAATGTCATAACTTGTAAAACATCTGGTATAGATATTTTCTTTCAAAAGTACAAGTCTGATTAGATTTTCAAATGTTACCTGCTTATGTAAATCAGTTACTTCGCACGGTGTTTTCTATGTTCCAATGTTAATAATCAATTTTCTTTAAATACCTTTGTCATAGTCTAGTTAAATAAAAATTATTATTTTTATGACCATTTGAAGTTTGACGAACTTTCAAACAGACATTAGTACGGAAATGTGATTGAGTTTCGTAACTGAATAATAGAATGTTAGAACCTTAACAGTGAGTTCTTTTGTTTGTTGCTTTGTTGTCGTGTCCATGAAGTCAGTGAGAAGGTACTATGGGAGATGTAGACCGCCTTAGATAACTCGAGGCAGTTTCTTTATAGAGGTCTTCCTGGGGGCAATCATTAACTTACTGAATTGCAGCCAAGATGGCGGAGCAGAAGAAGATTTGGTCGGGTCCAGGTTCGATTCCAGGGCTATTTTTGAAGACAATATAGGTTCTTGTTTTGTCTCGTTAGATTCCCATCCTTCTGAAATAGTCAGTTCTAAGTCTTACCAAGGTTTTGGAAGTAGTTTTGTTTGCACTGAGTTTCCATAGCTCGAATTTCTGCTTTAGGTCTTATTTCTTAGTTATGACTTAGCAACAGAATTTATGTCATTAAGTGACAGGAATTGAACTAAGTATGCAGGTGTTTTGTTTGCAAAGCAATATAGATGCACTCGAGGTAATTATAATAATGCACGCGAGCGATCTTGAAGCCACCATCGACATTGGCTGGTTATATTTCTTCCATCAAATCACATGTAAGGACGATAAGGTCGAAATCATTCCTCCATATAATATATTCGAAGATCTTAGCAATCGTCTGCGAAGGAAATCGCTAATTTCTGTTTTCTATCTTACTTGGATCTTATTTACTGCACAAACCATATATCGAATCATGTGCAAATCACAAAGCCTTCCAGATTTAGTTTCTTACGCATACGCAATATATTTTTGAAAGATATAACTTTATTTCTTAGAGATCTTACAAATACGGCTCAGTTTTTCATAAGCAATGTCACGAATCAAGTGAAGTTAAGCAGCATTAAAATGATAGAGGGAGAAAGATGTCTTCGCGTCAAAAAAGACTGCGATCGAAAATATTTCAGAAGACTTACTCTGTAATAAAATTTATCACTATTTTAGGATAATTCTAAAGACTTTAAATTTATAATTGCTTTACGACATAAGTTAGTTTTTTTCCTACATATTATTAAAGAACATGCTTCATATCATAATGACATTGAATATACCAAAGCTTAAAAATGACATGATTTATTTCATCCCAGTGTCTATTAATTAATCCCAAAGTATTTTTCAGCAAAGTGACAGGACGTTAGCTGCAATTATTCATTGAGGCAACAAAAGGCAAGTTTTGGTTTTGTAATTACTTATAATAGGAAGGCATTGTGATAAAACAAATTGATGTCACATATAATTTTCTCCGCAAAGAAACAACTTTTCGCTTTATTTAAATTGCTAAACTCATGTTTATCACAAAGTATTCCGTAGACAGTGTGTGAAACATTTCCACTCTACATGCTTCCAAGAAAGTCATTTGAAAAAATTATTCGGCCTCTTCATTCCAATAATTCTGAACCCAGTGACAAAACATCAGGTGCTAAAAGTGTTTACCTGGATTCTTATTACAGACCATTCGTGTATTTAATAAAATAACAGATTTTACAAATACGGGAGCAATTTGATTCTAAATGAAATACATATTTAAATACACTCATGTCCATAAATTAAGGATAATGCAAAATCAGGCAAAGGAAGAGTTAGAAGCAAAACAAATTTGACTCATTTGTAAAGCTTATTTATTAAACAAAAGGTAAAGAGCAAAAAAAGATGCTATATGTTTGATATTATTAAAAAAATTAGCAATTTTTTCTCCCTGGAGCAAATTACAAAAAAAAAAACTATTTACAAAAAGCAAATATTACATGGTTGGTATGATTGTTAATACATTGTATGTCTTCCAGACGATGCAATACAGTCCGTACAACGCCTAAGCATGCTGAGTATCAAATTATCGATCTGACCTTGGGGGATAATACACCATTCAAAAAGCAATGCTCTCCGAAGTTCCCGTAGACATGTAGGAGGAGGTTGACGGGCTGCAACTCGTCGGCCAAGCATGTCCCACACGTGCTCTACTGGATTCAAGTCCGGTGAGAATGCTGGCCAATTCATACGTGTGATATCCTCCGATTGAAGGCATTCGCTTACGATGGTTGCACGGTGAGGACAGTGGTTGTCATCCATAAACACAAATTGTGCGCCCATGGCGCCCCGAAACAAACGTACATGTTGTTCCAGAATGACATCCCGATAGATTTGGCTTGTCATGGTTTCAATTTGAACATGCAGGTCAGTTCTGGAACCCAGAATAATTCCACCCCAAACGAGCACTCCTGCACCATCGTAACGGTGTCGTTTAATGATGCTTTCTTGGTGGTAACGGGTACCTGGATCTCTCCATATGAAAGTCCGGCGAGAATCAGACTGCAAGCTAAACCTGGACTCGTCGGAAAATATCACAGAAGCCCACTGTTGCGGTGTCCACATTGCATGCTCTCTACTACAGGCTAACCGCAGGCGATATGAATTGCAATAAGTGGAACGCATCTGACAGGTCTACGAGCATATAGACCAATCTGCCCTAAGCGTCTGTACACGGTCTGCCTTGAAATTGTCGTACCAGTGGCTGAAGAGAGCTGACGAGACAGGTCTGAGGCTGTGCTCCGCCTGTTTCTTTTGGCAGTAACCGGTATTTGGCAGTAACTGCCAAATACCGGTCCTCATTCGGCGTTGTAACTCTGGGGCGACCTGTGCTGTAACGTCTAACTCACATGACCGTCATCTCGGAATCGTTGCCAAAGCCTGGAGATGATACTCTGGGCAATTCCAAGTTCGTCTGATATTTCTAGTTGGGTACGCCCACATTCCAGACGGCCGATAATTCTATCACGTAAAAAATCATCCAAATGCGTCCTTTGTGTCATAACTATTCGGTTATAGCACTGAAATGCTTATAAAGTATCTGCTAACAATTTTACTTCTTTGCCTGTACTCCTTATATATCACTCTCTTACACTCTCGTCATTGTGACGCACCATCGGTGCAATCTGGTTCCTTCCTGAAATTTGCATATGATTCTTGAAGATGTGTGTAGTGATTTTACAGGTGGTATATTTATTTTAGTGTTCGATTTCCGCGTGACTGCGAATTATCCTTAATTTATGGACATGAGTGTGTTACACGGTATTAAGGTAAAATAACACGATGAAATATTAATTTAGAAGGCAAACAACAAAAATTAACGGTATATTTGCAAATTTTCACAGGACTAGTTTCGATGGTTTTACCGAACCATCAGTCTCCGCTCCCTAAGTACAAAATTGCAAATATAATGCTTATTTTTGTTGTATGACTTCTAAATCAATATTATACGTTAGCTTGGATAATAAAATCTTATCAACAATACCCAAAAAACATGATTTTTTTACTTACAGTATAAGATCATACGCTTAATTCAAAATCGTAATATTATCAGAATCTGTACTTAATTTTTTTTTCAAATATAGACGTGTAGCCTCCATTTTAATATAACATCCTCAACTCACAATATTTCATATTGTCATTCATATACTACGTTAAAATTCTACAGAAATTTTTATAAATTTTTACACTATAAATCTCATGATGATTTTTCACTTACCCAAATGTTAAACAGTTTTACCCATTTTAAATTATATAAGAATTTAATTAATTTTCTTTGTGCTTTAGGTATCTACAATCCTGTATAAAGGTTCAGTTATTTTTATTACCTTAAATTAGAACTTTTATAAATATATAAGACAAAATTTATAAATATGCAATGTTATTTGTTTTGTTGTCTGTATTCAAATATTTACATTTCTAAGATCCTCCAATAGCGTTGGGTGCGCAAAGCGTTTAGTAGGGTGGTTCTTAATCTCTTTTGCTCTATGCACCCCTTTCACCATCGTCAGAAGATCATCCTCCTTCCTTTTCCAAGCTCAAAAAGATACAGTTGCATTTACTTCGAATTAGAATAGTTTTGGAAATGATTTTAAGAATTAAACCGCAAAATTGCATGGAAAATATTGATACCTGTAAATGCCAAAACTTGAATAAAAGTAGTTATTTTATATTTATAAATTACAACTAAATACTTAACAGCTGATAAGGCTGACTAGATCCCCTGAAATATGAAGTGCCTCCCTGGTGAGAGACAGTTCTTCCAAATGTCTGGTTTTGCTAATATCACGGCAGCAGAAATATCAAATAGTTTTATTTTCTGTAACAAAATGATGAAATAAAATGGCAAGTGAAAAAAAGTGATGAATTATGTATAATTTCTTACTAAGATTCCGTGCTCCGAAGTTTACGTTATTTTATGGCATTAAAACGATATTGTTATTTGTGTCAATAAAATCTAACTAAAATTATTATATAAGCTTTCTTTCTCGTAATATACAGGGTTTTTATAACGTCCCGCACCCATTTTGATGTTTAATAACTCATAAAATAATAAAGGTAGATTAAAATTAAAAACATAAATGGTTAGATAGACTCAAAAAGTTTCATGACCCTTGTCAATGAACTTCCACGTGTGCCCCCTTCGTCGAACGGAGAATATCAAGTCAATATTCCATTTCATGCCAGGTACCGGCAAGCATGTCGGTATCCACAGAGGCTATTGCGTTTGTAATTCTGGCTTTTAGGTCATCAATGTTCGAACCTCTCCTCCTGTAAACGTTGTCCTTTACAAATCCCCAAAGGAGAAAGGTCCAGCGGCGTTATATCAGGTGACCTGGGTGGCCAAGGAATTGGACCTCCTCGCGCAATCCATCTCCTCGTAAAATAGTCATTCGAAGAACTACGAACGATGGTACCCCAATGAGGTGGTGCAACATCTTGTTGCAAAAAGACATGCGGCTGAAGCTCTTCTAGTTGTGGAAATACGAAGTTTTCCAACATGTTTAAGTATACGACTGATGAGACCGTCTTTTCGGTAAAAAAAAAGACCCAATGACTAGGTCGTGCATTAGTCTACACCACCCATTAACCTTTGGGGAATCCTTTTGTGCCTCACGGTATTCATGGGGGTTGTTGCCATAGTTGATTCATAGTTGCCAAAAACAAAGGAGAGAAAAATGCTATTAATAAGCAGACGATATTTAGAAAAGTACAGATATTTAGACTGGAAAATGAAATAATCTGAAATTAACCACACGCGCAGACGATATTTACAAAAGTAAAGATATTCAAACCTGAAAAGGTAAATATGTAAGTTATTCCATCAATAAATGCCATAAGTTTGTTTATATCTTCATTATTTTATGAGTTATTAAACATCAAAATGGATCCGGGGCTTTATAAACACCTTGTATATTTGCAAAATTTATTTAGGTAATGCCTTGTTTCTGCGTTAATTTCTTTCCGTATATAGCTCCTACTTCTTATGTCACCTTTCGCTACAGGTTTAAGGGGCAGTAGCTGACACCCATTTGATTAGGCATAGAAGTTACTTGTTCTATTGTCTACATTCAAGTATTTGCATTTAAGTATTTGCATAGTTTAATCTAGTAGCGGTGGGTAAGTTTTGGTAAATTGTGTTACATCCACAACACTTGATTTTAAGCTTTGCTGTGTTCTGGGTGTTTTAGACTTCTAGTTAAATGCAAAGTCGAGAAGTTGTCTGATTCACAGGAAGGTACAAAGAAAATAACGAAATACTTAATCAGATTTAACTTTAGAATTTTATTTTCATTTGTGCTGCAGTTCGCATAAACACTATTCGCAGTTTAGATGCGATTATATTATGTCACTTTTATTTATTTTTAGAAAACAAGTCAAGTGTTGAAACGGAAAAGAATCTTCAAAACCTTAATGATCTGATTTGTTAAATCATAATATGAGCGTTATTGAAATCATTTCAAATACTAATGTCGAAAAGTGCTATAAAATCAATTTTAAGAGATACGGGATGAGAATAAGTATTGTTAGTAAAACAAAACGGGGCAGTTCTACATTTCCTATTCTAGCTGAATGGTCGAAAAAGTTTATTTATACTTATTATATCTCAATAGTGCGACTTAGGGTATGTATTAGATTTGTACACAGCATTGTTCTAACCAATCTGCTTTGACACAAAATCGAACATTTTGACTTCCTTGTACAAAATAAAGGAAGTGTGGTGCAACTGCGAAAAATTTCGAGTATCGAATTTCAACAAAAACATCAATTCTGACAGCTCTCGAATCCATGTGAACGGTCGTTTTGCGTGATAGAGATTTTTTCAGTGACGTCTGCATGTACGTATGTGAATACGTACATATGTATGTACTTCGCACACCTGAAACGCGAGTAGCCTCAAAACGGTGAAATTTTGTATATGGGACTGCTATACCACGTAGTTATGCACCTCCCTCTTTGGTTGCAATCGGGGGCACCAAAATTATATATATATATATATATATAAAAATAATGCATGTTTTGCTTTAAAAGTGACCGAATTATACTGTTCTTCTTTCCGGTTAAGGTTTTTATGCTATTTGTTAATTTGAGCACACTAGTTGTAGAATTATAAACAATTTGAAAGTTGTTTAAGTGCGACAAAACCTAACGGAACAGCCACCATTTGTTTACATTTGAAACTTAGCAGAATAGTGAAGTAAGTCCGTTCCCACACCTTTAATGTTTTCTTCAGTGATCTATCCGGTTGAGAACAACCAGTGTTTAAAACTGCAAGACATCGACTCATATTTTTTCCAATATTTTCGATAGTACTCCCACCAGCGAAGTCCGTAATTTGGAACTCGGAATTTGTTTTATTATCTATTTTATAGTTTGTCAGACATTAAAGGATATTTGATAACAAAGGCAACAATTTCAAAGCGAGGAATGGCAACACTGTACGAAAAAAAAACAATTTCATCTCTAGCGTACGAGACAGTTTCGAAAATTCTAAAGATCTGCTGATTTTAAAATTGTTTTGCGATATTGCTGTTGAATTGAATTTTATGGTTTAATTGCGAAGAGCATGATTTTTAATAAATAAAAGTAACACAGGAAACGTTAAAAAACACCCTTTTGGGAGTAATGTAAAATCTGAAAGCTTTCAGATTTTTTGTTTTTTGTAACATAAATTGTTACATAGAATAGATTTCACCTGCGTCACCCCAGCAAGGAGATGCATCCAGACCCAGGGGGTCTAGAAGCCCATAACACAGTTTTTACGGTATCTTATGCCAGAGGTGATCCCAGAAGGCCGAAGCAGCCAAAGACTACCCTTATATTATTATTTAATATGTAGCAATTACACAGCCCAAGGCACTTGACAGTATCCTAAACAGTTCTTGCCGAGCCTAAACGTATGCTCGTGAAGATGATGATTCTAGTCATTATGAAGGCAGCTAATCTTCCTCCTCCATACTGTCCACTCCACGCTACGAGTTGCAAGCTCATTGCTATCGGGCCCAATTAGCAGCTCATTCTCTAGTTGTCTCATGTGTTTGAAACTCAGAAAAACATATCAGTAATGCAGCCACAGATGAAAAATCAGAAATTATCCCTGCCATTGAAAATCGGAAAGAAAACACAGCAATTTTATTACAAACTTCATGATGAACGAATAACTCAGAATTAACCCATTTTACATGCTTCTAGATAATGCATGCATTTTGTAATTCGGACGTTTTGGAAGTCTTGGAGTTTGAATCCTGACGAGGGCAAAACTGATGTTCTGAAAAAATTTCTAATCACTCGACAACATCGGCTTAATGTAATGTGACGTTCGTCTTATGGCTGTGCATAGGACTAAGATTAGATTTAAAATGAAATCAATATCTGAAGACTATTTTCATAATGACATCTACAAGTCTTCTTAATTTTTTAAGAGCTAAAGATACTCTCTGCCTTAACTGTATTACACTGTCTATTTTCGTTAAGATAAAGCGTGCACTAAAACGCAAGTGACCGTTACAAAGTACATTAAAAAGTGTCATTAATAAAATTTATTTTTTTAATGTGATAATATGACTAAATATTGAAGCTTCAAAATTGTAAGACCAGCAATTTTAAATTAAAATTAAGCTTTTTAAAATCCTATGAATCAGAATGAATGAATAATGTTGATAATTTTCTGCATTAAATTCCATGTTGGTAGGTTTATTTGCAATCATATAATCAGATAAATAATTTAATAAACCGCAAATTGGTAGCAAAATGTACTTTTTGTTGGTGATGTACCAGTTAAACAAAAGTTCAAAGCATTTTATGAGCGTTCATTTTTTTCATTAGACGGTTTGTTACTTTTGAGGTAAAAATTTCTAAACACAATTTTCCGAAAAGTATAATCAAAATCAATTATTCACCACTAATTTAACATAAAACTATACCAATGGATTCAACAATGATTACGAAAACAAAATATAAAGAGAAAAAATCCCCTTTGATTAAACAGCATACTCATTAATACGAATTCCTTTCAAAGCGTATAACTAGAACATTTCGTGCGCATCGGTCTCATACTTAAAGATAGTTAACCAACGCATTCAAATGCATTCAGTGGCCAGGTTGCAAAAGGGAGGGAATTCTAAGATTACAAGCATTCAAATTTAAAAGTAATTCATTATTCATGCGAATCGTGATTAGAAATTCTGTTCGTTCATTTGAAATTAGTAAGGAATAAGAAAAATCATAGAACTTTTGCATTAAAATTTATCTTTGAAGAATTGTTGAAAGAAGGCATAATTTTCCATTCGTTACGCATTAATAACAGCAAATGTGAATGCATACATACAGTTATAGTACAGGCAGTATAGTATAGTATAGCAGTTATAATATAGGCATAGTAGTTACATTATGACAACGTGATCGCTTAACTGAAGCCAAAGTACAGAAGCAGTACTTAATATAATATAATACTGAGAAAAATAATTTATTCGTATATTCTTTAATTATATCAACTAGAGCCAATTTCGTGAGGCCTGGTGGGGCAGTGGCTAGTGGCCTGATGGGGCAGTAATTAGTGGTGAGTAATTGATTTGTCGCACAGCAGCACCTCAGGTCCGGTGTTCGACCCTCTGGCTGGGCAAGGTTGACTCAGCCTTTTATTCCTTGAGGAGGTCGATAAAATGAGTGTCAAGTTAGCTCGGGTCCCAAACACCGGGAGGTGTTGTGACAGGCTTACCACTTGTCCAGCCAAAGATGCACAAATACCCCGGAGCCCACGGTTTAGAAAGCAGATATCAGAACACGGCCGGTCATTGCTCTGTAATGGTTTGTGCCGCCGAGTTTAGTTTTTTGGAGTCAATTTCGAAGTTCAGGTATTATCATTAATTCACATTTTTTTCAGTACTATTTCCCTTACCATTGCAGAATAGGTTCTAGTTCTGATTAACTGATATCATACATATTAGAAAGAAAATTTCGGCGCAAACCTTGATAAATGTTTCCTTTCCATCTCCGTTGATTTTATGAATTTAGTCTCCAACAGTTCTATAACAGAAGCTCCGCTCGGATTCCGGTGAACTTTTTCTTGCCTTTGTATTAGAATGAGAATACAAATAGAGTGTAATATCGACTACGACATTTTAGCTGAGGCTGTTAAAAAACTGAAGGCTAAAATTGGCGAAACGTGCAATTTGCGATATAGCTGTATTATTATATTAAGTGACTGAAATATTCTAAACGCTTTCGGAATTTCAGATTACAAGCAGATTTAACATCACATATTACTCGTGCTATCAGGAATCTAAGACTAACAAAACGGGAAGACAGGGAGCATATAAAGCCGGTATTCTTTTAAGATTAACTCATTCATAGAAACATTTCAAACAATTTAAAATGGCAAATGATAAGTTCATATTTGAATTATTTGTTTTACGAATGAAGGTTATGGAGAGGATGCGTTTGACGATAAACCTGTATTATCAATGGTTTTGCATATTGAAGGATAAAGACAGAAGCCATAAAAATAATTCCTTTTCAGATGTCCAACAAGGGTTTCTAAGCTGACAAGCCATATGGAATTCTTCTCTAGAACCTCATTCCATACGGACCAAACCATATGGAATGCTTCTCTAGAATATTATTACATATGGAATTCCTCTAAAGCTATTCCCAACTGTTGGGAAATCGCTCTTCGTACACAGACCAAGAGCTGAAAGATGAAAGCAGAAACTTCGGTTCATTACAAAGCTGGATCAGTGGGTTCCACATCAGTGGTCTGAAAAGCAATAGCGGTAGAGAATCATTGTCTGTCTTTCGTTGCATCCTCGTTCCAGAAATTAACCATTGTTTGAATGAATTCGAACGGGGGATGAGAAAAGTGTATTTTTAGAGTAATGTCAAATATCAAAGGATTGTGCGTAATGTAGCAGTACCTGCTCGAGCAATTTAAAAAATATTACATTTGCTAAGTGTATTGTGGGATATATAGTGAAAAATAATCTTTTAGAAAAATTGCGTCCCTGTAACCAAATCTGCAATGCTGACATGCATTGCCAATAAATGAAAAATTGAGGCAAAAATAGATAGGTAAATGGTCATCACTCATCAAACAGGTACAGATACATGCCTCTATAGTACTAGAGGTAATTGCAGTGAACGCCTTTCTTCCCTTACAATCAACCTGTCGAGAGAAATTTCTACTTGTCGTGTAGAGGGTCCTCTGGCGCGCATATATAACACATTTACAATTATCCAAGCCATTTTCGGAATTCGAGCTCGGGGTCCATCAGTACGCTAGTGAACGCTTCTAAACACTTATACCGGCTGGACTGCTCATATCGTCATACAAAAAGGTTCTTTGATTATGGGCATGTATCGCTATACAATTAACAAAACGTTTTCGGAATGCAACGTTTTTCCAATATCTGGAGCAGGATCCTTTACGTGACACACAGTCCTTCGATGTTAGACATTACTGCAGAGTACCAATGTCTTCTCATCATCGATCGGAATTCATTCCAAAAATAATTCATTTCTTTCAGCATGATAACCGGCAGATCCCATATTGCTTTAATCGTTAGGAGAAAACTATTTCTCTTTGACTGGGAAGTACCAACTGATCCTTTCAATTTGTTCCTTCAAGCCATTTTCTCTTTCGCTAGTTAAAGAATTAGTTGTCCTTTCAAGCCTTTAATAAAGTGCAAAATGTGAAAGCAACATTGCAAAATGGTTTTTATTCTAAATCACAGGATTTATATCGACGATAATTTTATCAAGGGATTTATTTTATCTAGTGCAAGGTTAATAAAAAGGAGGTCATACTAATTGATGACAATAATGTGAAAACCTGGGTACTCTATGTTTTCTTTTATTCACTTTACTTTTACACTTAAAAATGGGGAGAAAATTTATAACAAGCATCGAGACTCTTCGGAACAGAAAGATTAATGAACATGAGCCTTGAAAGTTAACAGTGTTCTGAACGTTTTCGGAGTTACTTATTTGGAAAGAAAAACACAAAATTTAAAAAAAAATTAAACAGTTATAACAATTGTAATATGCAGAGGATAGCATAAAAATTCAAAATGGTAGTAACGCCATAGATCTTTAATTCTACAAGCTTCCTAGAAACATACTAATAAAATATGATACTTTCTCTGTCTTCACGTGTTACGGGATCTGCAAAGGAATACATGTTGCGTGCATATAGCATGTAAATCCTATTTTAATACACTGCTGGCCGCCGTAAATGCAACACCTTGAAGGAAGCATGCAAGTGACATGAAATTTACAACATGCATTAGCGGAGGGGAGATATGCAAATGATTAGAATTTCAGAGCAGACGCACATCACGTGCGTCTGTGGCGCCACTTCAAAGTGCTATTTCAGGCTTGGAGTTTTCAACGATTTCAAGTTCTGCAATTGTGTTTTTCTTGTGGTTTTTTTTCAAAAAAACGCACAATTATGCCTCGTAGTAACCAGCGATCATCGTTTGATCAAGTATCCGATTTCGACAAAGGAAGGATAGTGGCTTACCGAGAGTGTGGATTATCTTTCAGGGAAATTGGTAGTCGTGTTGGACGAAACCAAAGGCCTGTATTGCGGATATGTGACCGTTGGATGCAGGAGGATAAGACGGACCACGTGTTCGATCGCATCCATCTCAGTGCCCCACTTCACGTGATGACAGGAACATTGTGCACATGGCAGTGAAAAATCGCTCAGTCAAATCGCGAACCATAGTACAGCACATTCAGTCTATAAAGCATCATCTAGTATGTGCGCGTACCATTCGACGCCGTTTACAGCAGAGTGGTCTCTCCGCAAGACGTCCATTGCTTCGTCATTACCCTTGACGCAGAACCACAGACGTCTCCGCCGCCAATAGTGCGATGAAAGAAGTATGTGGACGGCAGAATGGAATGAAATTATCTTTACTGACGATTCACGCTTCTGTCTGTAACACCACGATGGTCGGATTCCAGCCTGGAGATACCGTAATTGAATTGCTTCCCTGGCCGGCTCGCTCACCTGATCTTTCGCCGATAGAAAACTGTAGCCCATGGTTGCTGAACGATTGACCCAGCTTGCATCCCCAGCTGCCACACCAGATCAACTTTGGCAACGTGTGGAAGCTGCTTGGTCTGCTGTACCCCAAGAACACATCCAAAGTCTCTTTGAATCAATGCCGAGGGCGGCGGTGATCTTCAACAATGGCGGCTACTCTGGCTACTGATTCTAGAAGGAACCACACCTAACAGAAGTCTATAAATTTAATCATTTAATACTTGGTCAACATGTTATCTACTAAATGAATTTTGTTGTGATATCTCTTGTCTTTCTTTGTTTTGCCATTTGGGTTTTCAGCAGTGTACTTAGAATAGCTATTTTAGCCCAAAATCATTTCGTAAATAGTAGATATTATCCAACCATCATACAAATAGAAAGCATAAGAATTCACTGAAATTAAATAAAGCTACATTTCCTGAATTACAGATGCAAAAGAGTTATTTCTTGACAAGAAAGAAGAAGCCGTTCATCTCTCAAAATTAATTAAACATTTTACTGGTATGAAAGAAATAAATATGAATTTTTAAATTATAGCATATGAACTCTAGCATATTTTATTGTTTTTTATTGCTTAAGCTAGTGCGTTATATATATTATTAATCAAAATTAGTGCGTTATATGATGTTTCATGAATCAAAAGAAATATTGCTTGTTTAGTATTTTTACTTAGTTTGAATTAGTATTTCTGTTTCTCATCTAAATTCCCTTATGTCTAAAAATATTCAGACCTTCATAAATAATATTAGGTTTTGGAATGCCAAAACATTAAATTGAAAATTAAAATTTCCAGTTTCTCATCAGAATAAATAAAATAAACTGATATGTTTCATTAGGTTGCTACAGATTGCGAATTAAAACAAAAAATTGCGAAATAATTATTCAAAGCTTAATATATTTATAATTTAAGCTCATACATTTCCTTAATCACTGATATATTTTTATATTGATTAAATTCATCACAGTATTTTAGAGCTATTTAAATGGTGTAAAATATTAAATTATTCAGTTAAAAAGCTCTCTTAATTTGCTTTTTAATTGAGGATTCAATTAAAAAGCAATTTGCTTTTTAATTGAATCCTCAATTAAAAAGTTTTAAAGACAACATATATACACTTACAAAAAACAATTAAACATTTACAAAAAAGCTTATCAAACTTCTATTAACACGTTGAAACTTGTTAACAAAAGTGGGGAAATGGAAAAGTGTTAAAGAATGAGAGAAAAGATATAAAGCTCGATTACCAATATAATTTACTTCATCAAATTCAATTCTAACCTTGTTTCATTTCAACCTATTTTTCTTGAAAAATTGTAAATAAATTCCGTTGGGAAATATTCTACGAGTAAATATACACTGGCAGATCGTCTAGTACATAAAATTACCGTAAGTCCTGTTTTGACAGGAACAATTTAGGCCCAATTCCGTGACCGGCATATCCCTCCTATTAGTACAAATCTCAATTTTGTCCAGAATTCATAAATTTCGGAAATTTCAATTAAATATTAATCGATCACAGATTGCAAACAATTTTTGGCAATGATACGAATCATTCATCCAAGGCGCAGTGATCAAGACAGAGGAGAAAAATAAGAAATATGCTCTGGCCATACTTGCCAATGTTACATTGTGTTACTGTTCTTTAGCCTTTGTTCTCGTTTCTTTAATGTTTGCTTTCAACATTCACATACTACAAACCTACGAGCTTTTATTATGGTATTTTTAATTATGTTAGTGTTAACGAATTCAAATTTTCAGTGAAGAAAATTATCGTAATAAATTATAGTCTTCAAACAGAATTCAAATTCTTCAAACCTCGTATATTAACGCAGCGAAAACGCGAAAGTGGTGTATCAACTTTCTGATGTCCGTTTTTCCATTGCTTCCAAAGTCACTTTCAGAAAAATCGCGTACGTTGTTCAATTACGTTGAAAGATATGTTAAGTACGCCTGGATGATATAACTATTGTTGCGTTCTTACGGGTTCGTGGATTTGGAGTGACTGAAGACAACGCTTGATGAAGAATGAAAGCACAAGCCAGTATTACTCGGGACAATTCCAAAAACATGGTTACACTCGTTGAATACCTACGACAAATACGCTGAAACAATCAGCAACGCAGCCTTCAGGCTGTCAGGCTATAATGCAGAAGACAGCTTCACTGCCAAGCATTAGAGCTCTCGAATCAGAACTCAACATACTCTCGAGACTCTCCACGCTACAATTCGCGATGCACTCGATAGCCTCAAAGATGCACATTCTCGATGCACCAACTCGTAATACTCTCGACGATCAACTCGATGCTAGACTGCTACTCCTCGTACAGGCAGAGTTTATATAGCTTTCGGCCTGCTTTCTGGGCCAAACAGGTAAGAATTCGTTCCAGAATGTTCTCCATCCGTCTGTGGCATAACGTTAATTTTGTAGCGAAATCGGGAATTCCGCGCCAGATTTGGCAACTCCGTCTTTCCTTGACATTTTCTGGCAGCCCTAAATCCGCTTTGCAGGGAAGCTATCTTACCGCAGCTGAGCATTTCGCAGCTCTACTGTAACCATAACCTCCTACTTCAACTTAAAAGTTCAACAGATCAGTGAAGAGTTGTTTTGAATTTAACATTTTATTTAGTAGTAGTAGAATTTTTATTAATGCTATTTTCAATATGTCTGGCAGAATCTGAGTCAGCCTCAAACTATACCTTCAAGTTTCGAGAATTGCCTGATATCGCAGCTAAGCGATGAAAATTTGAGAAGCTGTAAATGAGGGTATAGTGTTGCTGTTGTTTCTAATCTTCTTAATCTAAACCTACTTTCAGATTAGGTCCATTAACTTTATCGTTGCTAAGGGGCAAAGTAATGTCTGTCGTCGACTGTAGATCTCGAGAAACATTTATAGTGTACAAATTTGACTAAATCGGTCCTAGTTTTGACGGAGAAACTCTGGGGGATATTCTGAGTGTCTCGTACCTCTTTTCTCCTATTATCAACCTCCGCAGGACTCAAAAATATTTTAAATGTTCCTATGACGCCAAGATACCAAACATTTAGCACCGGTGCGTTTACCAAGATTCGAATCTAGGCCCATGACTATGATGTGACAGTCGGCTTCCGTGACGGTGGTAGTCGGTTCTACCACTATGCAAACTGGAGACAGATATGTTGCCTCAACATTATCACTGTTAAAATGCTGAAATACACTTACCAAGTTACTGTAAATCTAGCATGGTTAAATTTAAGGAATACAATTCAATATAAATTCTTTAATAGCATTTGTAAAATAACATAACCCATTTTATTAACGTAAACAGTGTAACTTATTTGAACTACTTCAAATAACTAGAACTTCAAAGAAAATATCTTTAGAATTCCTATACCTAACGTTACTTGAAAATTCAAGAAATGAAAAATGATGTTCAACTCCATTGAAAGAAAAATATGTTTTTCATAAAAAAGACTTATTGCGAAATTGTTTCACAAAAGGACTATAATTCTTACCGTCCTACAGGATAGTTACTTGTTTAAAAACAGAATAAAGTTCAAAGGAAGTAGATCCTCTCAACATATTCTATTTGATGCTTCTGTAAGTCTTTCAATCTCATACAGATATGCCTTAGGATGAGCGTATATTGGAGTTGATGATTTATGAAGAAGACAAAATTCCTTCTTTCAGACGTCACAGACTCCATTCCCTTCCCCCAAAACTTCAGATGTAATCGATATTCATCAACAGAATGATGATTCTCCATCGATGGCGCGTGTGTGCATCACGTATTGGATTTCTTCGTGGGGTATTAAGGAATCCGAGGCGCATGCTTCCGAGTAAGTGTATTTATTGAAAAGATGGATTGCGTGCGGATATATATCAACAAGAGTGAATTTCCTGGTGATCAATCTAGATTTTCTACTGTTATAGTATGAACCAATTTTTCGATAGCAGAGGCCATTCTATGTAGAAAAAATAAGATCCATTGTAAGCTTACATTTCAGTCAGCGTTTCTAAAGAACGCTGTAGTTCTCCAATTATTGATGTCTAACTAAAATAGAAAGGTACTACATTTCGTAATTGTACTTTAAGTAGACAAATAAGCTTTGTGTTTAAAAACAGTGAAGAATTTCCTTTTCGTATGTATCATAGAATGTTTTTCAACTAGAGTATGAACGATTTCCATTTCAGTCTGAGAAAAATTATCTTTTAGCTGAACAATTTTAAAACGATAACCAATATGCACGTGAATTTCAAGACTTGTTTCATGCATTTAAGAATATTAAACAGTCATATATTTTGTGCGTTTAAATGTAAGTAAATTCAACAGTCATTTTGGATAGGACACACAAACATACACAAACTATAAATTATACTTATCAATAAAGTCTATTTGAATTTTTGTTAAACTATAATTAATTAAGCATTTTAAATTCGTTTATTCTTATATATTTCTGACCAATATATAGTTATCTTGTGTGAAAGCTGAATAAACACTTCTTGAAATAGGTAATAATTTATGACGATTGATGAAATTTAGTTCAGAATCAGGGGTAACAGTTAACAGAAAAGAATAAACCATTACTATGCGGTATTCCTTTAAGCAAGATTGGGAATTTTTCAGTAAAATCGGTAGGATTACAGTATAAGCATCATATCTTATTGCCTTTTTAACAAAATGCTTTAGCTGCGTGTTCTTTATTCAATCTAAACTACAGCTGGTTAAAATATAATTGTCGTATCTTATTTTTATTGCGAAAAAAGGAAACGTAACTGACATATTTTGAAGAAGCTTTTAAAATCAGACCGAGGAACTATTTTATTTCTTCCTCAATTTAGTCACTTATTGTGATTGAATTTACAACGAGGAAGCATATATCATTTTAGGAATTGAAAACTCGAAATTCAGTAGTTCAGTAATTCTTTTCTAATCAAATAAAATCAAACGCCTAGATTCTTTCTCGAGTCTTGGTGTTCATTTTATTTAATTTTAACCAATCAGATGTAGAGAAGAATCTAAAATATAAATGAAAATAGTGTGCTTTTATTTCATCTGAAATTTAAGAAAGGGAACGACGTAAAGCCTAATAAACGAAAATTTAAATTTTATTCTAAGTGACAATTTTGTTATATTGCATTAAGTTTCTACTATAGCACACTTATAATGAAGTCTGCTATTAATATTTGCCAATTTAATAAAATATATTTTTTAGTGTAAAATAACCTTGGTTGATCTTTAAATATATGCCTGTCGGCGAAAAAATTGCAAATTCAGTTTGATTTTTTTTCCATATCCGTTTTTTATTACCCTAAAATTATTAAGTTTTTTTATGTAATTTAAATACTTATATCTGAAATCATTTATTGCATATAGCTAGCTTTTAAAAATAAGCATTTAAAACAAGTATTTCAAAGAAACTATTTCTAATTTAATTTAAGTACTTATTACTGCATATAACTAGCTTTTACAAATGCATTTTATTTCTCTTCACTTATGCTACTAATTTTAATAATGCATTAAACTCTCAATAGAAAAACGTTGCATGGTGCTTTCATCGGCCTTTATTGTCCCTTTAATTTTGCTTTTATATAAAGTGCTCAATTAATAGCGGACCGCTCATTGAAAGGCTACATGTATTGGTGCTCTGACTGAATTGGTATTCTGGTACACTTTCATCCACCAACGAAATTGATGCAATCAAAATTGCACCCAACGCACGATTGCATTGGTGCTCTGATTCCTACGCTGCTTATTTAACAGGTTGATAAACCTTTTCCTTTGGAGACGCAAGACAAACACGTCGACGTGGAAAATAAAACAGGCAAATCGACATCCTTGTATTCGGTGTAGATTTTGTAAAATCCGAATCGATTTCGAAGGCAAAACGGGTTCCCCTTCATCAGGAGCAAAAAATTCTGCAAAAGCGAGAAACCGAATGTCGAACATATTTATACCCTACAGGCGACCAATGGAAAAGCCGATAGCACCATCTGCCAATACATACATACACTGACTCTTTATACTAAAATTCCACTTTTAAATTAATACCATGTAGGGTTTTTACTCGGTAGAACCTTTATCCAATGACCTCCTATACTTAAGCGTAAATCACGAAATCAAGAACAGTAACTTAATTACATTACTCTACCTTAAATCCTAAAATTTAATTGCTGCAATCCGAATAGTTTAGCATATTCGTCGCGGTGCGGTAGTGTCTCAGATTCTGTTCCCTTAAATTACATAAAAATATGTTGTTCTATTAAATTCTCATCAAATTGATAATTTTTCAACTTAAAATGCAATGATATGTACTGGTATCCTAAAAGCAGAAATCCTGTTCTAAAATATGCATTAGAAAATTTCTCCGTGTACAAAATGTCTCAAATAAGTACAAAAATCGAGCAACCTCTTCGGCTGCTCACTACGGTTACATCATAACAGTTTATGCATGTTTTAG
Source organism: Stegodyphus mimosarum (assembly GCA_000611955.2). NCBI lineage: Eukaryota > Metazoa > Arthropoda > Arachnida > Araneae > Eresidae > Stegodyphus > Stegodyphus mimosarum. The sequence goes on along the minus strand of KK118269.1, from coordinate 815,527 downwards.
AAGTTACAAAGTTATAAGTCAGGAAACTCAGAAAAGGAAATGAATATTCAGTATCAATTCTGAAACTTCCTGGTTTGAAAATACAAAATGTACTACAACATAAAGTTATTCTCTTGATAAATGCAAAATTCAATTTCCTGATGTCCACAAACGGCAGATATTATAAGACCGCTGAACACCGGTAATTTTACTCGTAATCGGATTCTCATTTCCATTATATTGTGTATCATATATAGGAATCAGTTTCCTTTAGAAAATCCTTCGCGAAGTCATCGCTTAGACAGACAAAAATCGCGTGTTTTGCCTCAATCAAGTGAAAGGATTGCCTGGAGATAAAAATGTTGTTTACAGTATAATTTCTAAAGCTTTGAAACTGAGGATTATACAAGATTTCTAAATAACTGGAAATTGAAAAAATGAAAAAAAAACTTATATATGATACTTTAATTATACAGCATGTAAACATAAACGGAATTTATGATTCTGATAAACTCAAATTACGAGATCTTAATAAAATTCTGCTGTATTTCATTGGTAAATATCAAAACATGGTGTAAATTTAAACTGACGAATAACATTCATCATAACATTTTTTGAAATTATACTGTTGTAGTTTCTTTCCACAAATATCCCTTCTACATTGAAAGACAGCCTACTTTTGTCATATAAGATAAGCCATCTCTGAAACTCCCGTCTTTTACTCTGAGCCAAACCTCTCAGTAGCTTAGAATAATTCCAACTGGAGCTAATCCAAGACTCTTTTTTCCCATATTAACTTAGAGTGATCTGTCACAATTATTTTCCTTTATATGTCACTATAAAAGATTCCTGAAACCACACTTTTTAGACCTTAGCACGTCTTTCTGACAAAATATTATTTTTTCCCCCTCTCTTCTGGAAACTGAGTTAAAGAGTGCCAAGGCATCTGTGCTAGGTTTAACTTCTTTAGTTTTTCCTTTGTCACGAAATTCTCCTTTCTAAAGACTCTAGACATCTGCAATTGTATACTTATGCTGCGTACTTTCATTAACGGAAAAAGACGAAACTAAATTGCTTTTGTGGATGCACAGAAAATTGACTGCGATAAAACATTCGAAGACTATCTTTTGCGTAACAGACAATTTTGCGGGAGGCATTCTAAGGAAAACTGGACGTAATTACATTACACAAGGGCTGAGAAGAAAACTTTCATATAGCCAGTTGTTCAGAAAAGGTAAATCGAACTATAAGCAAGCAAATCACTCTTCATGAGTCTTATTAACTTATTTGCATATGCGCCAGAATTAATCTAGCGTTGAAGATAACAAAGGAACAGACGGAAAATGGTGGATAAAAACAAAAACAAATATATTCTTAGCGTTTAATTATTTTAGTACGATCTAACACAGTCAAGAGAATAAGTTACATGAATAATTTGTTTAAATTTACGTTCCTATACTCAAATGGAGCCGAAATCGAAGGAGTAGATTCGCTTTGAAATAGCTTCAAATTAAATAAAATTAAATAAAATTCAATAAATAACAAGTGTACACATGTCATCAATCACTCCAAATTCACGAACCCGTAGAACACAACAATACGTAAGCAAAACTGAGATTAATTTCCATTTACAATAAATACGCAATACTAAGTGCACATTTCAATCAATGCAATATACCTTTGGTAAATGTTTTTCTTAAAATCATGCAAAGCTGAAGCATATTTCAAAACATAAATCTTTCCTCTCAAGGTTATTTGAATACGACAGAGCGCGCGAGAGTTATCCCATTTTTTTAATCACTGATTTTTTTTAATGTTTCCTGTTTTGAAAATTCTAATAGACGCTAGAAATCTAAAACACTATTGCTTGAAATAACTGTTAATTTTTTATTTGATAAAGAAATAAAATGCGCATTATTTAAACAAAACGCGTTTTTTCCCACACCGAGGAATTTTTAAACGAAAGCAGATGGGCAAGAACCGAATTATTTTATTACCATTTACCTGGTAATATTATTCTTTTCATCGAGCCTAGCGAAATGGGAACATGAAAGAATTAATAAGAAAATGAATAACTTTTCTACATTTGGAGTAATTATTAAATCAAATGGTAAAGAAACTCCCAAAGTTAAGTTTAGACATTAAAGTAAACTACATACATTTAGGCATTAAAATAAACTACATACTCTATCGATTTTGAGGGCAATAAGACCCAAATCCGCTTTTGCAGGAGGGAAAAAAAAGAAATATCTACAAACATTTTTCCTCTTTTATGGAAAGCAAAAGGCGAAACATAGCAATGGAAGGAGCAAAACCTACACGAATATAGGGCCACTGGTCGAGAAAAATAGTAATAAAACTAAGAATTCTAAAAAAAATTAGCAATAATAAGATTGGAATCAAAGTTATAAACTAAAGAAGATAACGTTTTATGAACGTGCAGCACTTCAAGGAAACGAGTTTATCAGTTGCAGATGCTTTTCAAATAATTTTCGCAGAACCTATCGCAGAAGTGAAAAATTGCTACTAACCGCCCAATTTTTGATTAGTTAGCCGAGAATGTTTTCTTAGAGCATGAGATAATTGTTTTTCTACTCGAAATCTAAACGCTCTTTAAGTTTAGCCTATATATGTCAAATAAAATCAGAGATGCGAATTTTAAGAACAGAACAACGAATTTAACTGGCAAATGATAAAATAACCTGAATGTTGAACTTCCAGAGAATTCGAGCGATTTTATAATTGATTTAAGGATGAAATGAAAGAACGATAATGTTATTACGGTTATTTCTAATATAGGAATGTCTTTTTTGACGTTAAAAAGAAAACTATTAATGCTTTAATCAATGAGTGGAGGAGAAAATCTCATCATTGGCAACGGATATCAAATAATTTATTTTATGGCAAAACACCTGCATGAACAAATTTTTAAACCCGATATACATAAAAATAAAAAGAAACTATTCTTTGCTTACCAGGATAATAAGTGGTGGAAAAAAGTAAAAAGCAGAATCCATTAAAAATCTTCTGTCAAAACATTGTCAATTGAAAAATGAATTTAAATTGTAAATTAAGTGTCAAAATTGTTAAATGCGCTCATAAAACAAAATTCAAACAAAGCACAGTGTGCTCGGCCACTTAAATGTAAATGTCATTTACATGAAATAAAATTATTAATATTACTTTAAAATTTAATAGTGTTGAAAACTGCAATAAATGAGTGAAATATATAAAATATTTTTAATTATCATACAAGTGCAACATATTTAATCATTACACTCAATTAGAGGAAATTCCTTCGTACCTCGAAAAGTTCTATTTATGGTGAACCGTCATTTAATTTATCCTCAGCATACATTTTTCTTCATTTTATTTGTGAATCTTTTATTTTTCACTTTCACTCAATATCTGAAAATCCAACATTTATTGCTTGAAGGATTTCCTTTATTCAAAGTCAGATGTAATTTCATTCCTACTGTTTCTAACAGCGCCAAAAGCTTGCTCTCGGTAAAGTGATCTCGACTTGAACTAACTCCGTCACGCACTCCTGCCTCCCCATTTGCCCACGCTGCTTTTGAAGATTGGAGAAATGCAGTAGCGTAAGTTTCGGCAGACTTTTTTTCCTGTCATGCATATTTTTAAGAGATTTAGAAATATATCGCTTAAATTGGCTAGAAAAATGGTGACTGGGGGATGATTATATGCAAACTAAAATAGTTCAGTTGTAGTTTTTGGCAATGGTTCTTTTCTGTCTTGGATTTCTTTTTTCCTGGATCATCTCTTCTTCTAACATATACACGCTCATCACTTGAATTACCTAGAATAATTCTAACTGGAACTGGTTCATTATATGATATTAAAAAAATCCAGAAATAGAACGCAGTTGCTTATCACCATGGTAAATTCCTTCAAACGTTTCCAAATAAAAAGCATGCATAGTGAATATAATTAGGTATGCAGTGATGCTTAGGTATACGAAAGAATGATAAAAAAAGGTAATAAGTAAAAATAAGTGAATTTACAACGTTTGATTGGTTTGCTCTTCAATTTGAAAAACATCAGTTAACGCTGATCAGTAGCTAAATGATATCCGATATAAAATCATTTAGTTTTTACACTAATAACTAGAACGCATCCAAAATATATCTCAACGTACCGTATAGTCAGTGGACCCACTAAGACATTCAGTGATTTTCCAAGAATAGTTCTATAAGCAGGAGGAAATCACAGAGTTGGGGAAGAAGGACGAAGTACTCAGTGCGTTATTTTGTTTGGTTGTATTCTTTTTGATTTTTAATTTTTTTATTTTCATAATTGGATAGACTGAAAACTAATTTACGAAATGTCTTCTTTTCTTTCTTGAAACTCTACTTCCCAGATTTTGGGAAAATCATTTAAATTTTTAGCATATGTGTGGTGGCTAACAATGAACGATTTCTAAATCAAAAGTTTTAAGCATTCATTATGAGCCTCCCCGGTCTGGAAAGTTCGTGGTGTTTTTTCCGATAGATGGCGTCAATTCTGTTAATTTTGACTTAAAATATGAGTCACGCTCTAATCGACCAATCACTGAAATAGCTGATGAAATTCTTGCAAGAGTCCACTACGATAAGCACATCAGCAATGCTAACATTGCTATGAACTGGGCATTGACCACAGAACTGTTTACAACCATTTACACAAAGCTGGCTGCAAAAAGAAACTCGATGTCTCCGTCCCTCATGAGTTGAGCGCAAAAAACAAGTTGCACCAAAATAACATCTACGATGCATTGCTGAAACACACCGAACTCGAACCATTTCTCAAACCCGTCATATCCGGGGATGAAAATTAATCACGTACGATAATCGCAGGAGTAAAGGATCGTGGATAAAGGATGGAGGGCAGTCACAAGCTGTCGCGAATCCAGAATTCACACCGAAAAAGGTGTTGCTGTGTGTACTGGAAGAGAATCGTCCGCCATGAGCTACTTTCCACTTGGTCAGACGATAAATTCTCAACTCTACTGTAGAACTACTAGAGAAATTACTCCAGGCAGTTGAAAGTTCAATAACAGGAAAGACGTTGTCTTCCATCATGACAACGCCGCGACCACAGACTTCTTTGATGACCCGTCAAAAATTGCACGAGTTTGGTTTGGAAGTTATGATGGACCCTCAGTACAATCCAGACATAGCACTACTGGCCTATCACTTGTTCCGATCTCTGCAGAGCTCTCTCAGTGGAATTAGACTGGTTTCAAAAGAGGCCTGTGAAAACTATTTGAGTCAATTTTTCAACCAGAAACAACAAATTTCTTCACTGATGTCACCATGGCTCTACCCGAAAGATGGCGAAACATTGTCAATAGTAATGGAGATTAACTTTAGAGTTCTAGTCTTTAAGTTGGTTGCCATTTCCATTTTAACCACGATTGAGGCCATACTCGGTTATAGATAAACTTTAGAATCGTGGAAAATTTAGAATCAAAGATATCCAAGAATTTTAAATTAATTATAAATGTTATATTTTATGATATTTAATTTCGGAAAACTCATACTGCATTCTGTTGTACAGAAAAGGAATAAAAAGACTTTTTGATTAAAAAAAAAGCATTTTTTAAAGAACAAAATAAACATTTTCAAAATATGCGATTATATTTTAAGGATTTAGCTTACTGACATATTAACACAACCACCTTAGTAGAAGTCGTAAAATTTTCAAAATACGTCAAACTCTGCAACCATGCTCATAACAGTCCTTCAGTCAAACAAAGTTGCTATTTTCATATGCGTTTTTTTCGTTGCATTCCAAGTTTCGGCGGTTTTTATAAACAAATCAGGATTTTTTTCCCTTAAACTTAGTTTTACGGTAAAATTTCTGCAGAAATAGATAATTTTGATGAAAATTTTATAAAGGGAACAACGATGAAATGTGTTTCCTAGATAGCCCCTGTTGCCGAAGATCGCATGAAGGCAAGTTTTCGCGATTCGCTGATGCCTTTTTAAGCAAAATCTGTGTGTCTGAGCGCTATGTACTTACAAGGATAGCGCAAAAGAATTATAGATAGATTTGAAGAAGGACGTAAATGTTTTATTTTTAATGCATCACGTAATCCTTATTTAATAATAAAAATTTGTATTTTAAATTGCTAAAGTTTCTTTAGCAGTTTCTTTATCATTTCTTTTCATATGCTGATGATGTTTACCCACTTCCGATAAATTTCGATAGTTTGCAAATCTTTCTAACAAAAAGGCGCGAAAACTACCAGCTTGCAACCGATAAGTACGTTTTGCCTTTTCATTTGTAAATAATCGCCAAATTGAGCCAAGGTAGTTGCGTTAATACGTAAGTACCGGATTTTCTCCTTTAATTTTACGCTGGATGAATATTTATATGAAATTTACCAAACAAGAAAAAATGTGCAAATTTTAAACAGGAACGTTTACATTTTCCAGATACGTAATTTATAAACATTATAATTTTCGTTGTTTTTCTGCGAAAAAATTAGATTTTATGCATATATATATATATATTATTGAAACGTGTTTATAAAATAAGCTTTTATTTAAACCTCATAAAATAATTAACTTAACTAAAAGGAGGAAAATAATATTTATAATATAAATTCTCTGTACAAAATTTATCTGCAATTTTATATCTCGAGTAATAAAAGTATGGGCTCCTGAATAACGCCTTTTTGGTTCTCTCCTACATTTTCTTCTGAATGCTCCTACTTTTCCGCTTGCTTGCTTGCAACCAACACGCTCGGTTCGCTTCCCTGTTCCTCCACTGTCTTAAGGCCTATTAAGATATCAAAAATGTGGGGTGTGACGCAATGCTATTATTTCCATCAAATATATCAAAAACTTAGTCATTTTGGAAAGTTAGGGATTTTAATATCTTTTTTCTTTCTAAAGAATAGCACCTCGATGGTAGTTTTGCAGTTCAATGAATTTCCATAAATCGCTAGAGCTAATTTCTGAATCAAACATTAATTGATAAGGAATAATGAATTATCTCGACTGGAATATTTACTTAATATTTGAAGTGAAATAACCATTAAATAATTTTAGAAGCATTGAGTATGTCTTAGAACCAAATATCAAGCAGAAGTTGGAAAGCCAAGAGTACGCAAACCTTGTTCTCTCTCTCACATATATAATATACATATGGATTAGTTTAGTAATAAATCTAATAGAATCATAACTAATTCTCTTTCGCCAGCCTGAAACCTACTTAATATAGTCGGAGTCATATTAGTTGAGATTAGAATCTCTCTTTAGTAGCTCATCCACTCGCATTTCCTTAATCTTCCTTATTTTGAATATATTTATTATGAGTAAATATTTTTGTTGTATAGCATAAAAATCTGGCATTTGTTACGTTACTAAGTTGCTTTATATTTCTTAGCTTCTTCATTCTTCCAGCTATCGTAACTGACTAAAAATTTAATGCTTAAATACCTCTGAATTAGCAGTTATGTAACAACAAACTAAATAATCTATGGTGCGAAAGGTAACATTCGGTTTAATGACACATTCTTCGATATCCTTTGAGTTCTGTAATTGAGCATAAGTGGAACTTGGAACATTTTGCTGTATTTTACATGACTCAGCACAAGTATTCAAATATGATGACTTTTATGCTGTGTCTCGTGAACCTAATGAAACGATAAATTCCAATTAAATAGAGCAGTGGTCTCAAACTCTTGGTCCACAGACCACATACAGGCCCCGAAGCAATTTATTGTGGACCGCGAACAAGTTTCAATTATGTACTTGTGCTACACAGAGCTTACAGTTTTAAAGATATAAAGACATAAATTGAGCTCATGTTCATGATTGCCACTAAAATATAAAAGGAAATTAAAAATAAAATGAATGGGCTGAAGCTTTGTTCTTGTCACTGGACGCTTGTATGTTAGGCCCTGTGACTAGGGTAACATGGATGAATTTCCCTCGTGTGTACAGTCAGTTAATTTAATTTGTCAGCTGACAGCTGGTGGCGCTTCAGTATTCTTAAATTTTCGGTTTTCCTCTTAAAGTAGGTTATTTTGTAATAGCTTCATCATACTGGAATTTTCTGAAATAAATGCCTTATCTAAAATTTAAAATTTAGCTTTGAATATGTTTGACTTACAGAAAAAATAAACAATAGAAATTTTTGACGGATACTAACTTTTAGACTTTAAATGCAAGACTTTAAATGCATTGCTCATTTTTCATCTCTTCTGCTTTCAAAAAGTACCTAATGTCTCTACAGTGGCGCTAGAACTAAAAAAGGTGGTGGATGATGATTCTCCACACCACCAGGATTTGGCTACAGGGTCCCCTAATCCCCAGTCGCCATTTAAAAGGGGAAGTATATAAGGTATTTCTCCCTCCTTCTTCGCATGCCTTCCTGATGTAGTGGTCAGCACGCTCGACGCGTATTCGAGAGGTCCGTGGTTCGAATCTTGGCGAGGGCAATTGATCATTTTTCATCTCTCCTGCTTTCAAGATCTTCATTTCTACATTCAAGATCTCCAGGCCCGGTTTGAAGTAGTGCACAACCTTCCACGAGAGCGAGTCAACTTGGCGACGGAGAAGATGAAGACCTGATACGACAACAGAGCTACTGGGCATCGATTCAACGGAGGAGACAAGGTGCGGTTGCGGAATCCGACTCGACGAAAAGAACTCTGTCCCAAACTACAATCACCTTGGGATGGTCCGTACACAGTCCTAATCAGGCTGAACGACGTCGTGGTCGTGGTAAATCATCGAACTCTTAAGTCGTTCATTACGACAGGTTAGCTCCTTACTTTAGCCATAGTACGTAGTGTATATAATTGTGAATAGTAATGTAAATAGTACAAGACCATGGTCCTTTTTGTATTTAACATTTATTAGTATTTGATTTGTATTTAGTATCTGATAGTGTTTGATTTGTATTTAATATTTGATGGTATTTATTTTGTGTTTAGTGTTTGATAGTATTTGATTTGATGAAAGTTACTTATTGCAATTATTATTTATATTGTTATTGTAATGTAATGTTTATTATTGCCTTAGTTGTAAGTTAATTTCTGTCCAGGAATTGTACTGACCGGGTCGTGCTATCCTTGGGAAGGGCGCAGTTTTACGGATTTTGTATTTATTTAGCTATTTATTTAGAATTGTAATTATTATTTTTTTTTTATTTTCCCGCTCAACGGAGACGAATTTGAAGAAAAAGCTGCGTTTGAAAAGTAAAAATACAAGAGCGCATGCATTTAAAATTTAATAAATAAATATCTCGTAATTGCTTTTGCCATCCAGAAAAATCGAGAAAATAGATTTTACCAGAATGTTCTTGTGAATAATTAAAAAGCTTATAAAAGCTGAATTCAAATACCTCAGCTCAGTTGCTGTTGTTTAAAGCGAACTGTATGTTTACTTAGCACTGTTATTGATTGTAGTGAATTCGCTGTGAGATTGGATTAACTTTTTCTGTTTTGAATTGACTTCTGTTTAATGTTTTAGATATTGTGATATTATGCGAATACCTCTGAGGTTATATTTCAGCATTTTGTTTTATTTCTTGCGAAAAGAATAAATGTTATTAAATTTTTATCGACTTGTGCATTCAATCCATTACGAACCCGTACGCTTGCAACAATATTTATCAGAAAATAATTTATGATGCATTTTTGGACGAAATTATTTTTACTTTCTGAGTGCTCAACTAGTTAACATATGACTAGATTTTTATTTTACCTGTACTTAATCGGTTAGGCTTTTATGAGAACTTTCTTCATATACCTAGCAACGGTATGTTGGGGATTCGAATTCATGAGTTTTGTAACACTTATTCTGAACTTACTTGTTATATTCTGATATGGCTCTTTTAAAATTAATTCCTATACATATCGTAAGTCACTTTTATAGAGTGTTGTAAAAATTGCTGCCCTAAATTTTATAAATCAATCAAATTTGCTGTAAAGACTTACGATCTCTTTGGAAGAAGGAAACATTACAGAAAAAAATTAATTTGCGACTTGTTGAGTGAATAAATATATAATGCGAAAGACTGCATAAATTTTTAAATCTATACTAAAAAAAATTAAGTAAAAGAATTCATTCCTGGAAGAATGAAATTTTGATTAATTGAAATGCGACAAATTTATATCTGAAACAATTTATAAACAGAGTATAAAGAAATATTGTTAAAATACTTGCAAAAGTAATTTGCATTTTTTTTATTACATTAGCTTACGTTTTTTTCTATATAAGAGCAAAATAGTCTTAAGGCTATTTCGTAAGTTTACTTTTATTATTAATTACAGTCTAAAACCACTTAATATCTCAAATAAAGAAAGTAGCCATTATTTATCAGTAATTAATAAGTTCTTTTTACCGAAGAGGGATTAAAACTACAGAAGTTTTTAATTGCCTTCACGCACATATATATATATATAGAAATTCTTAATTAAAAAAACAGAAAAAATCAATGTATTTTATCTTACTTTACTTAATACTAATTTCCATTTTGTTCGCTAAATATTATTATTAGTTACAAAAGTAACAATATTTAGCAAGCAATGCGCATACACAAGCATTCAACATTATTTGAGAATGACAGAATTTTGGTGATCCTGTTAAGTTATAGCGACCACAGAATAGACAGGAAAAACAGTGGAGGCTCTGCGAAGAAGGAATCTAACGATAATGCATAAATATTTATTGCAATATATGATATCGCGAAACAAAGAACGTGTAAGTCTAAAATGTTCTAATTAAGGTTTATGATATTATTTCACATTTAGCACGAACGAAAAAGTAACCAGCTGCTGTAGATACGGTAATTATATTCTTAAAAATTATTTTTAGAATTTCTGCTACAGAAAACATTGTTGAATTGGCAAATTTATGATTCAGGAAAAGAAAATTAGCTTATCTAACAGGTAAGGCACGAATACACTGAAGATCCGAAACATTATGATCAGTTACTCAATAACGCCTTTGCGTGGCCTTTGGCCTACAAAACAGCTGTAACTCGCCTTGTCGTGGATGTTACGAGTTCTTGGTAGATTAATTAAGTCCGGTTGTACCAAATCTAAGCAGCAAGTCACGCGAAGCCGAGATATTCCGATATGGTGGTGTTTGAGCGCTAACTTGACGCTTTATGACATTCCGAATGTGCTCTACCCGGCGAATTAGGTGGTCAAGACATTAATTGGAAATCATCCTTATGATTCTCGAACCACTCCAACACAATTCGAGCCTTGTGATATGGGCGTTGTTCTGATGGAAGGTTCCATTTCACTGGAAGGTTCCATTTCCAGTTGCTTAGACAGACGCCATGTAAGAGTGCAATTGATCCGCAGTTATATTCAGATAGTTCGTAGCTTTCATCGTCTGTACTACCACAAATAAAGATCTCAGAGCCTCCCATGAGAACGTCTGAGAAAGCATAATTCTGCCACCACCAGCCTATGTATGAGTTGCTGTACGGGGGGGAGCAACAGTTCTCCTGGAAGACGGCGTGCCCTCACACGAACATCGACATGATGAATGAGAAATCGCGATTTATCCGACCAGGAAACTGTCTTCCTCTTATCCATCGTCCAGTTTCAATATTCCCACCGTAAGCGTAGTTGACAATGACACTTTGCAGAAATGGCCAACAAAGAGACATCAGTAGAACGTCTGCTGCGCAGTCCTGTATCCAACAGTTTCCGGTAAACGATGTGCTCCGAAACACTTTCACTTGAATATGCATTGTATTGGGTTATCAGCTGAGCCACTGTCTTGCGCCAGTTTTGCTGTACCATGCGGGACGGTCTCTGACATCCTTTTCCTTTGACGACTCGTGGACGTCCAACACCATAGCATCTACTGCAAGTTTTGCTATCATTTACCCACTTTATATGAAACTAACAATGGTAGACCGTGAACACCTACCGGAGGTTCCGTTTCGGAGATAATCGTTCCGATTCTTCTGGCCATTAAAATATGACCTCTATCAAATTCGTTTAGATCAGCAGCCTTTCCTATCACTCGCAAAGATAAGCTCAAGAATAATTCTTTACCTTCCGCAGCAGCAGTTAAATGTCATGTCCACTTAACCACTTGCCTTCCACGTCATCCAGACGAGTTCATTGAAAAATATTGGGATAGTCATTATGTTTTGGCTCTTCAGTGTATATATCTCCCATAAAATTTGCTCCTTGATATGTGTTTATACTTAGTGGTACTCGCGATCTCTCTGTCTAGAGACTTTAATTGACTGGCAACGAATATTTTTATTTTCCATAAGTTATTTTCCTTTTTTATCATTTTCTGTCTAAAAAGACATTTAAATAGATATAGAATATATTTTCCATACCTTTTGGAATTTTACAATGGACTGGCATTTATTTGTATAGAAAATAAAATTTATTAATCCGTAGAATTAAACTATTATTGTATTAAAATAATATATAGAAAATATTAAATTAAAATTTTCTTTCAATTTTAGGAAATAAGTAAATGCAATTTTAATATTAGCAAAAAATTAAACTTAGGTTTGAATAGATTTTCGAGAGGAGTGACAGCCATTATTTCTACCGTAAACAATGCTCGGACGAACATAGCACCATCCGTTGTGTAAAATAATAAAGAAACGTTAATAATTAAGGTATTAGAATTCTAAAAGCATTAGGAATGACTGGACTCAAATTTATGTCAATAAATAAACAACATAATTTTTTGTAGATGAGAAAAGCTAAGGTAATTCGATTCACCTCTGAAAATGCTTTTTGAGTATTTTTTGCGATACTAAAATCAAAACTGTGATTAAATGTTTAACTATGACCATCTATCCAACACTCTTTTATACCTCCTTTGGAAACAAAGGTTCAAGTTCCTTGACCTTAGGTTTTTTGTCTGAAATTTTAATACTCTTTTAATTTGGCCGATGGATAACAATGAAAAGTTATGTTATAATCTGTGCTAGAATTAAAATCAGAAATGTGATCTTTAAGAATCAGTTAACGAATATTACTGATAGATGACTTGAACGATAAACTTCTGGATATCCAAGCGATTTTATAATGAGAGGGGAAATGAAGTTTCTTTGAGTACCCTTGAGTGAAATAACTGTTTGTTCTCAATGTTCTTCGTATTTACTGTGGTTCAATGTTGACATTTCATATCCCACCACGCACTGTTTCACGAAAAATGTCACTTTTGTCACATCTGTTAAAGTTGTGATCATGAGTTCTGTTGCACACTGTTCACAAAATAGAAGGAGCGGAATATTAATCTATTAGTTACAAGGATAATAATAGCTTTTAATTAAATATTTTTCAACTACCGCTCTCTATATATTTATAATAATTGTGCAAAACCTGACTTACAGTTATGTCCAACGCACTACTATTAATTTAAAACAGAACCTTAAAATAGTTTATAATAAATTCCGAATGCAGAAGCAATCATTACATGTTTCCACCGAAAGACAACCTAAAACATAAAAACAACAGAAGCAATGCTTTCTTATGTAATCTGATGCGTGTTGCAGAATTTTTCCTTAAGACTACCAGTTATATTAAGTGATTTCTGTATACTCATGACTTCAGGAAATCGAAATAATAAATCCCAAGTTTTCAGTTACAAAGATCTGGATTAACATTTAATCTAAATGTAACGACATTTCATTCGATACTTTGAAAACTGAAAACAAGAGCTGTTTACAACAAAAGTAACGGGGACCGATATTCCAATTTCCATGACTGTTATAAACTTCAATGTTCGACTCTCTTTTGTTATTTCGCAATAGAATAACGTAAATCAGAATTTTGACAAAGACGCTTCAAAGCAAAAATCAAGTATGCAGGATTCCAAACTACGAAGCTTTGTAGTGGACACAATTATAATTAAAGCCTTATTACATGCTGATGTTTTATCGGAATTTCTGTGATGATTTTATTGCAGTATTTTAATCATTCACTGCACTGTGTTATTTAAATGTATATGTATGGTGTATGTAATTTAAAACAAAATAAAAAAGAAATTACAAAGTAAAATGTCTTTTGAAAATAGTTACTTATTTTAAGTTAAAATCTCTCACATATTAGACATTTTATAAGCAAACGATTGGCTTCTACTTGCACAGAATTAAATAAATAGTGTTTGGGACTTAAGATTAGAAGTTTAATTAATTGTTCTCTTTATCCAGTCTTAGGGACAAATCTTGAGTTTGGTGTATTTTCGCCTAACAGTGTCTCATTTTACCTTAACCGTAGTTTATGTTTTCTCGGAAGTGGGTATTTGGGGATAAAATGCTTTATCCAAAGGATTGGCTGCCTCGTCTTAAGGATGAAAAATTCACCCAGTGCATCCGAGGTCGCTGTGGCTTAGTTCAACCAATATAATTTAGAGCGGCAGGTTTTCTTCTTTAAAGCTGCATACAATTTCGCAAAAGCTCTATATATTCTAAAAGAATCAGAAAAAATTATATAAAGTTATTGCTTGCACCATAATTCATGTGTAGACAAAATTTTAAGATCGGTTGCGATGTACTCTCTAGAATTAAGGGAAAGTTGATTAAATAATACTATTGCGCAAGTTGAAAAAGTTTTTCGTTGCTGCTTCTGTAAATCTGCATGCAAGACAAAAAGAAAAATCAAATGCACACCTTGCACGCTCCCTCAAAAAGTCTGAAAGCTTTAATATTTTATATTGCTCCAGGCATTTTTTCATTTACATACACATACATATTTCAAGCGTATTTGAGTTAACGTTTCTTTGGGCTAAAAATATTTAAAAACATCCTATCTTTAACAATTTCTGATAGACAGTCTCGCGCGCTGGTGGTAAAAATGCTTTTTAATGTGCAGTGTTGCCATTGTTGGCTTTGAAATCATTCAGTTTGTTAATCAAAAATTCGTTAAAGATTTACAAAATATGAAATACATAATAAAAAATTCGAAATTCGGAATTCGGGCTTCCAGGTGTGCGTGTTCTGGAGAAGGACTATGCTATTGGAAATTTGATGGCTCTATATACCGTTGTTTTTGCACAATGCGATAAACATGGATACATTCATGTAAATTCTTCATTATTTAATTTATTTAAATATAATGCAGGACGATAATATTTGGTGGCAACAATTTGAAAAGTGATTCAAACTTTTACTGTGATTCAACAAAAAATGCCGTTTTGAGACTAACAACCCTTCTGGGATAACGCTCATTTCGGCTAAGAAAGGAGCGTTCTATATCTCCCGTTCTACTGGGCCAATTGATGAAATTTACCTTGCGTTTTTTAGGTCTCGCAAACGCGACTTACTATAAATTTTAGATTTATATATAGCATGGTTATATATAGCACAGGAATAGGGAATAAGATTTATCTATAGCATAGCAATTTTGATAAAAAATCGGACTTTTTCTGGAATGACGTACCTTTCTTTTCTTTTCTCCATATTTCGATTCTACTCCTCAAATTATGTCCAAGTATTAGATTTTGTAAAATCTGGTGATAAACGTACAGGCAAATTTCAAAACTTAACTTGGAGCACTTTCTTTTTTCAGTTTGTGCCAAGAATAATACACTTAGCACTTGGCAAAGTGAGTTATTCTTTTAATTTACAGCAACCTATTTTCCTTTCCCTTTTTCCAATGTACACGAGTGGAAAACCTGTACCGTTCATTCTTTCAAATAATTTTAAAAATGTGCGTAAACCACATTTGACGTTAATCTTTGGAAATGTTTGATAAAAAAAGTCTAATTTTTTGCAGGTATGCTTAGAAGTACATAAGATGAAAACAAAAATTGTATAGGTATTCGAAAGCTGTTTTGAAATATTTACAAAAAGTCCTAAACAATACAATTTTCACAAACAAATCAGAAAATAACGGCGAATTGTATTTGAATTGAACCTAAATTTAGAAAGAAGTATTTGAGTAAGTTCAATAAAAAAATAAATATTGATAAATATATACTTAATTCTAACATTTTAACATTGAGAAGCTAACGTTTTGAAAGCTAATTTTTTCAAAACTACTTGTGCGATTTTTACAATACTTAGCACTTTGACATAATTTGAGCAGTAGAATAAAAATATGAAAAAAAATCGGTATGCCATTCCAGAGAAAGTCAGATTTTGTGTCAAAATATCTATGTTACCACAATGTATATATGAATCTAATATATATCCTAAGTCGCTCTTTCGAAACATGAAAAATGCAAGTCAAATTTCGTCAATCGTCAGAGTAGGAAGGGAGATATGGAAGAGTCCTCCCCTTTTTTTGGCAAGGGTACATGGACAACATGTAAGGAAGAAATTCGTGAAGAGAATTCGGGAATTATGACATTATTTTCAGTTTAAAAGAGACCTTGAAATAGAGTTATATTTATAAAGCTTTAACTTAGTATATAATTCATGTTTACAATTATTCATTTTGCTTTTCATGACTGACAACCTAAATTAACTGTGGATCATCATTAACATCATTTTGCCAACATTCTCAGCTTTAATGGACCAAATGCTTGAACACTAATATACTATAATGTATAATAAATGTATTAAAACTCTCTTTTTCTCCAGTTTGATAGGGATGAGGCCACATAATATCTGATTCTGAGAGTTTCATTCTGCATTTTCTCTAAATACGCCTTTTCAAATATACTAAACAATTTCGTTTCACACAAAGAGTCTCATACTGAAAATAAATGTTTCAGTAGGAAATTTTCTTGCAACTTCTACATTTTATAAATAGTGTATAAAATTGCCGCTAAAAAGAAAAGCCGCATCATAAAGGAACTCTTTTAACGAGGCAAATAGAAGCCATAAGACGATACTGTTTCTTAGTATGCCTAGTTTGGGGATAAAAGTTTAAACTTAAAAAAAAAAATTATTCATATAACTTATTTTCTGAACTATGCCAGATCATAATAAAATAATTAAACGCTAAGTGTTTACTTCTATGCCTTTCGAATTAATTTGCACTTTTACTTTACCCTGCGTTGCCAACACGCTTTAGATTAGCCTTCGACAAAACTCGGTCGTTAGTATGTAGCTGACCTATAACTGTTCTAATTACCGTTCTAATACTTATTTTAAAACTTAACTGTGTTATTGGATTATTCCTACATGTTTACGTATGGATACTTTATTAATATTCGTTTACAATTTGGCTTATGTAAACTCCGAGTAGTTGAATTTATTGAATTTTATTTAATTTATTTAATTTGAAACTATTTCAAAGCGAATCTACTCCTTCGATTTCGGCTGCATTTGAGTATAGGAACGTAAATTTAAACAAATTGTTCATGTAATTTATTCTCTTGACTGTGTTGGATAGTACAAAAATAATTAAACGCTAAGAATATATTTGTTTTTGTTTTTATTCACCATTTTCCGTCTGTTCCTTTGTTAGCAAATGAGTAAGAGATTATTTTATGTAAACATTTATTCCCATTGTAAAATCTTTTTTAAATGCTACACAAATAGTTGAGCCACATAATAAGAGCTGCTAAAGAAAAGAAGAAATCTGAACTGAATGCATGAATAACAAAACTACCTATAAGTAAATATTAAGGAACAATCACTTTTGAAGCATTTTTTGTTGCGTAAATGCACCGTTTTATATCTTTCTTTATTCTATAGAACAAGGCGAGTGATATTGTATTACTTTTATATTTGAATGTTTAAAAATGATGAACTATCCATTTTGATACAGAATATTCTCAAAGGAGTGTTATGCTTTTATTAAAAATAATATTCTCTAGGTAATTTCTTTGCTCTTGAAAACAGTTATAAATCATATCTGTAAAAGCGATTGATAATTTTATATAATGTATTAGGAACAGAGACTAATTTGCAGTTAAATAATGAACAATAAGCTATTGTAGTTAACAGTAAATATTTATACTTCTCAGACACAATAAAGTGAATGTAAATCTAGTGAATTTTTATATTTAAATAAAATTGCGATTTTTGAAATATGTTCAATATTTATTAAATTATTGACGCGCTGCATTCCAAATTTAATTTAGGAATTACAGACAGTAAATATTTACTCTTCTCAGACACAATACAGTAAATGCAAATGACTAGTGAATTTTTAAATTTAAATAAAATTGCACGTTTTGAAATAAGTTTAATATTTATTAAATTAATGACTCACTGCTTTCCAAATTAATTTATTAAATATTACAGAATTTAGTACTTGATACTATAATGAATTAAATACTTCATGCAAACATCACTTTTCAGTACTCTAAATCTGTGGAATTTGCTAGCATCAAATCTTATGAATTTGTTTTTTGGATTACAGTTTTTAAATTAATTAAATATTTCAACTATAATAATTATTTTTCATTCCTAAAAATGAATAATTACTGCTGCAACATGGATGCTTGCCATGGAATAACTCCTACAAAAGAATACTTTTAAGATGCAGTTTTTAAATAATTCCTAAAATTTATTTAGTTAGAATATTTGAGTATGGCAAAGCCCACAAGGGCAATATGCCTAACGGGAGAAGTGCATTCTTAGGGAAAACCACGAAAATCAATCATACAGCTAGCCTGTTTGCCCGAGTCCGAATTCGAGATGAACTACCAGTATTCAAGTGTCTTTAACCGCTCAGCCGCTGGTGAGGCTAGTAGCTCTCTTTCTGAACCTTTGGGAATATTCGAATTTTAATATTATACCTTTTTATAATTTTAAATTGAAATGTTAAAGTAACTATATTTAATAAAAACGCAAGTATTAAACATTTCAAAAATTATAAAATAATAAGAGGTAATTTAATTTAGTTAAAGTGCTTTGAAGTTTCAACTGCGCAAACTCATACAAACGCAAATCAGTAGAGGAAATTTTAGGGGTATAGAGAAGTTTCCTTTCTTAACGTATTTAAATAATGCAGTACACACACACACACATATATATATGTGCGTGTGTGCATGTGTGAGTACGAGTGTTTGACTAGTGAATATATGAGTGCTTTGACATTGAACACTCCAATTATTCTGAAGTTGTGAGTCGACTTAGAAGAACATTGAAATTTCGATTACGTAGTAGAAGATGCCGGGGAGTTTTGAAGAATTACAAATTTAAAATTCCTCATTTATCTAATTCCATTACTTAACACATTTTATGCTTTGCTATTATACAAGGGAACATATTTTTTTTTCATTTTAAAACTTTTGTTGCTTTTGTGTAATACAGTTTAATAACTAACTCCTTTATTTTTTTAATCAAATTGTAATTTATTTCATTTATTTTTTTATAAATTGCATTACTTTTGTGTGACGTGTTCTTGGACTTGATCCACTAAAATTGTATTAAGCTTTATTGCTTGTTTATGATTTACGATATTATTTCTTTAACCTGGCGTTTATGTTTTCTAAATTTTGTATATATTTTTGCTTTATCTAATACTGCATTAAAATATTTATTTGGTTTTGTTTTCAGGTATTGCATTAGTATTTTTACAAGTTTTGATTTCAGATTTAGTATACTCAAAATAGCCTGTTTGCCTGTTGTTTTAAAATTTAACTATTATTTCGGAATTGGTTTTTAATATGTATGTGTTTCTGATACCATAATTTCGCAATGATTGCATGACGTACTTTGGCCTACAGGAGTTGGACTGATAAAGATACAGATGACTTTTATTGTTTTCCTAAAGCTATTTTTAAATTTTAAATTTGAATCTGTATATTTGTCGGTTCAGAAACAGGATGTTCAATTTATTTACTTCTAACGTTTTACTAACCCTATCATGAAGATGTACCGAAAATGTAAATTTCTTATTTTATTTTTAGTTTTGGCCTATTTTGCTCCCCCGTTTATTTCTTTCTTGTTTTTCTTTTTTTCATTTTCTTTTTTTTTCTTTTAAGTTTGTCATTGTGCTTCTGGTTTTTTGGTTTATGCTTGTGATTTATTTCGAACTGAATATGTGAAGAATTTTAAACGCACTTTTTATTTTATTTTATATTGCAGGGTATATATATCCTAAACTCCGGAATTGCAATATCTGCTGCAGCTGACGTTTATTTGCACTTGGTTAGGTGTAATCCGATAACTTGAAACAAAGACATTCTTAAACACTTTTCTAAGTTGAACAGTTGCTGCTCAAATTATCATGTATTTCAAGAAAATTAATCTTGAAATATATTTTAAATTTATAACTAAAACATTACGCCTCAAATGTTATACCAAACGCAAGCTTATTATTCTTAATCCGATAATTTAAATCGGAAGCAGATGAGGATTTTTAATAAAATTTTAAACACTTGCTGAATTTTAGAACATATAACTTACCTATTACAATAACCTTCATAACTGAATTCATTGTTCTTGAGCGCCTAAAATCCACGCGACATCGGTATTCTCCTCCATCATTTTCTTTCACTGGTTTTATATTCAAAATGGCAACAGTCCGGCTTATATTAAATGTGGCTCGGCTTTCAAGTTCTTTGCTGGCGAACTTCTTAGGTGCTACTCCGAACACTTGCCTTGTGTCCACGCTGTATATTGGATTCCCCGAATCATCTTTATACCACAGTATGAGAGTCACTTGATCATCAGGCATAGTAGCCGTCACATTACAGGGTATGCTGATTTCTGAGCCTATCACAGCGATAAGTTCACTGTATTCTGAAATGTAAACAAAAAGCTCTTTAGTAAGGGTTTAATATACTTTTATTACACGCTATTCATTTAAGAAAATGAAGTTAAGGCATTCTGAAGCCCCGTTTGACATAATAATACCAGTACACAAGTAATACCAGTACATTTATTGTCACAAATAAAAAAAAAACTTCTTAAATCTTGTTTTTTTCAATAAAGTTTCCCCCCCCCCAATGGCGGGCACGTAAGTCATCATAGACTTGCTACTAAGGCTACTACTAAGGGCAGAACCGGTGGTCACTTTATTACGGAGGCACTTAATAGGTGGCTCACGTTTGCCTCCTATGAAGGGGCGGAAAGTTACAATCATGCCTTCTCTGGGACTCAAACCCGGGCCCTTTGGTATCCCATTCGATTCCTTTAACCACTATACCGTCTGTGCGGCATATAGGTTTTTTAAACTGGGTAACTGCAAAATAAGTACTTTCTAAAGAATATAAGGTGAAATAAGTAAATGAGATATATCAGTTTAGGAGGGAATTCAAAGACACATATCACTTCTTACATATGTGTTTAAAGAGAAACACAAAGGAAGAATTTAATACCTATGACTATCTAACTTGCTTAGTGAGAAAAACAAATTGCCAGAAATTACGATCATACTGATAGCATTACTATTATTATGGATCATAGTGATATCATTACGATTATTACGATTATTATGGACAGCATTTTATTTCACTTAAATACAGTTCAATTTGACATCAACTACCGAGTAAACACTTTTCTTCAAAGGACGAATATAGTAGAATCGCTAGTGGATAATAAGTTTCAGTATAAATGTAATACTGTTACGGATTTTGTATTTATTTAGCTATGTATTTAGAATTGTAATTAAAATTATTTTATTTTCCCGTGCAACGCAGACGAATTTGAAGAGAACGCTATGTCCAAAAAGTAAAAATACAAGAGTTCGTGCATTTAATATTTAATAAATAAATATCTCGTAATTGCTGTAGCCAACCAGAAAAATCGAAAAAATTAAATTTACCAGAATATTCTCGTGAATAATTAAAAAAGCTTATAAAAGCCGAATTAAAACACCTCAGCTCAGTTGTTGTTGTTTTAAGCGAACTGTATTGTTTACTTAATGCTGTTATTGATTGTAGCGAAATCGCTGTGAGATACAATTAGTTTCTCTGTTTGGAATTGAGTTCTGTTTAACGTTGAGATATTGCGATATTGAACGAACATCTCTGAGGAAATATTTCAGCTTTTCGTTTTGTTTCTTGCGAAAAGAATAAATTTTATTAACTTTTTAACGACTTGTGCATTCAGTCCATTACGAACCCGTACGCACGCAGCAATACTAATATTATCATTTCGCATCAAGTGAAGGATTAGACGCAGAAGCCTGAAGTATAAAACAGACGCTTTTATCTTGATTTCTTTAGGATTCTTGAAAAACCTTGAGAACTTTTCAGAATCTCAAACATGTTTCTACTTAATTATTATTATTTGTTATTTTTTATTACTATTATTTGTAATTATTTCTACATTTTCTTCTATTGAAGTAAACGTGCGGCAAAA
The DNA here is from genome assembly GCA_000611955.2 of Stegodyphus mimosarum. Lineage (NCBI taxonomy): Eukaryota > Metazoa > Arthropoda > Arachnida > Araneae > Eresidae > Stegodyphus > Stegodyphus mimosarum. Next base: position 793,387 of record KK118269.1, on the reverse strand, counting down.
TATAAGGATTGAAATACGGTATAGGTACTACTCAAATTATGATCATATTGCACTAAACTAATTAAACTAAGGACATTTCAGTGTACATTACATAATGCCTCTGCATTTTTGTTTTTTCACTTGCTAACTTTTCACATTCTAATTTTAGACTATGATATTGAGCTTGTAAAAAAGAAAATTCTTCTTTTATCCTATCACAGGATTCTGCCACCGTAAACTTAAACGGTTGGCCCGGCCGAGGAGGAGGGCCCATGCTGTACAAGGGTACCTCCATCACCTGTCTGTGCATTTCTACATTTAAACCATATGACATTTCATAGTTCATTACATAATGCCTCTACATTTCTGTTTTGTTTGTTTGTTTGCTTGTTTTTTTTTTGTTTGTTTGTTTTTGTTTTCATTGGATGGTTCAGCTGATCTTGGATTGAGGCGCCTTTACTGCGCCATTTTTACAAACTTTTATCATATTCTTTAGTTTTTCTAAAGACTTCCTCTTAATCCATTAAAGTGATGATATTAAAATAGTACAAAGGAGTAAATTTTATTTTAATTTTAAGGTTCTTGCTGTCGAAGAACTGTAGGAAACAATTATGCTTTAATTTATCATCTGCTGAGGTTATAAAACAAAGTATACCTTTCGAACAGATTTTTGTTGCGTGAAAGTGTTTCGAAATGAAGAGAAAAATACTTTTTTTTTAGAAATTTTGATCACCTGACACATATTTAATATGTAAACGTTCTCCTAAAATTAAATTCAATCGTTTAAGTTAGTAAGTGAAAAAACAGATATACAGAGGCATTATGTAATGTACTATGAAATGTCCTATGGTTTAAATGTAGAAATGCACAGACAGGTGATGGAGAAACCCATGTACAGCATGGGCCCTCCTCCTCAGCCGGGCCAACCGTTTATGTAGAATGTGAAAAGTTAGCAAGTAATTAAACTAAGCTTTAATTTTTTTAAATAATTAAATTTATGTAACAAATAAAAATTTTGAAGCAATGCGATTTTAAGATATATTTAAATTTCATGCACGTACAACTGTCTAAAAAACATTGAGAAATACCATTTATTACCGATAGATTTAAAATATTTGCAAAAGAATAGAATAAAAAACAGAGTGAGAATTATCGCTATATTACTTCAGGAAAAATTATAAAATTTTATACATGAGCTAAATTGCATGAGTTCTGCATTTGCATTCTTCTTAAAGTTTATTAGTTAATACTCATGTTATTATGTATTTGTTGACAATAGGAAAAGATTCGATCATAACAGAAATTTTTTTACAAAGCAAAATGTATAAATGAAACGAAATATACAAGAGTTCTACCATTTACAAAAATCATATTAAACTTTTTCAAACAGAGAACTCATCATTACTTTTCAAATCATGCGTCCTTTATCACATTGAAATAACAACATACGAAAAGAAAACAGATTTAAGCGAGAGATTGGATCCAAAAAAGAAAATTGTTTTTCGTCTTCCTTACAAAATGGTTCGAAACGAAACAAGTTTTTATTACGCCTGAGACTCACCAAGCCTTTTTACTATCTCCCTAGAGTATATTAGAAAGACTCTTGTCCACCATTTTAGAAACACGATCGCTAAGTGTTGTCGCTTTAAATTGAGTATTGAGACTTTTTTTCACTCTACATTCTTTTCAATGTGTATATATTTAGAAAAGGGAAAAAAATACGATGGCATCACAGCATCAAGTTGTAGTACAAGTCCCTCTTCGTCAAAGCGATTAAGTTTCAATTTTTTAAGGATGCCTTACATTTATTTCGTAGAGTATTCGTTTATACCCTCAATGACATATGATCCAACTTTTCTACACTTGAGCAGGGCTTTTAAAGGGGAAAGATGCTTATAGACATTTGAGAAAAGTTCACCAAAATAAATTAAAATGATGTTTTAATAGATTAAAACATTTTCATTATTCAGAAATTATGTCATCTTCTAAGGATTTAAATCAGAAATAAATTTTGAAATTTAATCTAAATATTAACAATTTTAAAAAAATTTACTTCCTACTGTTATTTATTCTACTGTTTCCTACTGTTATTATTATTTTATTCAAATTTATTTCCTACTGTTAATTTAATTTTTATAAATATCTGAATGAATTGCTCTGCTATGAGAAAATATATGTTAGAAAAAATAGAGGGAATCCGCAAATACTAATTATGCAATATACACAAGTTTATTACTACAAAACTCTTCACAGTTAGGTAATCTGTGCCATAACACTGTTTCGTATGGATGGTTCAGCTGATCTTAGATTGAAACTCATTTACATGCGCCATTTTTACAAACTTTTATCACATTCTTTAGTTTTTCTAAAGACTTCCTCTTAATCCATTAAAGTGATGATATTAAAATAGTACATAAGAGTAAATTTTGTTTTAATTTTAAGGTTCTTGCTGCCAAAGAACTGTAGAAAACAATTATGCTTTAATTTATTATCTGCTGAGGTTATAAAACAAAGTATACCTTTCGAACAAATTTTTGTTGCGTGAAAATGCTTTGGAATAAAGAGAAAATCACTTTCGTTTTAGAAATTTAGATCACCTGACACATATTTAATATGTAAACGTTCTCCTAAAATTAAATTCGATCCTGGGCTACTTAAATCTTCCACTATTGGATCAGTTACTTCAAAGATGGCATATTAATGGTTTACACCTCGGATACTCAAAATGCCTCAGTTTTCAGTTTTCAATCAAGCTGTTACAAGTTTATGAAGCTATATTATCCAAGGAATACAAGGGCTTAGACGGTCGGAGACAGCCGTATTACGCGGACATTGGCGCCCAACCGATCTGATTTCTTTCGAACATATCGAAAGCCAACAAGCTTGTTCTTAGTGTACTTCATTTAGTTCTTATATAGCAGAGCATTAAAGGTGCTGCTTCTGGCAGCGCCTTTTAAATATCAGTTTAAAAGGTGATCAATTTAAAATATCAATTTAAAAGGGGCTTTTAAATATCAATTTAAAAGGTTTAATTTTTTAAATATCAAATAAAAATGTTTAATTTTTTTTAAATCGAAAAATATTTTTATTAACTTTAATTTATGCTCTTCATAAATGCGTCCGAGACAATTAAATGGTTTTCGGCCACAGTTTGAGTAATTAAATGTTTTTATTAAAATGAGTTGCCAAACTATGAAAACATCATTTTTTCATCAATGAAGTCAGTTATCAACGTTATCACTGCCATTCGTTATGTGAACTTATCGTTATGTTATCAACGTCAGTTTTTATCATAGAAATTCTTTCAATGTTGTTAATCGACAAGAACTCTTAATGAAATCTTAACAAGAATACAGTCTGACTATTCTGTAGTCACCCTTAGTAAAATTAATTTAATTCTAAGCTTTATGAGAAAATGTTTCTAGCCCTGTTGTTTCAGAATAAAAAATCTTATATAAAGGACTATTTTAGACATTTCTGTTACTTTAAAAGACTGTAATTTTAAATAGCATTTCATTACATCCGCGTTGGTAACATATTTTTACCAACAGAATTTCGATCTCCATACACGGGGAACAACATGTACACTGCGCAGGGGGGGGGGAAAGGCAGTTCTATATCTCCCGTTCTAATAGGCTGATTGACGAAATTCATCTTGCGTTTTTCATGTATCGAAAGCGCGACTTATGATATGTATTAGATTTATACATTGCATTCTACTAATCAAAGTAGGACTTTTTTTTAAAATGACATGACAATTGTTTTTCATATTTCGATTCTACGACGCAAATTATGCCTAATTGCCAAGTTTTGTAAAAATCACACGAGTAGTTTTTAAAAAATTAGCTCTCAAAATTTTAGCTCCTCAATGTTAATTGAATTTGGTATATATTTATTGATATCTCTTTTTTTATTAAACTTATTTCATTCTTTCTTTCGTATTTCGAAATTTAAGTTCATTCCAAATAAAATTCACTTATTTTTATGATTACTTTATAAAATTTGTATTTTTAAATAATTTTTATAAACTTTTCGAAAGATATTTTGTATTATAACCTATAAAAGTTTTACCATCATCTTAAAGTAAATGTATTTCTCAACATACTTACAAAAAATTAGACTTTTTTTATTCAACATTTCCTAAGATATACGTGAATTTACATTTTGACGCGTTTTGAAATTCGGCGTATTTATTATTAGCGATAATAACGAAATGTGGTTTACGCACTCTATTAAAATTACTTGAATGTATGAACGATGACTTTTTTCCGCTCGTGATCAATGAAAAAGTAAAGTATAGGAAAATAGGTTGTTAAAAATTGAGAAGTTCGCCAAGTGAATTATTCTTGGCGCAAACTGAAAAAAAAATATGCTAAGATAAATTTTTACATTTCTCACCAAAAATTACAAAATTTAATGCCTAGGCATAATTTGAGTCGTAGAACCTAAATATGGAAATAAATTGGTATGTTATTTCAGAAAAAGTCCGATTTTTTGCCAAAGTACCTATATTAGGACAATGCTATATGGAAAGCTAATAAATATAATAAGTCGCGCTTTCGAGACACGAGAAACGCAATTTGAATTTCGTAAATCGGCCCAGTAGAACGAGAAATATAGAACTGTCGCCTTTTTTTGCGCAGTTTACTTGCGTCGGATGCATTTACACGGATTAAATATTAATGCTAATTAAAATTGTCTTTCAGTTTAAAATGCGTTATTAAAAGGAGAAAATTTAATTCTATCCCGCAAAAGAACAAATGAAATACTGTAAGAACAAACTCGTTGGAGACCGGTCTCGGAACAATTGGTACGAGTGGACGCCAACGTGCAATACCAAGTACAGTTCATGTAGTGTCGTCGTTAGGTCTCTTGTATTCCTATAACTTATAGAAAACTGATAAGATTGATATTTTGTGTAATCGAGATGCTTAATATAAATATGCTAACTTTGGAGTAATTGATGCAATAGTGACAGATTTAAGAAAATTTTACAGCTACTATAAGCTCAAATCTAAACTTTGCACTTTAATTATTTTGTAAACTAATCACGTAAGTCGACTTTTGCTAATGGAAAAGTGATTTAAATTTTTAAAATATGTTTTTCACTCTACTCGAATGCGCAGATGGCAAAAACTGTTATCTTATTTCACTATTATTGCTTATTTACAGCAAAGCAATCACTTCTAAGATCCGTGAAATAGCTGAATGTTGTTAGGACCTAGAAGTATATAGCGTATAATGTAAGAAAATAGCGTATAATATAAGAGCAATCGCTTATAATAGAAGAGAATATGACACAAAGCATATACCACAAAACAGTGAACATTTCATCAAGAGTCAACAAATATTGTGTGACATTTTTTAACATATTGTTGACAGCGACATGAATGATTAATCACTTATTTTGCTTCCGTTTGTTCTTCTATTGTTTATTGGGTCTACCACAGACCTTTCTACACTCAGGGGAATTTTAAAAATCTTTCCTTGGATGCTTTCCAAGTTTCAGTTGTTCCACGTGTAACTTCAATGTGGTATTCTCATTTATGTTCATTTTTATTTAATTTTTCCCCATTAAAATTTAAAAGTTTGTTTCATATGCGATATTGTGTTAAAAAACTGTTTTTCTTCCATTTGTAACATTTCTTCAAAGTTTTACATCTGCAGATTTTGCTTCAATTTTACGTTTTAGGATAATAATCCATGTTTACGATCGGTAAAATATTTAACCCGGATATAGAATGAATATTTAAATACAGATTTCGGTTTTTTTTTATTCTGTATATTCCTATATCCGACCAATTAAGTTGTAGAGACATTAGGCATTTTTTGGAACAATAGAGATGAAAAATATGCAATACCTTCGCCGGGGATCGAACCACGGACCTCTGAAGTACCGGCTCAGTGTGCTGACCATTACACCACGAAGGCACGCTACGAATGTGGGAGATATACCTTATAAAGTGAGGATCACAGAATGTTAAGTTATATGCAAAAACCTAAATTCAGGCATGTTATGCATAATTCTTCAGAATGCAGGAATTTTGTGGCTTGAAAAACATAACCTGCCAATGGTTATAATAAGTGAGATATCATTATGAGGTTATTACAGTAAACTGGAAATGAAAACAGAGAAGCAAAACAAAAAAGAAAAGCCCCGTGTGAATTTTAGCATTACTTAGTTATCGTTCTCTACTGCATTGCATCTAAACTTTATTTCTCCTCTAGCAAGCTTTGGGGTCTTCAGAATATTCGAATCTAAAGCGTTCAAGTTTCAGTATTGTCATTTAAATTTTCACATATCTCACGCAGATTTAATGACAGCATAAGTGAGATTTTAATGACATTGCAATAGGAGGATATCGTGAACTTTCAGATATAATAAGAGAAGATGGTCAACTGTCCCTCTAAAATCTGGAACATGGCCACTAATAATCAACCCCGAATTTCGTCCGCATTTTGAAGATTTAGTATACGTCAATTTTAAACTGCAAAAAACAGTCTGTAAGCCACAGAACCAAGGTCACAACACTGACATCAATTTATCATTTATACTTATCTTGATTGAACTATGAGTTTATAAGCCATTCTCTCCTTTAGCATGCCTTTGGGTGAAACTGGAAGCATACTCAACGCTCGAGTTCCGACCAGATCATTACGCATTTTTCATGTCTCCTGCTTCAAAACAACTTAATGACTCTATAAGATCTTTATCAGAAGGTAAACTGAAGTTAAGGGATTTGTATGAATATCCGAATGCGTATTGTGTTTATTACATATTATATCATAATGTTTCTTCTTTCAAAATTTCTGTCGTTTAAGATTTTGCATATGGCATACAATGCATTATGACATTCAGAGGGAATTATTTACTCAATGAGAACTACATTCTAGGCCACGGTTTTAAAACCAACTTTTCTTCTAATGCTTTCTGCTGGTGAAGATTTACACTTTTGATTGGACCTAAATCCTGATCACCAGTGACTGGATGACACTGCTTCTTATACTCCTCTTGTAAATATTTTTACTTGTACTGAAAGTAATGTAAACCGTATCAATCCATGATAACATCAAACTGTTGAAAGTACTGAATGTAATACTGAGCGTATTTATGTATATCAGTAAATATGCTGTCTTTTCATGAGTTATAACCGATGTTAATGCGATATTTCTTACCACATTTCATTCTGTCTAATTTTTCTCCCTCGTTTTTAAGCCTTATTCCATGTTTTTACAAAGTGTCTTTTACTAATTCTTTACTAAAAAGTTGCTGTTTAAAAACAAAATTATATTTCCAATATTCCTAACTCTTTGCAAGTTTATGTTGAAATATGTATGATCTTTATTGTCTTTTTCATAAGACTAATTATCTGTTTAATTTTTTTCAATGCAATTAAAAATTTGCTCTTTAAAATCTAATTTTCTTTCCCCTTCCTGCGTTATATTTACAAAATATTTTAGATAATTTAATATTTGCTCAATGTATCATTTGACGTGCATCTGGTTTATATTATTTATCATTACTTTATTTGTTTTTTACTGCACAATGTATGACTAATCTACAAGGTACGCAGCATTAAATTCTATTTCTTCGTTAAATCTAATTTAAAATAATTAATTATTACTTTCAATAAGATAACAATGTTATTAATGCATATTTAGAAAATCAGATACTCCATAATATTGCAACTGACATTAATTGGAAATTTGAAATTTAATTTTCTTTCCAGAGCTCAGATGTTAAAGCTGCGTCTTAAGTTTACTGCAACTTAAATACTGGAATAAATACATTCAAAGTTATAAGGCATCATTCAAGTTTCTTACAGTTATTTTATGTTAATTTTCTAGCCTATCGTCCTAATTTCTATTCTCCGTTGTAATATACATTTTTAGCTCGCGCGATATTCAAATGAGGTCGAAAGAAGAGATTAGCAAAATAAAGATTTCAAAGGGTAGAATCAGAGCGTGTTCTGCCTGCTTGTAGGACATGTTGCTTAATTTGAACCTCTTGCGATTAGTATTCTGCGGCGCTGAGATTGCCATTAGGATTGTTTACCCTGACCCCAGGTCAGAGCCAACTTGCGGGCTATTTCAGTTGTGAAGTCGTTAGGCTAACTTATTTTTATTAGCTGTTGTCCATTCATGATCTTTAATTCAAACCATAATTGTTGTATTCTGTAAGCTTGAATTAACTCAATGAGCTTTGAGTTAATTAAAGGGACCTTTACACACTTTCCCTGTCTCTGCGGTACTTTCAAAATCTAGTTGATATTCCCTAAGAAAACCATAGGTCTATAACATTTTGAGTTACGATTTATTTTACAAGAGTTTATAAACTTGAATGCCTTCAGAGAGTTTATGCTGTAGATATAACACAACTGTCGCATTATATAAAGGCTTAGCTTATGTAATTTCGGATGTTCTTTATTTAAAATGATAGAATATTTATTTCTATTCTATTCTCATAATATTGTTCAAGTTTTATTTATGTTCTTCCTTCAACTTTAGTTGTTAATTATTACTCACATATTCATTCTTTTTGAAGTTTCCAGAATTTAAAACGTGATTTAAGATAAATAAAAATGTCTAAATAAAGTGAATTATAAGGCGCATAAAATCATTTCAATTTGAGATAATCTCTCTCCGTTTCTTCTCTTCATAGCTTCAAATAAAGTCTGGATAATAAAAGCCATGGTTATAAACTTCCAGACTCGTTCAATTTAAAGCCGATTTCTCACTAAACTTTAGTTGCGAAATAAGGTGTTACATTTGCAAGGAATGAAAAGGAGATTTTACCGAAGTTTAATGTTAATATAAATTCAGTTTACGTTTTCTCCTAAAGTATAGCTTTCAGAACATCTAAAAATATTACTTGTTGATTACGAAATTCAATATGCAGAGTAAAACCTATTTGAATACTTTTATGTTTTCAATTTTCCGTGGTATTAGAGACTGGAGGCACCTTAAAACCAAGATGCTTTAATATATAGCGTCTGAAACTTCTTTCATAACATTATGCGTTCCCCAAAGTAATATTCTGATTGCGTATTATAACTTTCCTTTGCAAAAGGATACTCATAACCGATATATTTTGTATTATGTAGTACCTGATATAGATTTTAAGCGATGCGAGTAAGAAAAATCGTGCATGCGGCACACAAAATTATTTATGGTTAGTATGGCAGATATAAAATAAAAAAGCTATAAAATCCCCTCGAGGCTGTACATTTTGCAAGATAACTGGTGATCCTCTAGCATGCCTTCCAAATAAAAAGAAAAAGAATAAAATCACTGAAAATATACCTTCTTTTTGTAATCTTTCCTTAATAAAATCTGTTTAGTATTTCTTGTTATGATGATCATGGTAATAAATATATTTCCAATGAAATCTAAGTAAAGCACAAAGCAAGAAGAATAAAGTTTTATTAAAAAACTAGAATAATATCATTTTACAATTCTTCGGGATCTGTAACAATCTAAAGGTAAATTTGTAAGTCTCATAAGTCACGCCTCGATTTAATAAATATAAAATTTTTATTTAAAACCCATAAATTAAATAATAAATTAAAAGAACAAAAAATGCCCAAGAGGCGTTTTTTTAACGTTTTCTGTGTTACCTCTATTTATTAAATATCGTGTTCGTCGCACTTAAACCATAAAATTCAATTTAACAACAAATTCGCAAAACAATTTTAAATTGAGAATATCTTTAATATCTCTAGAACAGTCT
>KK118269.1:742753-766365 GCA_000611955.2 Stegodyphus mimosarum | reverse complement strand
TAAAGTTATATGTTCTTTTGATGAAATTCATAGTAAAAGCTAGTTTGACGACTTTACTTTCTAAAAGAAATGCAGTGTGCCGTCCATGTGATATCAAACTCCTTTTAACATGCTGGCCCCTTATTTTAAATACTTTTTATCAATACAGATCATAAATTGCCTTCAAGGCTATACGATAGCCGCAAATAAACGATACTTAAATAAAACTTTTAATTAATCTGTTAAATAAATATCAACATAAACACAAAACCTGGAATTACTTATTAATAAAAATAACTGTAATGACATTAAAAGATTTAATCATGAATATAATGGCATTTTATATGGTTTTATTTTCTTTTCTAGCACTTAAAACGTTGCTCATTGTCATTCCTTCGATTCTTCACTCTAAGGCTTTCAGGTACTCTACACGGTCACATACTTAGGTCTAGCAAAAGGAAGTCAGATTTAAAATTCAGTTTGATTCGATTTGCAGTGACTTATTGCTGTTTAGCTCTTGCATTAGCATGTCATTCTTTTAAGAATTCGCATTTGCAAAGTTTGGGAAACTGATGTTGTCATAAAAGATAAAAGATCCTTCCCTTAATTTATGACCTTCGAATATTATAAACTCAGGTTTAATCAGCAGTTGAAAGTATACCTATATAAATCTGCAATACATTCCATGTTAAAATACGTTTCAGGGATCAGTACGCTATCTAAAAATAGACTTTACATTACAAGAATGGGCACAGGAAAACCAGAAAAAAATCTTTAACCATAAGGCCGACGCAGAATATGTAGAAGACCTAAAATGAGATGGATACAGGAAATTGAAAATGATTTTAAGCTTATAAATGTTATTAATTGGAAAATCCTTGTCAAAAAATAACATAGCTAAAAGAATACCTTGAAAAATGCATTGATCCACTATAGACAATTGTACCATTGCTGATGATCATCTGTACCAATAAAGGGCAAAGTGAGGTTTTAGTACGTTATTTTTGCAATTACTTAACATTGTTTCACATGCATCATTAAATGTAACATAATTAGGAAATTGAGTTTTTACTATCTGCTATTAGAAATTCAGAAAGACCTGATGCCTCTGAATTCTTCTGGTTCCAGACTGTTTTCAACTACGATATAACATTTTCAGTAAAATAAACAACATTACAAAAATCAGATACATGTTGCCGGTATTGTTTTAAAAGAAATAATATTTCATAACATCTTCAAATTTTGCATTTTGCGTGTTAGCCGTATAACACATGGGAAACATGCAAATAGCATACAACAATCATGATTAGTCTATGCGAGAATTTTTATCTGAACTTTTAAATTTTAATTTTATCTGAACTTAAATTTTTAAATTTTAAGAAAAAATCTGTTAATCGTAAGATGCATTTTTTTGGATTAACGTTTCTAAGAGAGTCTTATCAACATTAAATGTGCTAAATGCGTGCTAGAAATGTAATCTTCCAGCAAAAAGAGAAACGTAAATACAAATATTACTTAAACATTTCGGGCTCATTTTTGGCTAAATTTCGTATAGTTTGCGCTAGCCCATTTAAAATACTATCATTACGCAGAGTTTGATCTAAATCGCCGAATCAGATACATGCATCGAAGTATCATTAGTTAGATAACTGCTTAAGAATATCTATATGAATGCGGCAACGTGAAATCCCAAAACGTAATTTTGGTTAGATTATTAATGCATACAAAGGGACATATGCTATTTTGATCCTGTCGAGATGATACACGTTTTTAATTTAAACAAAATTATTAAAAGCATGACGAGTTATAATGTATGAAATAAAATAAAATCTGATGCATGCTAATGCAGAGCTTAAATTTTCAGATATATTTAAAAATAAATAATGGATATATAAAATCTCAGAAGGAGAGGAAGCGTAGAACGTTTTACTAAAAATACTAAAGAATGGCAGTCAACATTTGGAAAACCTAAGATAGATGACCAGCTTTCAGTCAGTTTGATCAAAGAATGAAAGGTTACCACCAAAAGAAACTTGTTTCATTACGCAGATAATATAATTTTGAAATTTTCTTTTCTCTTTTATTGAATGAATGATGGAAGAATGCGGGGAATTCCCTTCATACAATTGAAAGTATTCTACTCTCAAAAAACAGTATAACAGATTACGGTTAAAAACACAGAATGTACTTTTTTTTCAGTTCACAGTGAATGGCCAAGGAGAGAAGATATTTTTTGTATGGACATGCGAAATGAACTTTTTCGGGACTCAGAGAGGGTTTCTCGAATGAATTTAACTGACTTTCGGTAACGTAATCGGTAAAAATATTTGTATAATTTTTTTACATTTTATTCCATATAAATTATTATATTAAATCAGATTGAATTTCCTATAATTATATACCGGCTTCACAGAACTCCTGTTAGCTTCAATGTATTCAAGGAAAAATTGTTTCTCAAACTTATTTAAGAAAAGTAATATCTCTTATTATCCAATTTAAGCATTAGTTTCGCACGTCCACAAAATTGTTTCTAGTAATACAAATTACTTACTTTTTTTCCAATAAATTAAATTACTAATTCAACTAATTATTATTTTTATTTTTTAACTATGCAAAGAGCTGTGCAACGAATCAGAAATATTTTTAAACATTTAACGAGGCTGTCAATCCCAGTAAAGTAATGCCAGTTTTGTGTTCGGATATATTCACATGAGTGAAGTTAGTTTCATTTAAAACCATTTTACTACTAATTACCCATTTTAGTAATTAATTTCGATTTAGTAGTGAAAACGTTCATCTGCAAATAGATATCTGCAGGAAGGATTTTACGCAATGAATAACATATGAATTATTTTTGCATGTATAATTCAAAATGCATATACCTAAAAAATAAATTTATTATAATAAGGCTTGGGATCGGAATCAGGAAGGTGCATAAAAGAAATCCAGTTATAACTGTTTGTAACACTTATGGTATTTTTTTCTTTTTGTAGGATTATTATTTTATTAAATCAAGAATATGTTTATTTTATCAGCAATATTTTCTTGACAGATTTTCATATACTTTAACACATTTAGCAGTACAAAAATACATGAGATCACCCAAAAGTCTATTATTAATAGCTGCCGTATAATTCAGTCAAATTTCCAAAAACATACAATTGTTGTAACATGTACTTAAATAGTAGCTAGAAATTCCAGGAACTATTTGCAACTGAAGATTTTATTTTTTAGCTGCTGATAGTAAACATGTTCAATAAATTTATTTCAGTTCACAGCAAGACGGCAAAATAAGTGCCAAATGAAAAAGGTTTACTAAGGTTGCTTAGGTGGGATTTTTTCCTCTGAGGCAAATTTAAAGAAGCGTGATTCGTAGTCATGGTGTAAGTGAGGGGGCGCGAAAATCCCATGCAAGCAACCTGGCCTAATAACTAAAACTAATAATGGTCAAACCGCTGCTATATCACATTTCTATTGAAACTTTCAGAGAGTGAGAAGAGAAGTGAAAAATGAGCAATGCCCTCACGAAGATCGAACTTGGACCTCCAGAATACGCGCCGAGTGTGCTACCGTTACATCACAAGTGCATGTTGGAAGAACGGAGAAAAGACCCAATAAAATGACCTAAAAATCTATTAAATTTATGTTTTAATTCAAATTCAGTTAACGTTTTTAACTCAGAAGCAATCTTAAGTTATTATTAAATGTTTAACAAAATCTTACAACTCTAAACAGTTTAAAAATTATTATTACGTGTACTACTACATACGAACAGTATAGAACGAAAGTTCATCCTTTTCTCCTTATACCTAATGCATATGTTTATTAAGACTGCTAATTATGGCTTAGAAAAGCAAATGTCAATAATCCCGAAATTCTTCGTTAAAAATGCCTTTAGTGTCATTTAATGTCCTTGTACGTGAAAAGATCAGATATTAAAATATCAATACCAAATTTATTGGCATAAGTACTGTTTCTCAAAAAGGAAGTAACTGAAGAGGAAACGATAGAACTTGCTGCCAATAAATAAACAACACCATTATTTTTTAGAGTCATGGTCATTATGCCTATAAAAACCGGAACCATAGAAAGTCAGTTTCTTTTCTCTGTCATAAAATGGAGGGTGGGAGATAATACGAATATCATTCTTAAATTTGGCTACTTTTCCCCTTAAAGCAGTAAAAGAAGGCTTTGCTCTTACAATACGATGGAACAAGAAGTTCGCAATAAATGCATAAAAATAACTTTCAGTTATGTTAGGAGAGGGGAGGAATCCTTTGTTGAAGTTTTGTTTCATTTTGTAGTGCAAAAGGAAAAAAAAAAAAAAAAACATGAACTTAGTTTTTTTCCTTTATGTTATTTTTTTATTTATTCAAACTTTTATTAATCAATTTATTTATATATTTTTATTCTACTCTAATTTTTAATTTATATTTTTATTTTTAACTTCTAATTAAAATTTTTTATTCGATTTTGTATTTTATTTTATTTATTTAATTTTATCTTTTTATTTTTAGCCCAAATTGACCATTTGCCCAGAAGGGCTATGAATTTCATATTTGCACTTTGCGTCATCCACTATAAAACTGCGTTTCATTTTTCAAATTGTTGCCACCAAATATTAGAGCCCTGAATTATATTAAAAGAAATTAAAGAATGAAGTATTTGCATGATCGTGTGTATATTTCTCGCATTGTGGCAAGCAACGGTACTTAGAGACATCAAATCGTGAATAACGTAGTCCCCCACTCGAATATGGGCATCTGGAAGACGAAATTTGGAATATGGAGTATACTCATGTTGAATTGTTTTTTATGTTTTAAGTGCGAAGAACATGATATTTAATAAATAAAGTTAACAAGCAAAACGTTAAAAAAACGCCCCTTTGAGCGTAATATAAAATCTGAAAACTTTCAGATTTTTTTATTTTAATTTTATTTCATTTATTTACTTATTTATTTTTCTTATTTAAACACGTTAAATTATAATCTGCGGTTTTGTTTAGACAGAATCATACGAATTTAGAAAATTTTATTTTATGTTAACAGTTTAGAAGAACCTATATGTTTCCATCAGCTAAGTATTAATTACATTAATCATGCGCTTATTTTTATGAAAAAGAAAAGTTGAAAAAAGTAAAGACAGAAAATAAACAGACTGGAGGGTATATAAAGTACGATCTCCCCCAAAAAATACGAGGATTGGAAATAATTATCAAATATTTCTCACTGAAAAACACGTCAATTTCGAGTTTTTCGGTACACGTTCTCTATGCCGTTAATCAATAAATTTTCTTCGAATTAAAAATAAATAAATAAATAAAATAAACGAATTTTTTGTATCAACGTATAAAAATAATACAAATATTCGAAAATCGTTTGCAAAAATTATTAATTATACCAGTTAAACATATTTTATAAATTACATCATTAAATATGTCGTTAAAATAAGATAATTATATACATATTAAGAAGTATATTCACTGCTTTTAAATATACCAGTTTGTTAAACAATTTCAGTTTAAAATTTGAAGAGGAAACTATAGAACGCATATCACTTCAAGTGACAAATTTCTGAGAACTATTTTCGAAGCTGGTGCATAATAAGTGTCCTGGTATGATAAGGCTCCTTTCAGACAATGGTATAAATGTCAGACCTGGTTTAAGCCGAGTCTAGTTGCTAGGTAACCAGACCTTGCTACGTCACAAAAAAATGGTTTCGGGGTTTTGGCATAAAGTCCTAAGTTTTCAACTTAATATAAAATTCGACCAGTCAGAGCGAAAGTGCGAAAGCTGTTGAGCGGCAAAACTGTACACATCCGCGCATGCCCAAATTTAGTTCCTCTTATTGGCTACGACTTAGATTTTGTCTTGCAGTTGTGAACGAAACTCCCGCATTTTATGCCTTATGCCTACGTCTCTATGATATTTGCACCACCTTCTGAACGGAGCTTAAAGCAGTGTGAAAAATGTTACAGTCTCGAAAAGCAGAAAAAAGTGTTCTAGATGTTTCTAACATCAAAACAGAAGAACGAGCAAAGAAGGAAAAATATTCATTCTAAAGTTTTCATTTTTAGAATTACATAACACTTGGTTTAGCAGTCGTTAACATATTATAAGTTCTAGAATACTGGTAAGGTTATTAGAGATAGAGAACTTTAACACTTACTAGTAAATGTATGTGCGAAGCGACACAGCGCGCATTTCAAAACTAAGAAAAATGAAGCTGTATTTCTAAACAACATTCATACTATTTAAAGTCATCTTTTCTCAGCCAAAACTACAAACCATGCGGTTATTGCATAGAGATGCTAACTCGAAATTCACCTTATTTTCTCCGTTGTTTCTTAGTATAACTTTTATTTTTAAAGAAAATTCTTCTATGAAAAGTATTTTTAATGCTAGTATATAAAAAACAATGTGGTACAAAATTTCAAAGAAGTAATAATTTTTTTTCATTGCCCCCATCCTACCCCCCTTTTTTTCCGAATTCTAACTCTTTTATGTTTGAGTAACTTTAATTGTTATCAAACTATCATGAAAACTCTGATATATAGTATGTTAGTATCGGGTACCCAGAATATGTTTTATCACAATTTAAATTTTTATTTATAGTGGTACGTTTGACACCGTTATGAAGCCTTTTACTGTAAATTAAAGAAAAAAATCATGCATATACTATAAGTTGTTAGCATAAAAAAGAATATATATTGAAAATATTTCGTACAAAAATAAGCTTTCTTGTTTCATTTTAATTTATTGTATTTTCCAGTAACCATAAATACGAGTAACATGAAATATTGATATCTGACACACTGAAAGAATCATGGTCTATCGCAATTTAAATTTTCTTTGAAATAATCTTTTTTAGGAATTTCAAGAAGATGGCGTATTTTCATTAACTTTCATAAATATCTCTTCTAGACATACCAATAACTTTAAAGAGACTCGTATTTCCATCCACTGAGCATTCCTGTTTGAAAAATATGCAACGTGAATAAAAATTTTAATTTGATACACCATCTTTTATTCAATAAAATCATTCATTCAATCATTTATTCAATGTGCCTGAAGCGAATGCTGAGTCTGTTAGCACTTTTGTGATGAAAAAGTCGTAAATATATTATTGTGAAATTTATTGAATTTTTTCATTAATTCTATTAATTGTACTTTTTATACTTTGCTCTTTTGACCAAAATATGATAATTGTTAAGTCATGTTAAACAATATATTCATTTAACAGAATTCGACTTAAATGTCGTATATATATTTTTTGCGGCACTTGTTCTCAGAGATATTTCAATCGAATAAAGAAATACTTTTCGTCGTAATTTTGGTTCCTTTTGGAGGATAATTATCCAATAGTACGAACATCTTCAGTGTTTAAATGCAATTTTCTGCGGTTTAAATAAATTTGAACATGTTTTCTTTTTTCCTGTCTTCAGTCAATTTATATCAGCATTTATAAATCAACAAGCAGCAAGAGTAGCATTAAATAAACTATTTAGTTTAGACCACGTCGATAAGAAATTAAGTTCCCTCAAGCCATTCGGAGGAATTTTCTGTTATAAACTATCTAGAGTTCGAACAGATTCCATTTGGTAATTCAAT
This sequence comes from Stegodyphus mimosarum, assembly GCA_000611955.2. NCBI lineage: Eukaryota > Metazoa > Arthropoda > Arachnida > Araneae > Eresidae > Stegodyphus > Stegodyphus mimosarum. Next base: position 758,776 of record KK118269.1, on the reverse strand, counting down.
ACTAGGTAAATGAAGAGCAGTCTAAACATTAATCTAAGCCTCAAGAACACGGTTACGTCCAATTGAGTAAAGTTAAATACAGTGTTTCTTGAAAAATACTATTGAATTAATTTATTTTCAATTTTAAATAATAAAATTTTTAATTACAGCTTCGTAGAATGTAGTGCAATTAAGTAAAAATGCAGTAAATTCTGTACTGTTGAAGTGAGAGTGGATTATACAGGAACTAAAAAGCCAGCAATCTAAAATTAATATTTAAACTTTTATCATTGCATTATATTGCGTAATGTCTAACCATAGGTAATATACAGATGTAATATAATACGGAAGAAATGAAACTTTGCTCTCATATATCGTAACGCATGATTAGTGTTATAATTTAAAAAGCAAATAACTTCATTTTTTGCAATGTACTTTTCTTCCTCTTTCTAAAGTCAACACTTGGATATTTGATATATTTCTGAGAGTGTACAACCAGCACTTGGATAACTGATCTCTTTCTAAGAAAGTACAACCAACACTTGGATACTTGGTTCTTTTTAAAAGCGTATAGTCAGCACATGGATACTTGAAAAAGGTGATATTTTTCAATTTAAAATTGAGAAACAATGATGTATTGTTTTATCGCAGTAGCACACTGCAATATATTTAATTTTCACAATGCTCCTGGTTATGCAGCAGTTCAGTGAGTGGTTCAACATTTTAAGACACAATGAAAAGTTTTTCGCAAACATGCAGTTTTCTAGTTTTAGAATTTTATCATTAGGCCATCGCGATTGCCAAATTTTACAGTGGCCGATTTTATTCTCTTTCCTTTTTTTTTCTCTAGAGCTGTTTATAAAGAAAGTCGTGTATCCATAAGTCACGAATCATGCAACACATCAAAGCAATATTCGAGGGCAATCGAGAGTTAGAACCCGAAATTCTGACTACGGACAATTCCAGGACCAGTTATGGACAATTCTTCGAATAGAACATGCCAAGAAGAGGGTAACAATGCTCTCCGTTTGCCAGATGTTATTTTTGAAACATAAAGAACACATAGTTTTATAAATTGTATTTATGTCAGGAATGACAGTGAATAAATATATGATGTTGAAAGAAGAAAAAGGGCTATTCATTATTATAATGTTAATTAAGTTTCATTCGGGAGTATGTTTGGGGATTAATTCTTAAAAATCCAAGCCTTCGCTTACCTGTACGTTTAAAATACCGAAACGCCCATTCCCAACACTTAGGCGTCCCAGTTGACACCTCGTGTATAAACGCACAAAGAGGTGTCAAGATTTCAGATGGCATCTTTGCTGTTTCCTAACAAAGAAGCCTTTTAGGACAAGCTGTCTGCAATAATTTGATGGAATGCATTTAGGGAAACTGCACCTTCTACTGCATACTTTAGGGGGAGGGAAAAAAACAGCATCGCATTCTCGGCCGTTTCGGACGGTTGTGGTCGTTTGAATGAGGGGCCGTACGGGCGTTTTAGCCTTCAAAGGCTTAAGAAAAAGTTCGTCTACTGATCAGGTCTCGGATTTTGCATCCCTATTATTTCACTAAGCATATTTTTAATTTTATGCTTTTGCACATTAATTTTATGCGAATCCTCCACAGCCGTTTTGAATTTATCACACTCTATAGTTTTACACTTACATAAGATTATCGTACGCGTTTTGGACAAAAGATGGAGCATTTTTGCAGTTTCCTGATTTATATTATATCTAGCTTTGAATACCTCAGAAGTTCAGTCTGATTAGTGCTGACGTAGTTTAGACTAGACATGCTCATTGTACTGCAAGTAAACTTTTGCGAATGCATTTTTAAGTATGTACTGAATAATTTATATGAACACATAACAAGATATGTTCCGGTAACCAAATTTTACAAATTATTTGAAACTTTTTTTTACAGTTCTTTCTTTAAACTCTAGATATAGCTTTAGAAGAATGAAATTTCGATAAGTAAAATAGACAGTTTTCTAACCAAAATGGACCTCAGCACAGATGGGCTATTGATTTCATTTTGGCATTTTGAGTTGGTTCACTGTAAAACGGCATTTCACTTTTCAAATTATTGCCACCAACTATTAGAGCCCTACATTATATTTAGAAAAATAAATAATGAAGAATATGTATGAATATATATGTGTTTCTCGCATTGTGAAAAAACAGCGGTACCTAGAGACATCAAAATTTGAATAACGCAGTCCTCCACTCGAATATGAGCATATGGAAGCCCAAATTTGGAATTTGTTTAATTAGCTATTTCATATGTTGTAAAACTTTAGGGAATTTTTGATGAACAACCTCAACAATTTCAAAGCGGTCCCTTAACATCGCGTGCATCTTCCAGCACGGATATTTCATGCACGAGGTTTCTTTATATTTCTTACTGAAATTATGTTGGTAACGTAGTAACGCAAAGACGTTACAAAGTCTAACGGTATTTTGCGTCGAATGATGTTCAATACCTGTATCACTGTTTAAATGCCGTTTTGAATTTCCCGTGAAAAGAAACTTCTCGTTTAGTCGCACTATAAAATCTGAAAACTTTCAGATTTTTTCCGTATTTTAATTATCGTGTTTTATTTTAATAAATAATTTCGATTTTATAATACTTCAAAGACAAAATTTTGGAAGTTAAAGACAAAATATTGAAGCTTATTTTGTTTCTGCGTGAAAAGAATCTAAATTACTTATAATGAATTAATTTATAGGCACCAATTTAATTTTTCATGCATTTTAATTTAGTTTTTTCTGTATTATGCTCGAAAATGTTTCTACAGAAACATTCTTAAAAAAATTAATGGGCAGAATTGTATGGAAAATGAAATTTATGGCTAACAAAAACAATACATTTTTTCCTTTGGGGAATTTTTTTCAAGCATCAAATGATAATTAAAAAAGTAGAAAAGTAGTTTAGGAGCCACATGTGCTAGGAAACCTTAGATGAAACTGATGAGATAAAATTTATAAAAAGTGTAATGTAATTGAAAATAAGCGTACTCCTTGCACAAAAAAGTGGGGGACAGTTTTGAATCTCCCGTTCTGCTGGGCCGTTTGACAATATTTGATTTGTGTTTTTAATGTCTCGAAATCGCGACTTAGGATATATATTAGATTTATATGTAGTGTTGCTCTAAAATAGGTACTTTGACACAAAATCGGACTTTTTTTTAAATAACATATTTTTTTTTTCTATATTTCGATTCTACTACTCAAATTATGCCCAATGCCAAGTTTTCTAAGAATCGCACGAGTAGTTTTTAATAAATTAGCTCTCAGAATTACAGCACCTCAAAGTTAATTCGGTTTGATATACACTTACTAATATCTCTCTTTTTTTTTGTTACACTTATTTTATTCCTTCTTTCCCAGTTCGAAATTTAGGTTCAATCCAAATAAAATTCGCAGATATCTTCTGATTTATTTTTTAAATTTGTATATTAAGAATTTTTATATATTTTTCGAAAAAATTTTTGAACAGTTATAAACCATCAATTTTTTACCATCACCTTAAAGTAGGTATATTTCTAAGCATACCTGCAAAACGTTATAGAGTTTTTATTCAAAATATCCAAAGATATACATGAATTAATATTTTGGAGCGTTTTGAAATTTGACATATTTGCTAGTAAAGCTATAATAACGCCAGTCCTGTTTTACGCACTTTGCTAAATTTATTTGAAAGAATGAACGATTACCTTTTTTCTGCTTTTTTCACAGTGAAGTAAAGGAGAATAGGTTATTATAAATAGAGAATTTCGCCAAGCGAAACAAAGTGCACTAAGTTACATTTTTAAATTTTTTGCTAAGTTTCTTTTCAAATTTTTTCGAAATTTAATATTTGAGAATAATTTAGCCATCTAGTACAATTTTGGAAACTACCGACAAATCATATAGCAATAATTATTGCAATGCATTAAGCATTCTGTGAAAAATTTGTCAGCACACAAATATTTGTAGACTTTATATGCTGTCACTAGAAGACAGAAATGTTAGCAAAATTCAAATAAATGGTATCAACAAAAATGTACAACAAAAATTGTAGTACATGCTGTGATATCTTAATAGCTCTACGTTCGTCTTTTGCTTCTAGTGTCGCGGTAAGCTTAATTGCTGAGAACATTTGCTTCAAAGCTAATTATGCTACCATATAATGCTCTGCGCACCTTCCTAATAGTTTATCTGTTCAGTGAGCCGAGCAGTGGAATAAAATACACTGCTGTTTTGAATTCTTTGCATACTAGGCTTAAAAGGATTTCGGGTCATTAAGGCAACACTGAGAGGAGGAATAACAGCCAGAATGCATCCCTAAACAATAAAAACGAGATTCCCATTATATGCGAAGTTATTTTTTATTTGATAGTTATTTTATTTGCTTATTTTTGGATAAATATATTAGGAAAGGTTTTGAAGCTTAATTTTGGAAACTATCCGCATCTTCCTAATAGTTTATCCGTCCAGTGAGCCGAGCAGTGTAATAAAATATATTACTTTGTTTTGCACTTTTTGACCGCACTCAATATAATATTTCAAGTGTTAAATAAAACATTAAATCCCGTCTAAAATGATTCCAGTTATGGTAAAATAGCTTCTAAGGAGGGAAGAAGCCATGGCCGTTGAAGTAAAGTTGAATTATTTAATACGTAGTACACATATTTTTTTGGACCACCATCATTCTTAATGCAACAATATATCTAGAAACCTATTACGAAAATGAATATTGTAGTGCATGCCAGAAAATTGCCAGAAAATTCCTTTATCGATTATGACGATTCATTAGGGTATAAGCTAGACCACAGTTCCTCAAACAGGGTGATAGTTTTGATAGCTTCAGGGCGAATGCTGGCAATCTGATTTCATCTGCTTCGTGCTTGCTCACATGTATTTTCCGAGTTTTTTAAAGAACGGGGGAATTGATCTTCTAGCAATGGTTAAAAGAGTGCATGAGACAGTTAGTTTGAGAACCACTGCGTGAAACTAATGTGAATAATCGCATTTACCTTTGTGTCGCGAAAATTACATATTTTCGCTGCTTTGATATTAAAGAGCGAATCTGTGTATGTCCAAAAGCGATATCCATACACGAAGATGCACACAGACGATTCAGCTTACAAACAGAATATGAATATCTAAATTATGATATCGATAAATTCAGTACAGTGCTATGAATGAATAATATAAATGTGCATTCATATTCGAGCATTTCGCCGTAAAATCATCTACGGCAATTCTATTTGGATTGCAGAATTACTTTCGAAGTAACAGCCGTCGGAAAACACATACTATATGGAATTCGATTGCTAAAAACATATAAAGAATGTTTTTTACTTCCTTTTACGAAGCAAAATAAGCATTGTAAGTGTGAAAAATTTCGGATATCGTATTACATTGAAAATATACTTTTTGACCTCTCTCCAGGTCCATCTGAACGGTGTTTTTGCGTGACATCTGTAGGTACGAACAGAATAAAGGCCTCGTTTCCCCAAAACGGATTAAAAATGGATTTAAAAAGGATTTAGAAGAGATTTTTTTCGTAATGTCTGTACTTAGGTACGTACCTATTTATGTATCTCACATAACACAAAAACAATTAGACATAGTTTAAAATTTTGTATATAGTATATATATATAATTAAAGCAACTAAATTATATAGTAAATTGAAATAAAAGCAAGGGAATTTCTCTATAATATAATAATTGCAACCGTGTATAAAAGGTTTAACACAAGATCAAAAGTAATCCGGTTAAAGCGCGAATTCATGATAGAACAGTCTTGAAATATAAAAATGCGAAAGGGAAAATTTACAAAGCTACACAAATAAAATCAATCTCCTTTTATTGAAAACTTTAATTCAGAATTCATCAGGGGAAAAATAATTAAAGCTGCATAAATTCGATGAATATGTTTCGAAAATATGAAAATATGTTTCGTTCTCTTGGTCCATTTGAGATCAAAAACCGCAAAAAGATTTCATCAAATTTTATTAAAGATTTTTCATAAAAAACCGAAAGCTCGAATCTCAAATATACCAGAATTTTACCTACCCATTTTCGAAACTCTTGAAAAAAAGAATAAAACATTACATAATGCCAAAATGACAACTGAAAAACCATAGAACTTTACATTATGTAATTCAAGAAAACTAAGTAATATATGTTAATCCGAAATTTAAAATCAAGTATATCAATTAAAATCAAGTATAGCAATATATATTTTTTTTCAATGTATATATATATATATATATATATCCCACTCTGTTACCCGGCTCGGAGAACTAAGATTTGTTACTCATATATGTTGCTAAACTGTGCATTTTTTGCTTTAAAAGTGATTAAAATATGTTGCTCTTATGTTCCGGTCAAGGTTTCACGCCTTTAATAAATCTGCATGCAACTGTTGTAGAAATATCAACAGTTGAAAAGTGGCGATATAGCTAACGAGGCCGCAATTTGTTTACACTTTGAAACATTTTTTAAACTCTTAGAAGAAAAGTTAATTAAGTCAGTTGGGCACGAACTTCAGTGTCTTTGCAAAATCGGACGAAAAGTTAACTTTCAATTTTCTGCACAGAAACTTTTGTTTTCCTGCACTGCAGGTGGAGCTGTTTGTTTTTGCAGAAACGCCAATTTAAATTGAAAAAAAGGTTTTTAGCTGCATTTGATATTTTAGGCTTTTCTGTATTTGTCAAAAAATTTAACGAAGGTGTATTGAGTTTTTTGTATTGTTGCTTTGCCGCAAAATGAAAACTGAATTGATTGAATTGATATCTAACGAAATTCGAGGAAATAAATTTAAAAGAAGTGCAGGAAAAAAATGTGTAGAATTTAATCGGCTTTACAAGAGGTTATGCTGTTCCACATCAGATTTTTTTATTTATTCATTTATTTATTTATTTATTTTTGGTTTGGTATCAGTCATATGCTACACGTCGCGTCGTTTGAATCAACATTCACCCCATACAAACTTCTTGATGATAGAGAAAGCAGGGTTAAAGAATGAGAAATTTGGCAATTCAGATGGTTGTTGCCTGACAGGGTAAATTACAATAGGTAAAAGAAACCCAAGTTTCTTTGCTCAAGTGCTCTTCCCTCAAAATGCCATATCGTTCAGAATTGTCCTAAGATGCTTTAAGTCCGTTCTCACTGCAACGCGAACTAAGCTGTTCCTGGTAATGTCATTTCATGCATTTTATATGCAGACATTATGCTACAAAACCGAATTCAAATAGCGCATATTTTATGCAGAAAACACAGCTTTTCCTCGTACTTGACAATCACAGGAGTATTTTCTCGTCCTTTAGTGATTTCGTCTGTTAAAACTTTCTTCAACCTAGCTTATAGCAGAGATGCAACGCATATAATAAAGATAACTTGCAAAATAAATGCCGATTTCTAAGAATGATCATTGTGCAGTATTGATGGCTTCATTTCTGTTATCATTAAGGACATAGTCAACCTTAAGATATGGATAATTAACAAACTTTGGAAAGCAAAAATTGTATACAGACTTACAATTGAAAGCGGCATCTGTGCACCCTTATCCCCCGGCATTCAAACAACAATTACAGTCTATTAATAGTTTAAAAACTTCTGTTAAAATGTTTAAATTTTTCTTTTATAATCTTACTTATTCTTCCAAGTGAATTTTACATCAATTATCAAGTTATATGAAATTATTGTGTAATATATGCGTATACGTTTTAATACAGATAAAGAATTGCTAACCTGATATACTTGGGAAAGAATAGTCTTTGATCTTAGTATTATATTGAAGAGAGCATAATCTGTAAACCGTGTAATTATTTACAAAGAGAAGTATAATTTTGCATGCACATGAGAATTCTTGATCTCTTTTGAGATAACTTACTTCAAATGCATTTCATTTTTGAATACGAACTTAGTTGCATAATTTATGATAATAATCAAAGATACAATTCTGAGAGCTAGAACATCTTTTTATTACAAAGCAGTTCGCCCGCCGATAAGAAGTTTCAAGGAAACGCTAAAATCCTACGTATATAAGTTATCTAAATATTTCCAATTATATTTTAAACATTTGCAGTTTTCAGTCCATATGTGGATTATGTGAATATTAAAAAATGCATAACTATACATCAAAATTAGGATAATAAGAAAACATATGCTCACTAAGGTAATGTCGCAACCAGTGCCCAATGCAGTAATTATTTATGTTAATTAAATACAATTGAAAGCAAAACTTTACTTCGGTGCATACGTTAGCTCCAGAAATATGCGAATTGTAATTGACAATGAGGTGCGCAATGGATGTATGCTTGAATTCGGGTGTGTAGTTTTGTTTAAAGAGAATTCGGTTTCTGAAAGTGATTCGTATACAATAGTTATGGCTCAAAGGCCAAATGTGGCGAACAGTTGGTTGTCTCGAAGGAGGTTAGGCACAAATGATGGTCGCCCAAGATTTGGATATCCCTCAAAGAGTCATAGCAAGAACTTGGAGCCGCTTTTTAAGCATTGCATCAGTTGATATACAGACAGCCTGATCACGACCAAGAGCGACAACTGCATTAGAAGACCCTTTACTGTCTTTGTCTGCTCGAAGAAACCGCGAACCGACTATAAGGTATTTGGTTTTAGACCTTCAGGCTGCCACAGGAACACGAATTAGTTATTCTACTGCTACTTAACGTGATTGGACTGTATGCGAGAAAACCAATGTCTGTGCATCACTCACTTCATCTTCCAGAGGAGCCCGTTTAAATTGGTGCCGTCGTCATGTTCAGTCGAACCAAGACGACTGGTCACGAGTATTGTTTACTAACGAGTCCAGATACTGACAAGTAGGCTGAATAGTGATTCTAGACGTGTTTTCACCTGGAGAGAGGACTCAAAACGCAACTTGGATCCCCCTTGTCCGTGAAATATTCTTTTCCCGCGAAATAATCTTTTCCCGCAAAATCGGCTTAATGGTTTGTGGAGAAATGAAGCCAAATGGCCGCACCGAGCTTCATATCTTTCAGTGAGGTTATGTAACCGCTCGGAGATGTGTGGACGAGGTATTGGAACCGCAAGTTAGACACTTTAGCTGTGATGTTGACCCAGAGGTTTTGCTTATGTGCCATGCCTCGTCCAGCATATGTGGTGTCAGCTTATTTGCAAACAGAAATTATCATTCGAATGAATTGGACATCTTACTCATCATCCGATTGAGCATGTGTGGGATGCCTTATGGCGCAAAATTTCAGCGAGGCAAAATTCCTGCCCGGACCCACAAGAGCTAAAAGTGCACTTTTAAAACAGTGGCATGAAATTCCACAAGGTTTGACTCAAACTTGTTTGAAAAACGCAAAGTCTATGAAATCAAGATGTGAGGTATGCACGCCTGTCCGAGGTGACTGACCATGCACCATATTAAAGAAAAATGTTTTCCACAAGAGGGGACTAAATTTTTCCATTATTTGCCAATATCCATAAATTTGTTTTTAATTTCAATATTTTGCCAATAATCAACTGCTAAACATTGTAATTTATGTTAATTAATGCTTTGTACAAATTTCTACTAATATTTTTTTCATTAAATATCAGTTACGTTTTATTTCTATGATTATACTTTAATTTTGATTACCAGTGTATATGCATATATGTATGTTTTTCAAACTTTGTAATTAAATGTTATTTGTTAAAGAAGATAATGCTGACAATGCCAATAGATCAAACATGTATGTTTTTGAACATTTTCGTTTAAGAAGGAGAGAAAGAGAGAGAAGGGGGAAAACTACTCTAAAAATTTTCAGTGAATAGTCTTCTGAATTACAATGTGCAATCTAAATTTGCAACAAGAAAAACATGCAGTGTTATTTTTTTAACGTTTTACTTAACTGCATTTATTATTAAACATCCAACAAGAAAGATCTTCGAAGCACTTATTATTTTCATTTAGCGAATTTCGTTCCCTGCTGAAATAAGAAATATTTGCACTTGAGATTTTGTTGCAAACTCCGTGCGCAGGTGATTCAGTTAAATAACTGCATATCTGCGTGTTGGCTAAGTAAATATTTTCCTTATTAAATAAGCGCCCGACGAATTTATCCATTTTACCATGATGGGCAATCAAATGAACAAAGCTGAATCGATGTTTCATGAAATATATGCATGCAAATCTGCGATCTTATTCATTTCTACTAAAACATTAAAAAAGAGAAAGTGTGTGGAAATGAGAGAGAGAGGGAAATATATCAATGTTCTTTGACCCCGGAGCAATTTAGGAAAAGAGTTTAACAGTAAACTGATCTTTTCTGCCTATTGAAATTTCACCTTCCGTTGAGTTTGGTTCCTATCAGCATACCTAACTCAAATTTGAAATCATGCGCTAGTTAAATGGTACCGATGAATTCAGAGATCAATATAAGCCGTGCTGATCTGTGAAATTACCTCACCCGCAGTTTTATTTCTCGCAGACTTTTAAACGAGCAAGATATAAATCTGCAACCATTGCATGAACCGATCACTGAGTCTAATATGATTGCCGATGCATTTTGAATGTTTTCACTTGAAATTGAAACCCTGGAGGAAATACTTTTTTTTTTTCTGCGCATAGGAAGAACCGATACGAGAGTTAAAAAGAAATTGATCGAATCAGTCTTATGACCTGGCGAAAGAAATTTTTATGGTAGACCTATAAACTTGAAACTGCTGTCATTTCAGCAGACACTCTCGGGGAAAAAATTGGTAAACTCTAATCTAAAATTAAAGAGATATCAAGTGAAGACATTGCGTTTAGTTGAGAAATTTTACTACGCAATAAGTCCTACATTCTTACATTTCCGTGATTAATATTTTTTTCTGTATTGTTGTTTTTCTGCGTGTATTGTTTGCAGTTATTTTGCTATGGACTTCTAATCGAAAATTGCGTCGAGAGCCGTTGAAAAAATATTGTGCCCACGTCACTGCAAAGGCCTTGATCGCATTTCAGCACTTTCACAATGAAATAAGAATATTATTGGTGAAAAAAAAAAAAAACTTAATAGAAAATGGAACGTAAAGGTAAAATATTGCAGCTTCATATTTTATTTAATAATGTATAATCACACGTCAATCATTTGATGACCAATAGAAATCCATTCCGGTTTCGGCACAGCGAAATATAAACAGCAATAACCCCAATCCCCTCACCGACTCAATAAGAAAAGCAATAAAAGCGTTTATTCATTCGCTGACCAGAAGAATGAAAAGAAGCTGTCATCGGGGAAAAGGGGCTATTGGTAGTTCCTGGTCATTGGGGAAGTAGGAACTACCAATAGCTAAATCCTCTTAGCTATGGAGAAGACTAGAAGACTGAAAAGAGGTTTCTGCAGGGCTTGGTTTCCAGAGAACGCAAACAAGGCACACGCATCAAGCATCCGCGTTCAACAAGATCTCCAATTTTCTTATAGTATTTGAAATACGCAAAATATTATTATTAGTAGTAACATTAGCTCTAGATTTTAAAAATATAAAATTAAAAGCAGGAATAAAATATAGATTAGCTGGAAATTTCGTGTCTTCAGTCCAGAAGTTCATCAGCCTGAATAGGGTATTTTATAATGAGGTTAGAGTACATTTTAACCTCCTTGCTATTACACTGAGAAAGCGCGGGAGACTGTATATCGGAAATTTTTAATTTTATGCGGCCATACGTGCAAAGAACATGATAATTTGTTAGTAAATTTAACACACAAAACGTTAATAATAAAAAGGCATAAACAAGTTAATTTACTAAGGAAAACTGCAAACTGATATGATAAACTGATAAAAGACTGAAAAAAATGAAAAAATCTGAAAGTACTTAAATTACTTCCAAAGTGGCGTTTTTTTAACATTTTGTGGGTTACTGTTATTTATTAAATATAATGTGCTTCGCACGTAAATCATAAAAATCAGTTCAAGAGAAATATCGCAAAATAATTTTAAAAAGAGCATATCTTTAGAATTTCCCATACGTAGTCTCGCACGCTGGAGATGAAAATGTTTTTCTATACAACGTTATTGCTCGCTTTAAAATCCTTGAGTTTGTTAATCAAAAATTCGTTAAAGTTGTACAAAATATGAAATCGATATTAAAACAAATTCCAAACTTCAAATTTGGGCTTCCAGATGCGCATATTCGGGTGGAAACGTTCAATATTCAGAATTTTATGACTCTGGGTACCATTATTTTGTCACATTTGGAGAAATATACATGCATTTACGCAGCTTCTTCATTATTCAATTTCTTTAAATATAATACAGGGCGGCCTTTTTTGAACAACCGTTAAAATTTAAGCCCTTTCAACGACTCTTTTTTTTTTTTTTTCTTTTTTTTTTTTTTTTTTTTTTTTTGCTAAATGTTATAAGCTTAAATATATACGTTTATGTGTTATGCAGCGCATATTAAGTTAAAGCAAAGAAAACATAATGTGCAAAAAGGTTAAAATGTACTTTTTGTTTAATATCTTGAAATACATAAAAAATATTCAGTTATATAATTCAACTACCGCAGCAGCGACCCCAAGCATAAACACACCTGCTCCATTCGGACCGATTTATTCACGAAACGGGGTATAGCACGTAATAGGAATTTTTTTCATGTTTATTTCCTCTGCATTCAAAGAGCACACACTTAAAAAAGCTGAAAATTAAGTGATGTAAGTTGATATGCTGATCATCACTTGAAATTAAGTGTTTAATTTTGTAGATTTATTTATTTATTTATTTGTATACTGGTAAAACTATGAGTGTGTTTAAATTTAATTTGGATGCACATACATAATTTTAGGATAAAGTATAATAAATAAGTATTATTGCACTATAATACGTAATTGTTATTATACTTGTTTAATTATTACATTTTATTGTAAAATTTTCAAGATTGAATTATATTTCAAGATTGAATATTGCAGTCAATTATAATAACATAAATATTATTACAACTGACTATAATAATTATTTGATAATAAATAATTATAATAATCATGCTATAATGACTAATTATTAAATTTCTTTTTTTTTAACTTTGCGCTAAAGTCTATATGCATTATTACGAACTGAAAAAATACTTTTTTAATAATTAACTATAACTGTTATACTAATGATAGATGATTCTAGAGCAATTTTAATTAAGCGTGATAGTTATATTGTAATAAATATTTATTATATCTCTTTTGGATTTTTACGCTAAAATCTATACGCATTATTGAACACTTTTTTGGGGAGGGGGAGCGAAGCAAATTCGAATAACATAGTTCTATGGTACATAGTAAGCACGAAATACGTATACTTCCATATACAATTCATAAATTATATTTAAAAAAAAATTATATTCTTGGTTCCCAAGTTGCAAACGATTGCAGTTCTTAACGTTTAGTTTTGTTAATAGAAACTAGAGGCGCGACAAAAGGCAACTCATGATAGGGAGGGGTTTGCCCCCCTCGGCAGAAAATTCCCTCTTTCTGGAGAAGAGAGAACTTTCAAGTGACCTATCATCTCTACGGTTCATAATTAGCAGACCTTCCAGACGATTCTAAGTGTTTTGGTAGAATATCAGCCAAAGCTGCATTTGCGGTAGTCGAACTGTAAGTTATTTCACTAAAGTTTTATATGAAATGTCTTTCACATAAAATGTAATTTACATTTATCACATCTATTATGTTAAAAAAAAAATAAAAAAAAAAAAAAAAAAAAAAAAAAAAAAAACCTACAGGAAAAGGCGTAACAAGTTTTGCCCGAGGCATCGAATTTTTTAAATCGGAGTCTGGATTTTTAAGTGTATGTCTTAGGTAATACGTGAGTTGCGTTTTAAAATTCCGCTAAAATTATCGTTATAAATATTCTTATTAAATTACTTCAGTATAATCTGAATACATATTATAACGAAGAGAGATTTATGCACTACTTCCATTTATTCTTGATAATAGTAAATTGAAATGTAATTCTGAAGTTATTGTTCACTTCAAAACGAAAAGGAAAAGAAATTAGATTATGCCTTAGAAACGCACTTCTAAAAGTATCATTTTCAGTTATTGCTCTGTTCTCTGAGAGAATTTTCCTCTGACTTCGAGTTCCTAGTAATAATGATTAGCAATATACCGTTCTTCGCACGAAGAGCAAAAGAAATCTATTTCCTTAATATATTAGAAATGTTGACAAGTGTACAAAGCGTGAGAAGGGTCAAATCAATTCTGACAAAATAAAAAAATCACTGAGGATAGCAATGAAGTAATCACATGCAGGGTTCCGGATAAATGATTTTTTCAGATACACCGCAACTAGCGTCTTGTAATTAAAAATCTCCACGGTGTAATTAAAAATTCTAATTATTGTTTTTGTAGCATTATTTTCCAGATTTCACACAAACTATTAATATAGGAAACGTACTGACAGATATGATAATAATTGCAAAATTTTGTAGAAATTACAGTGAACAATCTCGTAGAGAATATTTCGCTTTTGATTATTCTACCAAAGTACCTGTATTTGTACTGAAGATCTAAGTCATCTAGAATCCTAAGCGGTTGTCTTAGATAGGGAGCATTGAATTCTTAACTGAAATTCATATTCCTTCAGTTTTAAAATCTGTATACTGCCATAATACATGAAACTCGAATACAAGAGTGAAAAATATACGGAATTAGAAGTAGAATATGTAGCAAGAAATATATTAGATTAATATAAAGAAATGAATATTAAATATGGAATTCATTACGGTAGTTGTGAATAATGATAATACACTCTTAGAGAAAAAAAAACGACGCACCAAGAAGGAGTTATCCGAATGCAACGAAAATTGGTAGAAGTGATGTACATGTACAGAAAAACAAATGATTACAGTTTGAAAAAAACTGGATGATATATTGAAGTGATAGAGCTTCACAAAGTGAAAAAGTCAGTAACGCGTTTGTCTACCTCCGGCCCTTATGTAAGCAGTTATTCAGCTTGACATCCATTGATAGAAGTTGCGGATATCCTCCTAAGAGATATCGTGCCAAATTCCGTCCAAATGGCGCGTTAGATGGTTAACATCCCGAGCTGGTTGGAGGGCCCTACCCATAATGCTCCAAACGTGCTCAACAGAAGAGAGATCCTGCGACCTTGCTGGCCAAGGTAATGTTCGGCAATCACTAAGGCAAGCAGTAGAAACATGTGCAGTGTGGGGGCGGGCATTCTCTTGCTGAAATGTAAGCCTAGGGTGGCGTGACAGGAAGGGCAATACAAAGGGCCTTAGAACTTCGTCGACGTACCGCTGTGCTGTAAGGTTGCGACGTATGACGACCAAAGGGGTCCTACTATGAAATGAAATGGCACCCCAGACCATCACTCCTGGTTGTCGGCCTGTCTGCCAGAAGACAGTCAGGTTGGTATCACACCGCTGTCCAGGGCGTCTCCAGACTCGCCTTCGCTGGTCATCGGGCCTCATTTCAAAGCGGAACTCATGACTGAAGACTATTCTACTCCAGTCAGTGACATTCCAGTGCGAATGAGCCCGCCTTCACTGCAAATGGGCTTGACGTTGTACAGAGGTCAATGGTAGTCGGCGCAAGCAGGGCTGTGACCTCAGCCCCCTTTCTGTGAGCCGTCTGTGAATGGTCCTTGCGGTCACTGAAGCACTAGTTGCACGTACAATCGATGATAATTATGCATCTGGGGCTGGGAGTGCCGATCTGACGATTGCTCGGTCTTCACGTTCTGTCGTTTCTTTAGGCTCACCGCTTCCTTCTTGACGCTGTGTGCGGCCATGGTTCACCCATTCCTGCCAACATCGTCTAATAGTGGCATCGCTAAAGCTCAAATGTCGAGCTATTCGCCGATAAGACCAACCGGCTTCTTTGAACGCAACTACACGACCTTTCTCAAATTCTGACATCTGCGCATATCGTTCGCGCACCTGTATGCGAGGCATAGTTACTGTCTACCAGAGTACACGGAATGAAATTCGTGAAGAACTTATGACCTGGAATCGTAATTTCTCCTCTTAAATATCCTGCCAGTTGCGCAGATCAGATGCTCTGTAGAGACAACCGTTCAATTGGCAGCC
>KK118269.1:699482-738392 GCA_000611955.2 Stegodyphus mimosarum | reverse complement strand
AAGCAACGAGTAGCCCAATATAATGAAGAAGAAGGAAAATGAGAATTAAAAATAGCACCAAAAGATTTGTCATTAAAAAACTTTAAAATAATGGAGTAGTTCTTGAGATGGTCGCCATTCGTGTCACCTTGATGCCATAAAGGGCAATAAGCTGAATCCTTTATTCCAAACCTGCGCCTTATCTTTAGTTTATCAAGAGATAATTATATATTCAATTTCTTTATAAAGAATTTAGCTCACTATAAAGTATTCATTTTCTACAGCGTCAGATATGTACTCATTCATCTATGACAACCTGAGAAAGAACACCCACACATACACCCACATCCACACATAACAGTTTAAATAGTATCCTAAAACAGAAAGAAAGAGAGTTGATTGATCCAACGTCCTTTTTTGCAAGACAATACAGAAGCTAAATACAGAATTCTGCTATTTTTGAGACAAATACAAATAAAATAGTAATAATATTTACAACTTTAAATATGAAATAATAATGGAGTAATAATGTGAAGAAGATTATTAGATAACTGGTAAAAATAACGCCAGGGAAAAATTGGTTTTACGCTTTCTTTATTACAGCAAGAATGAAGCAGAAACAAAAACAAATGCGTGCGACTCATAAATTTTTGAGTTCTTTTCACCTGCCATCTAAAGAATTTTATTGTAATGCTATACTTCGAATGTTATACAAATTGTTTTAGAAAAATAAAATCTGCTGCCCACCGGGTTTTAATTGATTAAAAACTCATTTGTTCATATAATTTTAAGATTTTATTTATCTTTTAGTTATAATATTTTGCGGATGATTCTCAACTACTGAACTTCAGTGTCCTAAAATAGACAGTTTTATACATTTTCCCTATTTCGAACTTTAATACAAGAATTTTGAAGTTCCTGGTTAAACCATATTGCATGTCACCACATACCAATTAAATGTTCCTGGATTTATTGAAAGAAATATTACTTTGAGTCACATTTCACACACAAAGAATGGAAAGGCATATGTGAGCTTCAACAACACCCAATTCTTGCCAAATGAAGAAGAACAAATCAAAATTTCCGTTTTCGGTGAGAAACAGCGTTCATTGCTGCAAACCTCATTCATTCCACACAGTTCTCTCGCCGTTTCGTAATTACATACTCTGATAAGCACAAATCAATAAACAGATCCCATATATAATAAATATTTCGTATTCGTTCCTAGTGAAAGAATCCCTACAATGAACAAATAAATCAATTCCTCGAATTCTTTCGTCCCAGCTGCTACAGAATGCGGAAAATGGAGGAAGAGTAAAATGCATTATGCAATTAGTGGGAAAACATCTCCTGCCTTAAACTGGATTTCAGGAGCAACATGCTTCAGGAAACTACAGACGGAAGAGGAGGAATGTGCAATGGTTTCTTGTCCAAGAATCGATTTAGATTGGTGAAGAGTGATCTAGAACCTTTTATGTTGAAGAAGAGAGTGTGGAAAATCCATCACTACGACTGCACGTCAGAAAAGGATCTTTTATAAACATGATTTCAGATTTACGTAAGGAGAATTGCAATCATTTATTTGCCTAGTGTCAGTTCTTTTTGATGACATCGAACTACTATTCTGTTTTATATGAGGCCAAATTCGAATTTGCATCCTCTTCACTTTCAAAAGTTGTTTGCTTGGTTTCAGCTCTTATAGTAGAGTGCTGTGGTGTTCAGTCTCTGACGATTTCCTGTTATATATTTCGTTTTGGATCTTTTGAATACACTGAATAGAAACCCAGTTTCAAGGAAAGATTTTGAAGTGATATCAAAGAAAAGATACCAACATATGAAAAATAATTCATTGCTATAACTACTATAGTATAATTACAAACTCTGATAAGAAGAAGATGAAAATTGGCATGCAGACGTTTTCAAACTGAAAAGAAATTTGCTTCATGTTTTGTTTAGTTCTGTTTGTTTCATAGTAGTGTGCAAAAGGTATCGTTCCGTTACGAGTTATTATTTTTTTTTTGCTGGATACGTAAAAACATTCGCTACCCTCGCCAGGACTCGAACTGGACCTCTCGAATACACGCCGACTGTATTACTGTTGCACCACAGAGGGAGAAAATATCTTATGTACTCCGCTTATTAAAGGGTGACAGGGAATTAGAGGACCCATTCGCCAAATCCTGGTGGTGGCGAATTATTGTCCACCACTTTTTAGTCCGGGTGCCACTGTAGATTCATTAGGTTTTTTTGGTACTGGATACGTGAAAAATTAGCAATGACCTAGTCGGAACTCGAACCTAGAGCTCTCAAATACGTGCCGAGTGCGCTACCGTTACACCACGAAGGCATGCTGGAAAGAGGAAGAAAATACTTAGTATAGAAAACAATGATTGTAAATCTCACTTAAAAGAATCCTAATTTCAGGAACTATTTATAACTTGAGTAAAAATGCGCATATTGTAAGATTATTTTTTAAATAAACCAGCTACTTATAATTTCATACTTTACTATAAATTCTTAATTTTTGCATCCCTATTTATGCTCTTCTCAACAAGTACTACACTTGAGATTGAGCTAAGAAAACTGAGAGAATAACACTAGTGTTGCTAGAGGTCTCTCATCGTATTATGCATAGGCGTTGCCAAAGTTATAGATTTCTTTTTGAAATTATGTCACAATTGTTATTTATCTACATATATGAAGAAGAAAGTCTGATTATTTGTCCACTTTCTACCATTCTTTTCTGGGCCCTGGAAAAGGTCAACGTGCACTTAAAAAAAAAGAAAAAAAAAAAAAAAAGAGCTAAAATTAAGATAAATTAATTAAAAATTCGGAAAAAACGAGAATTTTCGCCTTCATTTTTCCGAGTGGCAACAGTTTCGCAATCTGAAGATGAAAATCTGCTTTATTTCGAAAGTTAATGCCACTGCTCGCTTGCAAACCCTACAGTTTGTTAATAAAAATTTTTCTAAGTTTTACGATGAAATAAAAATAGCACTGCCAAATATTAAAATACATTATTCCCGATTCCAAAATCTCGTACGAAGCCATTTCGACTATTCCCATCTTCGTACGACTTTAATCAGCCGAAATATTAATTAAAATCTCTGAAAGCGTTAATTTTCGCACTCATTTTTCCTTGTGGCAGCAGTTTCGCGCATTGGAGATAAAAATGCTTTATTTTAAAAAAATGTTCCTACTGCTCACTTTCAAATCGTAGAGTTTGTTCAAAAATTCTTCTTTATACGTATATATTACAAAATATGTACGTATAAAGAAGAATGTCTGTCTGTGTGTTTATTTGTTCGCATTATTGTTTTCTGATCAAGTATGCTAAATTTTTTGCCACATTACTCGACTAAAATTGAATATAGGTTAAGTATTGGATGGAACTTGAGCTTTTACGTTCATTTTATTAGAAAAATCATTAAAAAAATCATTAAAAATCATTAAAAACTGCATGCTATTGTTACTGGTATAATGAGAGAGAATTATCTTATTTTTCTATTGAAATTTTTTATGTGGGTTTCATATCGCATCAGACTGAAAAATATATGACTATGAATCGGATTTTTTGCATCGTTATTAGAGAAGGATTACAGCTTTATCATTCTCTCTGTTGTTACATGCATTACTCTCAATCTACTCAACATTACAACATAGTGTCGGGTGCGTCCGCTAGTGTTATTGTATATTTAAGAAACTGAGAATTCAAGAAATAAGGGACTAAATTTATTTCAAATTTATTGCAAAGTCGGAATTTGAATAGTATGTACGTGTATGTCTATCAGATGTTGAAACTTTCATCGCATCTGCTGTCACTATCACCAGTGAAATATGTGACCTTGCTCTCAAACATGGACTTTTATTCTCCTCGCAGATGACGTATTCCGAGTGCAGCGCCACTAATTTGCATATTGCAGTTTTCCTCAGCTACTCTTACTTAACAACATATTCAAATTTTACACGGTTTGGCTTATTTTTAAGGGAGTTATCGCTATTTTTGTGATTTTTCCTTAATTTATGATAACCAGTGTATTTTTAGAAAGCTGAAACATCTATGACAATGTAGTTTCGTTTTATATATAAAAATTAAGTGAAATCCTCTGTTTAATAGGAACAACTGCGTTAAGTAGGTACATTATTTAAAAGAAGAAAGAATGTTCCTTTCTTTGACAACTTAACGAACCTAAATTTCATTGCAACGTTTAAGAGTTTTAAGTTACGAGAAGGAAAGCGTATATTTCTTTCTTTCTATAACAACAATTTTCTTAAACTTACTTCCACAAAATGTATGACTTTTCTTAAAGAAACAAAATTTCCCTCTTCTAATAAAGCTTTATAAAAGCGAAAAAAGGAACAAGATGCTATTAAAAAATCCCCATTCCTTAAAATAGCATTTCCTTGTTTCCTTTTCTTTTCATGTTAAGTCTTCTTAATAATCTAAACCGTATCAAGCACCTCCATCCGCAACATCTGCACATAAAGCTCACCAAAGGGGAAAAAAAGAGCCAAAAAAAATTCTTCAAATCTTCCCTTTAATATCACAGCATGAACTTCAAATTAACTCAATGTTCGAGTTGAGAAGGTAAAATAATTGGTATCTGCCACCACTTTTTAGTTAAAAAAATACGGTAAGAAACAGAAAATAACAGCTCTATTAATAAAACAAGAAGTTAGTAAAAGAAAAATTCCAAGATGAAACAAAGTTAAACCTGACTTTCAAGTGTAGTGTTACTTCATTTTTGCTCACCATATTGGCAACCGCCGGAACATTAACATGGAATAAGAGAGGGGTTGGAGATGCAAATGGGGGGAGTATAGACCAGCGTCGTTAAAGATAATCAATTTTGACGACCTCAGCTAGGATGAAGATGCATAGGGATCGTTTAAAAAATACGGTTTCCCCTTAATCATATATGAGACAATCAATTGGTTACGAGCTGCTTGTATCTCTAACCATACGTTTATTCAATTATGAATTATAGTTGTAACAGTTTCGAGGTATTGATATTACACCTTGCATACCTAATAATGTATAATAAAATAAATAAGTTCTGCACATTTATGCTAAATTCTAAACCACAAGCATTTATATATTTACTTCGATGTAGAAGATTTTAAAGGAATAGTCAGTTATATATCTAAAAAAGGGAAAATCTAAAACATGAAATGTATAAAAAATGTAATGAGTATGCAAGAAGTGGTTAAAACTGACTAAATAAAGTACTAGTATTGGATCAAAAAATCCAGCTCTATTTCGCACAGCGCTCGATGGATTTGATTTTTAAAATATTCCCTAGCTTTTATTTCAAATTTTTTTGCCCATTTCTGAAATAAATTTGACTGTTTCTTCTGTAACATTCAACAATAGTGAAGATAAAAATTAGCTTTACTCACTAGCTAAAACATATTCCACCTAGGCTCGAAAAAAGCCGTTTTAGGTTTCATGTTTTATTTAAAACAATAAAGACTAATGTACGTTTTTAAGTGATCAACATTATAACTAATCAAGCAACAAAAAATGCACAATTAGGAGAATATTAAGTTCTGTTTGGTGAGCTAATATTGGACAACAAGAATTACAGAATACAATTAATGTACATGAGCTTTCAAAACATGCGTTTTGTATAAACCCCAAACTTTAAAAAGTTTCATTCCAGAAGAAATGGACAAGACTGGAGTTTACCTGTTTTAGCTGCCTTAAATCTGTAACACGTCAGTGGCAAAACAGTTTGAAAAATACAACCATGAAAATGTTGAAAAGGGCTTTCTATCATCAATACAGTAAAAGGCGAGCTTAGCAGAAGGTGATGCACATGCAAATACCAGCATCATGACGTCAGAGCAGGCAAAACGCGTGGAGTTAGCGCGAAAAATGCAAGGCAACTTAAAGAAGAAAGCAAGTCTCATTTCCAGGCGTTCTTCTGCAAGTGAAACTGAGACTGCAAATGCGAGCCGACATGAAAACAACAGGATGTCTTTAAACGTAGTAGAATGATTAGCAGACTTAGGAGGGAGGGACTCTTACCCAAGAGATTGTTATTGATAAAAGTGTTACATTACGAGCTTGAAAAACTTTAGAAACGACAGGTACATCTGTAAGATTGGTGGTTTCCGCGAAGGAAAGCAACCGAGATTGATAACCGATATGTCGCCCAGCAGGCGAAAAGAGTTCGAAATGAGACAGGGCTCAAAAATGATCAGCAGTTACGCACGGAAACTGGACGACAGTGTCCTAGTTTGCTATGGCCAGACATACTAAAGGTGGCCTATTCCCCCCAAAGTTCTGAAAGCTGCATACCATTAACAGCTGTTTAACGTCAGCAAGAGAACACAAAGTCTCAACACCTCATCAATGGAGTCACACCGATGAGAATCGTTTCAGTCTAACAAACGACTCTCGGTACCAATTGATATGCAGAGACACATGGACGAGCTTTCATCCCACTAATATCAGAGAAAAAGGTCGTTGGGGTGGTCTTGTTGTTCTTGTATGGAAAGGCATTATGATTAGCGCATGTACGGAATTTCAAATTTTCATCAGAGATTCACTTTCTGGAAATAGTTATTATGATGAAGTTATCCTTTCCCACCGACGTCTTTCCCGGAGTGTCATTTGCCTGACTTTGGTTTTATGGATGGCAGTTCACGGCCACACAGTACTCATGTTGTTGAGGCCTAATTTAAATCCCATAGAACATGTACTGAATACCTTAGTGAGACGCATATCGCACTCTCCACAGAACACCAGAAAACTGAAACAAATGTTCATCAAAGAATGGGACATCTTACCCCAAGAACTGTTAGATAATCTGGTGTGGAGCATCGACAGACACGCAACGCAACAGTTCCTGCTAGGGGAGGTCATATCCTTTACTAAGGCTCTTTGGTTTGTTGTTCTTCCTCTTGACAAGATAGTTTTTTGTACCAACGCTAGTCTTTCATTAAAGCATTTTTCTATTCGTTCCGTACCATATGTGTCCTATTCATTTTTTGGATTATTACACTTTCCTGATCCTTTCAGAATTAAACTGTACCTCTGTAGAACGAATTTATATCTCCCAAGTGGTTTTATATTTCCAATTGAACGAATTTTACATTTCCCAATTTTTTTGAGAAATTAAAGATAAAATAAAAAATTTTCGTATGCTTTGCACACTAGTGTAGTTTCTAAATGTGGTTTTAAATGCTTTTATGTGTATGGCAAAATGAGGAATAATTTTAGACTCAAGTAATATTATTGTCTGATAGAACAATTATACACAATTATTAGCTATTTGATTATAAATATTTTATTCCCTTAAAAATAAAATGGTATAATGAACAAATTTTTGATACTATCTAAATAAATTCACGTAAAGTTATTAAGCAATGCTTCTACGACTACTTGTCGTTCGGCCTGAATTTGATGCACTTGCGTTTTGAGTGACGAAGGGTTAAAAGTTCAGGCAGATAGGAATCATGTACTTAAATAGTCTAATTTAGACCAAATAATTTTGTTCCACTTATTCAAATTATTCTTCTGTGTATTTTAAACACGGAATATTAAAAAAATGAAATCATTAGTAAATAAGAATTTTATATCGTTATTATTATTATTTGGACTGATTTTATTTGCAAGTATCGAAGCTAAAATCTTGTGTAATTGTAAAAGCTTGTAATGTGCTTTAACAGATTGTTATGATTTTCATTAGAAGCATGTAATTAGTTCTTTTTGCGTCGAGAGTACGATGTAATAATTCGGATAACTTCAAAAACGCTAATTTGCAAGATTTTATACTTTTGGCGCATTGTTTTCAGTTTTCAGTTTTACTTCTATTTCCAAATAGATCCAGTTGATGATAAACTTTATATTATACGTTTATTTAAAAACTTTGAATTTTTTTTACTCAGTGTAGTGTTTATTAGATGATTTTCAAAGAAATTTTAACTACACAAATGTATAAAATTTCTATTATACGCATTTTGATGTATCTGCAAAAATTGCGTCTGTTTTTTTAGTAACGATTACTCCAGACGTGATAACTTGTATTTTTATAAATTTATTTATTTTTTACCTAAAGCAAACATCCTTTCATTGTTTGAATAATTGCTGATTTTGATTATCAAACCAAGTATTTGACGAACGGGTTAAAACGTGCATGCTAAAATACATTACAAAAATTTCGCGTTATTATTTATTATTATATTCGGTTAAAATGCTGAAATTTGGGCAGGCCAGATGTATCTGTTGTTTTATATGACATTATTCTCTTAAACTACAGGTGTGATAAAAATTGGAATATTTCATTATACCAGATACTGCATTGAAATTTAAGAATTATTATAAAAATTCAAGAATTAATAATAAGTACTAGACAAAGGCGGACGTGGGCAGAAGTCATTAACCCTAATGGTAGAGGGATGATGCCTACGGCCTCCGTCACTACTACTATCAGATATTACATAAAGTGAAACGGCTAGTACGGATCTCTTAATGAAAGACCTGCAACACTTAATACTTATATCTGAAGTATGACTCAAAAATGTTTCTTGATGATTCAGAATGAAATCTGTATTCAAAATTACTCATGAAATGTAACTTCTATTCTTAAATTTCAAAATATTAATCAGATTTACTTGATTTAGTCTTAATATATTCTTTCCTCTGAAGGTTAACTGATAGTAAAAGTATATATTTAGCAAGCTTTAAATAGTCATACAATTTCTATTTTGATTTTGATTTTAAAATCTTGAGTTAGAAAAAGCAAAGATTGGTATATTTCAAATAAACGTTGCTTGTTATGCCACCAAAGTTAATTGTGGAGCTAAATAAAGTCCTGCTGTAATGTTAGCGAATTGTAGCGTTTGATAGCTTTTAAAAAATATGGTACTTCAAGGGAAATCAATATAGATATCAAAGTCGTTGACTTATTGCTGACCTCAAAAATAGTTGCTATGCTACTGGCCATCTCTTCACCAGAAAAGAAAGGAAATAATAGAAGGACAGAATGGACTAATAATAATAGGAGGAAGACAGAATTAAATTGGCAGTTGGTTTGAGATATACAGCTTGAAGAATTGAATATAACGGCTGCCAACACTAGTAGCAATAACGGCTGTAATTCAGCTGACATCGAATACAATTGAGTTTGGAGAACAAATACGGGCTCTTCATTTTGAGCCGCTTCTACACTATTCCAGTTCATCAATGGTAATGGCTAGCAAGTGGTGGGTTGCTTTTCCCTTGAGAGACCATACCAGGTATTCTGCATCTAGGAAGGTCATGCGTTGGTGCATTACCTTTTTAAAAGATGGCGTCATACAGACTTCGAAATTATGACACCCGTACCAACATACCGCGTGTCAGGTGATAGGATAGAATGACAATACCGAATGCAGGCTGGCAACGTTCGTTCGCTTCGGTGCATCTACACACGTATACTTCCAACATGATGCTATCTGCAGAACCGGAAATCGTCCCAATAGGCCACTCCTGTGTTCAATGTAATCATTTATCGTACCATTGTAGGCATGCATGGACCTCCTGCAGCATTAAGGAGAGCCGCATCACTGATCGTCGTGGTGATAATCCGATCTGCTGTAGATGTCGCCGCACTGTCCATAATTAGCGTCCTGCACACAAGCGAAGTTCCAGAGAGTCAGGGTATATGACGTGGCAGTATAATTCTGCAAGTTCGGGAAGACAGCATGTCTGTCCTGTCCGGCATTAGTGGACCAGGGCCGCTGCAATCTTGCATGGCGTTCGGTATAGCCCTCTTGGACCCATCGATTCTATACTCGCCTGACAATCATGGAATCCCAAATAGTAAGAAGAGCAATGTCTAGGAACAGTACAGAGCAGTCGCGATAAGTCACGGTCCGCTGCATTAGAATTCCAACATTTGTTAGTAATTTTTTTCTTCTTACACAAACCATAACGCGACTTTTATTTACAAACAACCAACCTTGAAATGCGATTTCCAAATAAGAAACATGCTGTCTAATTTTTCCACACTATATAAATGGCGTTACGTATACCTCCTTTGTGCGCATGTGCTCTAATGCTAATCATTTGAATATTCCAGCATGTAGTACCTTTCATGCAAATCAGACGTGTGTTGAATGAAACCTTCAGGGTGTAGCAATTTTAATGGCCAGCAGTGTGCAAAAGCAAACTCGAATATCTAGTTTGGAAAGACATATTTGCAAGATAGGTTAGTAGGGTCTGACCCATGTAGAAAAGACCTTCCTTTACTTCTTTCCTTACACAAGTTCATTTAGAATAGTGAAGTTGGAAATGGCGCGACATATGTGTAACCTAACAGTTGAGAAAGCTGTGAAAAGGATGTTCTGATGTTATCTGTGTTGATCGGTCTCTCGTGAAAAGCACAGTCTTTCACTGGATGATGGTTTAAGGGATTTTTAGCGCAACCAAGTTTAGCGCATTTGTAATCAGATAGCATCGGACCTCCGCTTTATCTTTCTTTTTAATATTGTGTCTAACGCATCTGATCTAAAATATAACATGGAAATTACGGTTCTTAAACTAGCAGTAATAATAAAGTGGTGATGATAACAACAACAACAATAAAATAATATTATTAATAACAAAAATAACGACAAAAACTGAAAGGGTTCAGATTTTAACAGTTTTCCAAAAGGGTGTGTTAAGGTGTGTTCGATGACCTCACAGTCTACCAGTCCGCTATTGCATTCACGCTTGATAACCGTTTTTTGTTTGTCTTTTTAATTTCATTATTAAGCATCATTTTCTTCGCACTTATGCCATGCACAATTCAACAGCAAAATTACAAAAATTTTAAAAGACCCATAGCAGTATATGTTAAGAATTTCTGATCTAGTGTTAAGTGTTAGCATACGTTTCACTCAGTCTTCTCGTAGTTGATCATATCAATGTTCAGTTTCCTTAGTAAGATGACTTGCAAGACACTTTTTTGTCTTTTTATTATAAACGTTTTGCGTGTTAAATTTATGAATTAAATATCATGTTCTTGCTCTTACGCCTCAGAAAATCCAGTTCAGCAGCAAAATCACAAAATATTTAAAAACATACATTTTTAAAATTTTAGATAAATAATCTCGCGCGCCAGAGGAAGAAAAAATTTTTTATTCCGTACTGTATTGCCACTGCCCTCTCTGTTTCAAATCATGGAGTTTGTTAATCAAAAATTCACTAAAGCTTTATAAAATATAAAATTCGGGTTTCTAGGTGCATTCCAGGTGGAGGTCTACGTTATTCAAAATTTGATACAACTAATTATCGTTGTTTTTTGCAATGCGAGGAACATAAATACATACATTCACATTCTTCATCATTTAAGTTCTTTTAAAATACAGAGCTATATAAATACAAATGATTTTTGGGGCAATACAAATAATCTTTTCAAATTGTTGCCCTCAAACACAATTATAGTTGGACGCAACAACTTAAAAAGTGTTACAGCCTTTTGTAATGGACGACGCAAAATCACGTTTCAAGACTAAAACCCATTCGGTTTAACGCTATGTTTGGCTAATGATACTAATAAAGTAATAATAATAATAATATAATAATAATAATAAAGTGATAGTTATAATTACGATTAGAACATTTTCAGATATTAATTATGAACCTCAAGAAACTGTAGCATAAAGAAAGTTCTAGATCAATAAATCTGGCAGTCATTAGTAAAACAAATAAGTGATTCTTTCTGCCTTGAAGTAAATTGATCGAAATGAAAACGCCCGTTAGTGAAATACAGAATTTAGGTACATTCCTTATATTTTTATGAAAATATAATATCTTTTATTCACTCGCTGAGTAAATGAAGAATTGGAAAAGTCATAAGGGAAATGAGTTTCCGCTTGCTTAAAGATGCATTTACATTTCGCTTATTGGAAATAAAAATACGGCGATGGAAATATTAATGTACATAGGTTAGCTAGCAAACTGACGTATATTACACGACTAAAGATTGCTGCATAATCACAGCACCACAGAGAATTGTTTTATGAGAAAGACTCTTTATCTAAAACTAGGCGAGAATATTAATAAAAGGCTTAGTAAGTATTAATTGTTTCTAATGACAGGAGGCAAAAGATTAAAATATAAATCAACAAACAAAGCGATGACTGTATATGATTTCAAAACTATCTAGTAGCACCAGAAATCATCAGTAAATATTTAAAAAATCAAATTTCAGGTAATTTGCGATACATGATATCATAATTAGAACAGAAATGTATAATATGTGTCTGAAAAGATGTTATCCTATAAATTTTCTTCTTCGAATTATGTAGACAATACTGTGTTGCAACTTAGAATTCGGAAAACACGTTTTTTTTTTTTTTGTACTCTTACTGCCACATATCAGTATAACATTAACTCGACACCAAAAGCAACTTCCAAACTGGAATAAAGACCATTATTTAGCCATGTGAACAAGCAACAGAATAGCAACAAACATCAAGCCTTCTATTGCTTGTTCCTCAAAAAAATTTCATTGCTACATTTGAAAAGAATCAGTTAAAGACTGTGACATTCAATTTGAATGATAACCTATGATATATGGTTTGGGGTTTCTTAACGTTCCAATAATACAGACCCTCAGGATCTGGCAGTAATTTTCATGTATAGCAGATGAAAAAGGTCATACTTCAATACGGAAATTTACATCCATAAGCCTTAGAGGGTAAATAACGGTCGTTATCAATTTGCAACGTCCCAGTACAATGACTCTTATTAAATATATCTACTCAGTACTATTTCTGTTTTGATTTACCTGATTCTCATGCAGCCATTCAATCAATTAACTCTGTTGAACACCCATTAACACCTGAAATTTTGCAATGCCAAGAATTCCTGAGAACTCTCATTTTAAAGGGGAAACAAATCGTCCTCCAGTGGGTGCCCGGCCATTGTGGCCTTTGGAGCAATGAACAAGCGGACTCACTTAGCGGAGATGCCAACTTACTACAACATCCAAATACAGCTGTTTTTTATTGGAGGATAAAACTGTTTTTAAAAAGTTTATTTACATCTAATACCTTACGCGAACTTCAGACTCGTACAGCATTGAAACGTTGGAGAATGATAAGTCCTTCTCTTATTCCCAATAATCCAAGACTTACTGCAGTTGCAGCTTTCCATTTGTCTACAGAACATTATTGCCTTGCCGCTCACCTGCACTGACTAGGCTTTTCAAGCTATCCAATTTGCCCACTTTGCAATTCTGGAGAAGAAATGGACAGGGACCACCTGCTTTGATGTGGGGCTCTTCGTGTTCTTACAGAAGAGTCGAGATACTGGGAGGCAAGAGCGTTTCTTAAGCAACGACTTCGGTCTTTTTGTTCTTTGTTCTATTGTTTATAATCCTTTGTTTGTAAGATTTTAGTTCTTTGTAACATTTTGCCTAGCCATTGGAACTAATAAAAAGTACTATTTCTATTAGCCATATCTATTAGCTCGTTTTAAATCATACTCATTAGTGACAGCTACAGCTTTTTGCTTTTATTATGAAACTGCATTTAGCATAATTGTAAGAAACTTTTGAAATATTTCAGTACTTTATTCATTCTTTCTGATAATTGTTATTATGCATCCAGAGTTAACTGAAATACCGTCTCTCAGTAGTTATCAACTTCCTTAACACCCCTTATTTGCAGAAAGATAAGTTGTATACTCATCAGTAATAAGCTGTCAAAAAATAAAAATGAAACAGGACATCAAAATGCACACTCAGGTGATTTTTAAAGAATATCATATTTCATTAGTTTGCAGCAAATTCGATAAAGTGAAGCTACTTTAGGAGGAAAATATGTCCATAACACTCATATTTTCTTATTCTTAGACAGTTGGCTACAAAAATATGCCAAAACTCAACAAAAAATTAAATTTTGCGTTTATTTGTCGCATGCGTCTCTTTTTCCCCTTTGCCGTTTCCTTCCTTAATATGAAATAAAAATATAAAGATTAAATATTTAAGTAAATCAATGGATAATTCTATTTTCAGTCATTTAACCATTATGTTCTTTTTCCGTAAATTTTAATGTTTCTTCGTAATGAATGACTTCGTTATTTTGGTTAAAAATATGCATTATGATTTATCATAATGTATGTTTTTTCTCCCATTTCGAGTTATATCGTGGGAGGTTATTGCAGCTATAAACTTAAAGATGACATAGAAGTCGTCATAAAATCTTTAGTGATGCTGATTATGGCAGTTCTGTATTTTTGTAACCAATATTATAACGATATTCTTCGTTCTTTTCTTTCTCATCGTACTTCTATCCGCGTAGATACGCGATCTTTTAATTAAGGGTCCTTTATGACTCGAAATTTTAAAATGTCATTTTATTTGGAATTAATTTTGGAATATATCCCATCCTTCGTGTTATTCATTAATGGCATCCAAGCCAATTTCTTATGAAGTACGAAACCTAAATATTGCATCACTATTTCTGATTTTATTGTTCTTCGTGTGATCTTTGGTTAGATTATAACTCTTTAATTCTTTCTTTTCGGAAATAATATTTTGTCTTAATAAAACTGAATTGCAATTTAATGGTGCATTCTTCGAGTTCATTTGGTACTGCGGTGTTTCGAATCTTACCCTCCGCATGAACTTATTTCAGGTATTATTCATATATTTTGTGAATTAGTAATGTTGCTGTGGTAAAACTAACTTGCATTTCTTTGATTTTTTTAAAAAAACCGAACAGTTTTTAAGATATTTCTCCCGCCTTCTTTCCATGCCTTCGTGATGTAGCGGTCAGCACTCTCGACGCGTAACCGAAAAGTCCGTGGTTCGATTCCCGACGAAGACTTTGTTCATTTTTTATCTCTCCTGTTTCCAAATAACCTGATGACTCTACCAGTTAATCCTTAGTATTATTTAAAAAATAAATAATACTTTAATGCTCCTTTACAATTTTTCAATCATTCACTGTTATTGATCATACAGACAAGTTAAGTTTTTTAAACTTAGACAACATTAAATTTTCATTTCGTATTTCTTTCCTTAAAATATATACATGCACATTTTGAAGTTATATGCATCATTGCTATAAAACCAGTGTCAGGCCACAGCTGAAGTTCAAGCTAAATTTCAAATTAAAGTTCTCCCTTTTCGCAACTTAAAAAATAAATGTACTCATTTTTGCTAAACATATTATTACTAGGACAGTTAAAATAATTTAAATTAGCACGCGAACGTTTTGTTTACATTTTTCATACTTTGAAAGAAAATATCTTTTTTTTGTGTTATATTTATATAATTTATTTTTCAAGGAATGAATTAGCAATGACAAAATTATCTTTCATTAAACTGCTAATTTTTGTACACCTTGTTCTCCATCTAAATTTTAATGTTTAATATCAGCATATTTTTTAATCATTCAGATCAAATTTTACCCCTAATTATTTCGTCTGGAGTACTGGTGGGTCTTTTATGTACTTTAATGAGACGTTCTTTTATGAGCTTGTTCAGACATTTTTTAAGAACGCTTTAAGGTATAAATATACAGCTAACCTAGTCAAAGACGTATATGACGAAACCCATGCTCATGTTTTGTATTTATGTCATTTTAATAAAACCTATTTACGCAACCTCATTTGCTTCAGTTAAGCCTTGTATACTTATTAATAGAATATATTGTTGGGCTCATTATCATAATTCATAAAATATATTAATTACAATATGTATATGATCAGGATTCAGAAAAGATATACTTATTATACTATTTTAGTGAAGCTGTAAACAAAATATTTTAATAGAATATTGCACCTCTTGAAAAGACTTTAATATCATTCATTATTATTTTTGAATGTAACAAACTTTATGAAATATTAAGTAACAACAAGCAACAGCAATATATAATCATTGTCTTTGTCATTTAGAACATAAAATCCGCTCTAAATTTGACCATAAAACATTCTCAAAGTATAATGATTCGTAAACTTAATACTATATCATATCCATCTAAGCTTTGTCTTTACAATTTGTCACTCTTTAATAAAATGTATATTATTTGAGATAGGAAGTCATAATGCATCTGTCTTATAAATTCACTCCATATAAATGCAGCTCTGACATGGTAGAAAGATAATATATTATTCTGCCATTTTGGATTCTATCAAAAAATTTTCCACTCAGACAAATGGGAATCTTTGTAATATTTATGATTTTGGACTACAGAGAATATGAGTTTCAGTAGTAATTTTCGTCTATAAACTATTCCTTAAAATATTTCTTTATTTTGAAATATAGCGCGTCTTCTGAGAGAATAGTTAGCCAGGATATTATTATGCAAGCCTTTATTTAAAAGGATACTATCCTGTGTTCTCCTTAATATCTTAGCCGTCGAATTATACCTGTTTTAGTTTTCGCTTCCAACTACCAGACTTCTGTTGAAATTGAAAATCTGTCAGAATAAATGAATGCATATGAAAGTCCTTGTTATACATTTCTGTTTGCAATATAAGTTATAGTTGTTCACAAGACAGGTTTCGCAATAATAGAAAACATAACACGAAATCAAGAATACGAAAGAAACCTTTATTTTAAAACTATTTTTATGAAGAACAAAATTATAAATAATCGGGAAAACACACATGCTGGAAACCTAGTCTGAGCATCAAGGCAAAATACATTTTATTTCTAATCAAAAGAAATGCACTAAAACCAACGCAAGGCCATATCAGAGATTTATGTCGTTATTAATCAAACAACATTAAAAACAGAGCCATTCTATCGAAAACCCAGACTGTAACGTTTTATTTAGAAAAAAAAATAACTTATGCATTAGTGTTTACAGGCATCATTGAAAGATGATTTAATAAAGGATTTAGTGAAGAAAATATTTAAGTATTTTAGTAAAACAGGACTTAGATACAGTAAATATAAATTCTTCATGTACTTTAAATCTTCTGCGAGAAAAGTCCGTTAAGTCCCTTTAATTGAAAGTCATGATGACACACTTATAATATGACGATAGCTGCCCGAAACTTTGAATTTATGAACCAGCATTGATTAATAACTTCACTGTATTTTTCAATGTGTCATTATCACCACTAAATCTGTTCACATTATCCTCTGATGCTCTGTTATTGCTTGTTGTTGAGTCAATTCATCTAAAATGTCTTAATTTGATAAAACAATATAGCCACTTTCATTGCTGGTCTGCCTCCAATTAACCATCTGAGTTTCCTTCATTCGTATGTACTTTCAAACCTTGAATGCTATAAATATTTAAAAAAAAATTCCGATTATCCATTCAACAGCAGGATATTCTTTCTTCGAAAAACAGACTACTGCTTCGGAATGAAAAAATGCGCTTTATGAAGTGATCTAAGAGTAAATGCAAAGAATTCTGCTAAACACTGCGTTAATATGTTGTGGACTCATTAGGTGTTTCGATGCAGGAGACTTGAAAACTGTGCACTGCCCTCGCCGGGATCCGTACTCCTGACCTTCCGATTACAAGGCGAGATGCTTTCAGATACCCCACGAAGGCATGTAAAAAGGAGAGAGAACATACCTTATAATCGTTAACCTAAAAGTTCAGATGCAAGTGATAAATCAACTGAAGACTTTTTTTAATCTAGTTTACTGAGAACACTACTTATAGAAAGGCCTTATTTATTTTAAGGGGGCCATTGACTGACATTCGAACCGATACAATATATTCATAAATAAAATATCGTAAACAATTGTCCACTTTTTCGAGTTAAAAATCATAAATATATCCAAATCACCATATCAGAAAGATTTTCATTTGCAGTACATTATAATGGAATGCAGAACCTCTCAATAAGTGTTTTGAATTTGATCATTTTGAAACTAAACACAAGTTAGGAAGATTAATTAAAAATAGCTAATTAGCATTGAGGCCCATGTTAGTAGTACAAATTTTCACACATATGTAAAATCTGGTTAAAAAACATAAATTTTAAGTGATTTTGTTGTGCTCAATGGTTCGTTTCAAATGGTTCGGGAAGAAATATATTGTTACGAAATGTCCAGCTGCGGTAAGGTAGTTTCTCCGCAAAGCGGGGTTAGGTTTGCCAGAAAGTGGCAAGGAAAGGCATGGTTGCCAGATTTGGCGCGAAATCGCCCTTTTTGCGACAAAATCGGCGATATCCATATACAAAGCAAGAGCATTCTAAGACGAATTCTTAACGGTTTTCCCGAGAATTTTCTTGAAGGCAGGTCAAAAGCTATAAATACAGCTTCGGAAATTACCGCCACGTACAGGCAAAAGCTTCGCCGGAAAAGTGAAAATACAAGAGCGGCGCATTTAATATTTAATCAATAAATATTTCGTAATTGTTTATGCTATCCAGTAAAATCGAAAAAATACGAGAAAGTACTCGTGCTTTATTAAAAAAGCTTATAAAAGCCGAATTAAAACATCTCAGCTCTGTTGCTGTTGTTTTAAGTAAACTGTTGTTTACTTAGCCCTATTACTTGATTGTAGCGAATTCGCTGTGAGATCGAATTAGTTTCTGTGTATTTTGAAGTTGAGTTTTATTTAACGCTGTAGTAGTTTAAAATATAACAGCTGTGAGATATTGCGATACTGTGCGAATCTTGATGTTATTTTCGTTGGGATCAGTATTAATCCGTTAGATGCCCCAGACTTTAATCGAATGCCATCTCAACAACCAGAAGTAGAGATTATCAATAGACATGGACCAGGTGGACAGTGAACATTTTATAGGATAATAGAAGAAAATACAGTTAGACTAACATAAGAACGTTATATATCTTACCGAAATTCTATACAAATATTTAATGTTTTAATTAGATGTATCATTAGTTAAATGCATTTTTATTTAAATCAATTGGATTAAATGAAAAAGACGTAACATTTTAAGAAGCAGCAGCTCTTTTTTTAAAAAGCCTAGTGCTTTTTAAATAACCTAGACTTTAAATAACTTTTTTTAAATAATCTGTAAATAACAGACAGATTAAATCTAAAAGATAAGTATCTCACATTTTACCAAATGACAACAAACTCAAATGAAAAATGCATGAATTAAATGCATTTTTATAAATATAAATAATATTCTTAAGATCTGCAACTGATGCTTTTAAATGGCTTAGCTCATTCATAAATAGCGCCCAGGTTTAATTCGAAATATACTTGTCTTACATTTTGTCGAATGGCAACAAACTCAAATGAAAAGTGAAGCGCCTTTACAGTGGATCACGCGAAGTTACGTTTCGAGACTAATTGCCTTTTGGGCTTTTTCTTCTCTTCTGGTGAGTATAACTGAGAATCTGTATCATTGTTTCATCGAAATAAGCATGTAATTTTCTCAGACTGCAAATGAAACCTTATGGTTATTCAGCATTTTCCCCAATGCGCTCTGAACATTTGTGTTAAGAAAAAAAACGTTAATATTAATTTACTTTAAAACTGCCTGGCTTACTTAACATGCTCTTTCTTTCTGGTGCCACGACAAAAAAGAGGAAAACAAACAATTCTCATAAAAAAATCTAAACTCTTTAAGAGACTGGTGATTGAAAAAACTAATATTTTAAGTTAGATTAAATTTTCATAAAACAACACAGTAAAATAATAGCTTATCATTTCAACAATCATTCTCCTTAAGTAAATACTGAAAAAGATAATCTCCTCTCTAGTTTTTTGTTAAAAATCAAAAGATTATTAATCATGTGATATGCTTTACCGTAATAAAATCATCAAATTGCTATCTCTCCTTAAAATAAAACTATATTAGCACTCCTTCCTGAAAACACATAAATTTCAGTACAATTCTAGAGATAGCAACAAACACCTTTTCATTTAAGTAAAACACAGAACCATTCAAAACACTAGGGATAGATAAATCTCACACTATGAAGTCAAAACACCAGTTCAGTTAAATTAATTAATCTGATCGTATAGTTATAAACATAAATAATGCTCCTACTACTCGCAATAAATTACCCCGGTTCGAATGGAAAGTTTAACCATGTTTTACGAAAGGATCACATGGGTGACCTACAGAAGACCGCAAGATAAAACTCCAATAAAACATACATTAATAAATTAATAAAAACATTTATTAAATATAACAAAAATTATGATTATCGATAGCTGGGATTATTGGATTCAGATTCCTACAAGACATTATCTAAAAATTACTCATAAATTTTCAGACAATCTGTAAAACGATCAATATTGTACCCAAAATTATTAGTTATGTACTTTACAGTAATTGCGTAGTTACCGCTGAACAATAATCAAGTAATTTCAAACAATTTCTTAATCTTTAAATATTTCCAAATTCTACCAAGATCTTAATGAAACGCTTTACAATTATTATTATTTTAAATATTTTTCCCAAGAATTTAAAATCACATATAAAATTAATTTAGAAGAATTCAATTTTCCTTCACCTGTGACACCTCAGTATATTTGTCTTCGGACATATAGATATTAACTAAACTACTTGATAGAATCTCACATTTATTCTCGCTTAATTAAATTTCAAGTGATAACTCATGACAATTAAAGATTTAAATAATAAAATTCACTCCCATAATTAGTTAAATCACTAGTAATAAACAAAACGAGATGAAAAAAAATCACTCAAGGAAGCCGCATGAACGACAATCTGTGGGACCCGGGGAGATTTCGGACCATTTCTTGAAATCGTCGAAAACAATATACGACCAAAACTTCCTGTCAGAAGACCAATCTAAAAGTCTGTTCTATAACACCAAAGGTGAAATAATTCCAACAGTGAAATTATTCCTTCCAACGGTGGAATACTTCTCATAATCTAGCACAGTGCTCAGCCTTCCCTTTTCTTTCGAAGTTCCACGATGAGGATGACGGCAGGAAAAATACAAATGACGTTGTCGACACATCTTCTATATTCTCAACAGTAATCTGAAGCTTCAGCGCGGGCTGTCGAATTCTTTTTCGGTCAGAGGAAACACATCAGCGACGAAATGAAGTTCACAAAGTTTGAGAATTGGACCTAACCCCAGATTTTCAGTCATGTTCGGCGACGATGATACGATGGAAGCCCGCAACGCTCTCGAACCGGTCCTCTCACCGGTAATAGCTTTTAACCGCAAATTGTAAACCGCGGTCGGCCCCCGGTCTAACTCCGCTCCCTCTTCTCAGAAAAAGTTGAAAAAGTCTGGAAAATGTGCCAGAATCTCTTCTCGCCTCTCTTGCAACCAATTTTTAAAACTTCGTGACGCTCAAAATGTGGACCGCCTCCACAATCATTATTGGCTCAAAATATCAATCAAAAATTAACCAATCCTACACAAAATAGTAACCCTTTCTGACCAACTAGAACAACAGCCATAAATACTAACCAAAATTCGAAGAAAAATCAGTGGGCTCTTTTACAGTGACATATCCCTTTTCCCCGCTCAACACCAGGCGTATTTATATCGTAATTCAGTTAAAGTTACGACACCAGAAGATAATAAACAAATCACAAGCACTGTTCTTCAGAAAAACAGAAAATACTTTCAACCCATAATTCTATCAAGTATCGGCGCCGTTAGAGCTGTTCGCCTTCGAACGAGCAAAACACATGTTCCACCCCGACAGATAATGGAACGAAAAATGCAGCTTGTCGCCGACCTTTGACCCCCAAAGTTTGGAAAAACTGCCTATTGCTGTACAAGCTTTTCTGCTAACTTAAAAGAACTTTATCCCGATCAAATGAAAGAATTTAAAGAAGAGTATTATTTAAAAATTAAATCTCAAACAAGAACATTTAGCTAACAAGACTTTCCTGCTAGCTTAAAAGAACTTTACCCAAAACAAATGAAAGAGTTTAAACAATACTATAATTTAAGAAAATTAAATCTCAAATTATGAACATTAAAA
The DNA here is from genome assembly GCA_000611955.2 of Stegodyphus mimosarum. Classification (NCBI taxonomy): domain Eukaryota; kingdom Metazoa; phylum Arthropoda; class Arachnida; order Araneae; family Eresidae; genus Stegodyphus; species Stegodyphus mimosarum. The sequence goes on along the minus strand of KK118269.1, from coordinate 716,561 downwards.
TTTCACTATTCACTGTAAATTAATAATATCACTAAGCACTTAAAATAATACTTAACAAATCAAAACAGCATTTGCAGGCATCTTTAGAAAAGGAAACATGGAATCAGACAAATGTGAAACCATGCACTTGATACAATAATTTCACTTTCCGTACTTTGACATCTCACAAGATTCCCGGACCAAAGTAGAGGTGGCAAAACCCGCTTTTTAGGCTATCAGATCAGAACCATTGGCTTATTCAACTGAAACATTTCTTTTTTATTATTCATTGTTCGCTAATAATAACCTTGTTACCCGTTTCTGAATAAGTTCAGGAACGGGGAGAGGATCAAAAGCAGTGTGTAGGGATGAAGCGAAAAGTGGAAACAATCGAGCGATGAGTGGGATTGAACAGCTTACTCTCTGGATTGATTTCTTCTGTCTATAGATTCTCTAAAATTTCTTTTTAATTCAGAACTAACAATAACAGTCTGGAATAAGAAAATATTTAAAAAGTTGGGAAATAATTGAAATTAATCTCTCTTTTTATACAACGTGAGAAACATTCCTTTCACTTCTAAAATGGGAAGCACATTTTCTAAATGACACACTTCTAAAAGCTCTTGTTGAATGAACATTAAATTAGCTCTGTTTTCTCGAAACACCATTCATTCACTCAGTAAACTGAACTGGTTTTATAAGCCACTTCGATTCCCATTTAGCGAATCGTCCATCTCTAATCCAAAAAGCCAAATATTAATTGCACAAGAAATTCATATATGCATTGTCTGCGCTATTTAACACGAATCTGTCAGCTACTTGATTGTGTTTGGTTTCTTGCCATAGTAAATAACACGATTTACACAAATGAACTGCTCAGTCGAAAGAATAATACAACAGATTTTTTAACAATTTTATAAGGAAGTTAGAAGCAGTATTAAATTACTTGATGAACTGTGTTTTTAAACACTTTGGTTATTGTGCTTCTAGATCAGATGCCGCTCTAATATAACCTAATCATTTTGAACTCTGAATAAAACTTTATTTACTTATTACTAATTATAGTGCTTTTCTACAGCATTTTTTCCCAGACACACAAAGTATATTTTTAATACACTAGTTGATTAGAGCGGTGAAATAAATTAAAATACAGATATAAAATACAAAGAATTTGTATGTTTATTCCCCCTCTTGAGCTGGGACTTCGTAATGTTCATATGTTGGGAATGGACAGTATGGGGAAGATTAGCTGCCTTCGCAGGACTTCAACCTCTTTCCTGTAGTAGTTCTTGCAGGGATTGTAAGGATGCAGTCACGTCTGTATCGAGCTGTGTAAAAGCCGCATGTTAAATAATGTTAAAGATTGTTCTTTAGGGTCTTCCCCCCCCCCAAGAATCACATTCTGAGTGAGTGACCAATATAACATTGCATGGGATAATTTTGCCTGTGTATGAGTGGCCTCAGTCTCGTATACTGTGTACTGTTCTATGCCCTTAAAACAGATAATGAATGTTACACGAAATAGCATCACAGTCTTGGAAAGCTGTTGGGAGGTTGCAGGCACTTATAGCCAGAAAACATTAAGTTGAAAGTAAACTAATATCCTTTATTATTAAGCTAGATATTGTATCTCCCTTTCCAAACCAACAACTATAATTATCTGAAAATGTATTACATATATTAGATATATAATCTAAAATAAATCAATTGAACGCAATTAATTCAATACCTTGAGTTCTAATAAAGCAAATTCTCAGATTTAAATAAATTCACTTCTATCATATAATCTATTTTAAAATCTTAGCTCATCTTAATACCAGTGGCAGGAAAGAGAAATAAAACTACGTTTTTGAAATAATATATATCGTAATAGCTACACACATTGGCGGGATACTGCGAAATGAAAGAATTCCATTATTTTGAAACCAGATCTTTCTTTTCATCAGGAAATATTTTTGTTAGAAAGAGTTATATTACTGCCCAAAAAAGTGTTCTCTTTCGAAGTTATTTCATCGAAATCGATTGAGTTCGTGAAGAGTTATTGCAAAAGAGATCTGGAAAAACACAGAGATAAAAGGGAGTTTTCGGCATTTCAGGAATGTCCTATTTGCCTGTTGGATGACTCAGCGACGCAGATACGAATGGAGAAACAGTATTACATTGAGATATCTTTCAAGCAGCATATTATTTCCAAAAGAACGTTAAATTCGTTCAACAGAGGTTTCAGTATTTACAGAATACTCTTTGATCTTTAACTAACAAATAACACTCCTGAAAAATATTGCAAACTTTGTATTTATTCTGTTCCGTTTATCACACATTTAGTAGGGTTCTGTTGAAATATTTTGATATATTTTTAAAGTATGAATTGCCTTGCTATAAATAAAGTACGTTATTTTTATACTTGTTATTCATATAACATATAGTGTTTTTATTAGTTTAATAAAAGTGCTCGCTATTGACAAACGCTTATTATTATTTAACATTATACGATTCACTATTGTAAAACACATTTACAAGACCCTGTTAATGAAATTTTGCAGTGATCATTACCACAAAATTTTGTATAAAATTCAATTTCTTGAAGAAAAAAGTATAAGCATATTGCTTTTTAATATATAATATAATTGAAAGTCATATTTCCTTGAATACTCTTCTAAAAGTGCTTCTTCGTGAAGTAAATAGCGTAAAGGCTTTGAAACCTCTGAAATACGTGTATTAACAAAATTTATGTAAACTGTCTAAAAAAACGATTTCTAGCAATCAACCAAAATAAAACTAAGTTCATGCCGTGTGGTAATTACAACAGCCTCTATTTTTAAATTGGGAATTACAAGTTTGAAGCTGTTAGCACATTTAAATATTTAGGATCAGGAGTGTTGTTGTTGTTGTTACTCATGCTCACTTGTCTGACAAAGTCAGCCCAAACCCACAAGAATTCTCGTGTCAAGGAGCGTTAGATTACGCCTGTCGTTGACTACAGCCTTGAATACCTAACAGGTGACAGCGCGATTTGGCTCATTTCCGCCCCCAATTTTGATGGACAGCACCCCAGGGGGACGTACCGAGGGTCTCCAACCCCTCTCCTCTTTCACCAAACCACGTGAGAGGACTTTCGGCTCGCCGCATATGCCGCGCCGACACTATACATTTACAAACATCCATTCTCCGGCGTAATGGCAAACCGCACATTGAGTTCATCAATGTTAACGAATTACGCTTACTGCGCATGCTCAATAGAGTAACGTTGGCGTGGGGGGAAAATACTGGCGAATAAAAATAAACACCCCTACACAAGCCTGTTTGTGCCTTAGCGACTCTTTACAATTGCAGTACTATGGGCACTTTTTTCGTGCTTATTGCACTTGCTTCCGTTTCATTTGATTTTGGTTTATTTTGTTCATAAACATTACATTTAATATCAGTTATTTGTAATAATTTCTTTCGCTTTCATTCAGTAATTTAAACTAGATACATTCCTTAAGTTGTTAAAGTATTTATAAATGGAACTCATGGTAAATAATCGATTCATTTTATTTCTCAAAAGTACAATCCATAAACAACATCATGTAATGTTTCCTGTTTTGTAATCCTTCTTAAACGAAAATTTGGGGAGTTTACAATCGATATTTACACTCTAAGTAATGAAGCAACATACAACGTAACAAGTTTTAAAACCTCGAACTTTTTACGTCCAGATAACAGAACATCAACCATATACCATATTTATCTTCTTTTAAAATGACGCCAAAGTCGTAATTGCACCAAATTCTCTTCTGGGCATGCGCTGTGTGCGTAATTCGTTTAACATTGTTCAACTGAATGTGCGGTCTGCCATTACGCCTCCGGGATTCGAACCCGAGCCCTTCGGCACGGCAGTCAGCGACGCTAACCACTATACCGATTGAGCGGCAGGATCAGAAGTTAATAATATCAACGATTTAAAACTTCACTAGCAGAAAAATGAAGATTCTAATTTACAAAAGCTTAATCATACCCATTCTTTCATACTGTGCTAAGACCTGGGCAATGACAGAGGAACCTAAAAGTACCATTTCTGTCCTTGAAAGAAAAATTTTGAGAAGTACTTTTGGTGGCATAAAATGTAACAATATCAGGAAAAAAAGAACGAATTCTGAACTCTATAAATCTCTTAAAGAATTAGGTATAGTAAGATATATAACGATTTAGAGAATTAAATGGGCAGGACACCTGTGCTGAACGGATGAAAATCGTGTAACTAAAAAGACCTTCTCGGCCAGATCATTCGGCACCCGAAAAAGAAGGAGACCTAAACTTAGGTGGCTCGACTGCTTGGAAACAGACTTAAAAATTTTAAAAATAACTAATTGGATGTCCAAGGCCAAGGATAGAAGAACTTGGAAAAGGAAGGGCCCATCCTGGGCTGTCTGGCCATTGAAGAAGAAGAAAAAAAAACGAATGGCAAGCTTCTATCATGTAATTCAGAACGTGATATCTTTGATTACAATAAAAATACGGGATTAGTCAAAAATATGGCTAGAAGTCTGAACTCATCGCGTAATGTGTAATACTATGGCTGGGGAAAATGAGTTAATGCAATTCGAAAATCACGTTTTCAAACTGATTTCAATACCCAACAAATACAGCCAGACTCAGGATTACTGCCTAGAAGTGCTAGCTATTTCTAACATTCTAATTCTTATTGAATATTCCTGCATTAGTGATATTGCTAGCTTTTTGAATAAATGTTTTTCCCCTTTGCAAGCAGTCGCTTTCTCGGTTCTCCTAGTTATGCAAGTTGCATTAAAATCATCTGTCTCCTGTCTCAAGACCTCACAATAATTCTGGGCAATGATCAGTTGCTTACTTTTTTGCACAATGATAAATGAATGAAATTGAAATGAAAAATATGAAATTTCAAGTTTAGAGTGAGCTTTATCCTTTCACTGTAGAGTATAAAATAACATCCTGCATTTACTTCAAATATGTAGCAGTATATCTGACTCACCCTAAAAATATTCTTGATTGTTTCTAAACCTTTTATATGTTCCATTCTAAAACGTTGTCATACGTGAAGGTAAATTAAGGTAAACTTTCATTTTGACGAAATATGTGTTACTAATTTAACTGTTTTATGAATGCGTTAAACCACATCCTAACATCGGACATGATTACAAGAAAAAAGAAATCTCAAGTGTACACCGCATGACCTTCCTTGTACGGAATATTAAATTATACGGATTTTTTTTTCCTGCATTTTATTTAAACTTATTGAATTGAATTAAATCTACTTCGTTGATAGCGCATAAACCGCAATAGAATAAATGCGCTCTTTAAAATTCAATATATTTATTTATCAGACGGACACTATGGCACCAGGTTGACTTAAAATATTAAGGAAATAAAAAAGAAACAGATTTTCCCAGACGATTCAGCGCCGCTTACCATGCGCTACTCGTAAACATTCTCCTCTGTCCGAGACAGACTAGCGGCATTATATGCTGCTAAGACAAAACAATTACTCGAATTTCATTAGAGATATATTTCTCATTCAATTAATTGTGTTTTCAGTTCGCGAAAAGGCAAAAATACATAAATCCTCAAACTGTCTACACTAAAAATTGAAAAATTTAGAAATAAAAAATGAAACACCAAATTTGGTTAAAACAATTCGGCCAGCAAGCAACAAGGCAGATTTTTCGGTGCACAAAAATGAAAGTTTAATTTTGGTCCCACGCGGCAAGACACTGAAGTCACTATTATGCTAAGTTACAAATGTAAACAAATATGGCTGCTATGATAAACAAAAATTAGGTTTAAACTGTTATGCTTTCTTTAAGGAGTATGTAATTTCATTTCTAAAACTTTTAGGTCTTAAATACTGATGCGCATGTGATGCCATTATGCATTGAGAATATCGAAGGAAATGAGAAACAATGTTATCGTGTGGCATTTAAGAATAAAGATTCCAAGTAATTTTTAAAAGTTAAATTAAGATTATTATAAGTAAAATTAAGATTATTATTCATTTTTAAAACTTAAAATTAAGATTATTATTTGATGAATTTGCAAACTTCAATCAAATTGGATTCACCAGCTAAAGAGCACTTCCGTAAAAGATATAATTTCTTAGAATTCCTTAGAATGATCATTCCTCAGTATGATGAAAATTTTTAAAAATTAACAATAAAGAATAATGAAAGTATATTAATTTCTCCTTGTATGGCATAATATTAGTTAAATAATCTTAAATGGATGGGAGAAAAACAGGAAGAATTCCGCCAACAACCCTTGATAAACAGACAACCCTTGATTTTGTCTCAATTCATGTTGACAGAAATACTAGAAATTCCACGGAAAAATCTAAGAAATTTATTTTCCCATTGGAGAAAAGCTGTTAGATCTAAAGCTGAGGATCAGAGAAAAGTAAAATTGTCCATTCGAAAATTTTTATTGATATATTGTTAGCACTGTGACTTCTTAATTATTTTTCTAATTGGACTGATTTCATTTGGTTTCGGATTTATAGCCTATAAACTTCATTGCTTTCCCTGTAATCATGCTTCGTTGTTTTGTTTTGCCTCACACATATTCTTACAATTTCCACCAATCAAAACATTAGTCTTTCTTTATTATTAATACCTAAGATCGGAGTATTAACATCAAATTAACTTTCAAATTTCAGTTTATTAAGCGAATAAGTGACATAGCATTTGTAAAAACAATACTTTAAGTATATTCCTTCCCATCTGTTATCAATCGCAGCTATTTTTTGTGTCATTTATAAGTATAGGTTATAAATGAAACTGACGGAGAGTTAAAATATACGTAGTTAAAATAATGGCAAGCAGCTAATACAATATATCTACCATTAAAGTTTTCGCGATAAGTTGATTTTATTTGTATGCTTATAACTTTATAATCAATTATACAAACAATCAAGTTATATGTTTATAGTCAAGTTATACAAAGAGCAAACTTAAACTAAACAGATCGTGGTTCAGTAATAGTCCTTACTTAACTTTTATTCGCAATGTGCACCGATACCAACTCATTTCAATTACATAATTTATTATAGTTTTCTGACGAGAGTTTTAACGAATCTTGATTCAAATATGCAATCGAATTACAGATTAAGAAATTGGCATAAATCGATATTTCAGAAAGTTACATACTAAGCAAAGCACAAAGGGTTACGATAATTCAATGTCGACTCGCTGCAAAATGTAATTATTTATCAAACCAGATTGCAGTTAATTATGAATTGCTTTCTCTACCTGCCAAAGCATCTTGTCGACACGAGCTAATTTAAACTGACGGAAACATAGGTGACTGCTAAAATTATGCATGCTATACTTACTCCGAAAGGACGACGATGTCAACAGTTCTGACCAAGCTTATAATAGTAGACAGATTAATTTTCAAGTGCTAATTTTCGGAACTCTTAGTTTTCGTAGAATGCATAATAATGAGGTCACAAACTTCATTCTAATAACTTAATCATGAATGGTAACATACATTTTCAAAGCGGAGATGGTTCATTATCTACATAAAGAGAACTTTCGGCATACTTCTATTATCTTTGAGAGAGAGAGAGAAACTCTATATTCTTTTATATGATTATGACTTCTACACTTATCGCAGGAGAAAATATCTACATATAATAAAATGAGTCCAGTAAGAATATGCTTAAAATGTCGTACGCAAAAAATAATTTAACTAAGTAAACTAAATGTGATAACTCAAATTATCATATTTTTTTACATTTATATTTCAGCAATATGTAGGTTTGTGTGGCTTTAACTGAAACTACGTATTTTCTAAACTGTTAAATATTTTTTAAGACCATATAACTTAGTTCAATTCATGTAATTCTAAAAACTGTTACTGATGGTAGTGTAGAGAGGCTTGAAAACATGAAGGGTTTTTAGAAATAGTGACATAATTTTATTTTTATGGATATGGAGTAAGATATACCTGTCGTCTTATAAATATGTATACGTAATAAGGAAGCGTAAAAATCAGAAAATTGGAGCTTCAGAAAGAAACTAAAATATCCCATGTAAGAGTTTTTTTTTAATATCCTGAAATCCTGAACCATAATTGTCCTGAAATCTTGTAATACAGGATTTCACAGTTAAATGACATTGCACCATTAATTTTGCGAAAATGTGAGACATTTTAATTCTATAAAAGGACATGTACACTGCGGGGAAGAAAAGGGGGACAGTTCTATATTTCTCGTTATACTGAGCCGATTGACGAAATTCAAACTGCGTTTTTCATGCCTCTAAAGCGTGACTTAGGATATATATTAGATTTTTATATACCATTGCTCTAACATAGGTATTTTGACACAAAATAGGACTTTTTCTGCAATAACATACCAGTTTGTTTTCCATATTTCGATTCTATGACCCAAATTATGCCTAAATATTAAATTTTGTAAAATTTGGTGCGAAATGTACGGAGAAATTAAAAAATTTATCTTGGCGCATTTTCTTTTCAGTTTGCGCCAAGAATAATTCACTTGGCGAGCTTCTTAATATACGGCAACCTATTTTCCTGTTCCTTCCATTGTGCAGGAGTGGAAAAAAAGTCACATCGTTCCTTCCTTTTTACATTGTGGATGAGCGGGAGAAAGTCACATCGTTCCTACTTTCAAATAATTTTACCAAAGTGCCTAAAACACGCTTGATGTTATTATCGCTTTCAATAAATAAGCCAAATTTCAACACGCGATAATATATAAATTCACGTATATGTTAGGAAATTTTGAATAAAAAATCCTAATTTTTGGAAGGTATACATCTACTTTAAGATGATGGTACAAATTTTATGGGTTATAACTCAAAATGTTTTTCGTAAAACTCATAAAAATTATTTAGAAATACAAATTTTAAAAGTAAATCATAAAAACTGGGCGAATGTTATTTGGAATGTACCTAAATTTTGAAATGTGAAAGGAAGAATCAAATAAATTTAATAAAAAAAGAGATATTTATAAATATATACCAAACTCAATTAACATTGAGGAGCTAAAATTTTGAGGACTAATTTTTTAAAAACTACTCGTGCGAGTTTTACAAAACTTGGCAGTTTGGCGTAATTTGAGTCTTAGAATCGAAATTTGGAAAAAAATTGGCATGTCGTTTCAGAAAAAGCCCGATTTTGTGTCAAAATACCTATACTAGAACAATGTTATATATAAATCTAATACATATCCTAAGTCACGCTTTCGAGACATGAAACAACGGCAAGTTGAATTACGTCAATGAGGCCAGTAGAACGGAAGATATATAACTGTCCCTCCCTTTTTTTTTTTGCTCAGTGTAGGACTGGTGCGACAAAGCAGGGCTGCTAGATTGTTTTGTAGTATACACAGAAGTTCAGAGCAATATAAGCTGCATTGTTTTAATTTTTTATTATTTTATTCTTATATTATGATTTTAACAGCATAATGGGTAAGCTCAACGGCTGAAAATTTAAACTAAAATATATGTTTTGCTCCCCCCACCGCTCTGACTCTGTAATAAATAACTGTACACAAACCACGCTAATACAAAAGCAAGCATAGACTAGTTTATTACTTTTTGAATTATATGATCAGAAAATTTTCAAATAATATATAATAATATATTCATATCTCTAAAAATATACAAACGCTTAGATCAAATTAAAAACATGCGATTTTTGTCTTGAAGTTGTATGTCTTATGCAATGTCAGCTGAATATTTTATGGCGGATTCATTTACGCATTTATAAGCCAGTTTAGGATAACCCAGTTTCCTGATTTTACATCATTTTCTAAAATATGTCCCTATTTAAGGAACACTCGGAACGTGCAGAACCCCGAGACAACATGCTTTTAATACTTTATGTAGATAATTTCTGATTTTAAAACTTTGCCCCAAAAGACAACCTTCCGTTTTCAGAATAAATTACTCCCAAGCTACTTTAGAACAAGTTATGAGCAACCCTATTTCTTCACAACAAGAACTAATTGCAAATAAACAGCACTGGTGTGAACTTACTGCAAGTAATATGTAATGTTTTGCAAGTACCATGTAAGGTTTTGCTTTAAGGATATTGGTAAAGATTCGCAAGTTAGAACTAGTACTACCATGTCTTTAACACTAATTCAAAATGGCATTTCTAAAATTTAAGTAAAAATACATATCAGACCTGCGATGCACTACATTTGAAGTCTAAGGAAAAGAAGTTTCTAACAGAAAAGAAATGGATTACAAAAGTGTCAAATGAACATCTTGAAAAAAAAAAACTGATGTATACACCACATGACTTCCTTGTACCGAATATTAAGTTATGCGCATGTTTTCCTGCATTTTATTGAAACTTATTTTCTCGAATTTCCTTAGAGATATATCTTTCATTTAATTAATTCAGTTCTCACTTCGCCACAAGGCAAAAATACATAAAAAAATATTTCCATTAAAAACTGAAAATATAGAAAAACATCAATCACCAAATACAGTTAAAACAATTAAAAAAATTACAATTAAAATCACAGTTTCTCCTCAATTGAAAAAAAAAAAAAAAGAATTCGGACAGCAGGCAAGAAGGCGGATTTTTCGTTGCACAACACTAAAAGTTTCCGTTTGGTCCCACTCTGCAAACAGACACTGAAGGTGCAGAAAGAATCAATTCACTATTTTGTTAAGTTTCAAATGTAAACAAATATGGCTGCTATGGTAAAAAAAAAATAGGCTTAGCCGCATTTACATTTTAATTGTTCAAAATTCTACAAATATTGGATGCAGATTAATTAAAGACATAAAATCTTAACCGGAAGATAAGTACAACAGAATTCAATCACGTTTAAAGCAAAAAATGCACAGTTTACCGACATATAAGAACACACACACACAAAAAAAGAGCTCACTGGATCAAGTAATAAAGCGAATATATATATATACTCGCACTGTTACTTGACTATATGTATATATACTAAGAAAGTTGACAAATTTTCTATTTGCTGTTGAGAGAAAAAACTAGTAGAAAAATCTGCACGTAGTGTTGCAAAATTTTATACCATCTAATATGGGAAATGAACTATATGAGAGAATTACTTAAGGATTGTAAGAACCATGATCCCCTACCTATTTTCATTTTTATGAATTTGCAAATTTTATAATATTCACTTGAAACAGAAAAAGTAAAAAAGTTGAAAATACAAAAACAGTGAAAATCTAAGTTAATCTTTTTTTTTATTATTTATTTAAATCGTTAAACAGAACTTGTCAAGTGAAAAGCGTTTTCAAGCTTTAAACAAAGTCAATTAACTGAACAACAAGAACCGGTTTCATTCCAATCAACTCACTGAGACCTCTATCGTCAATTAGTATAATGGTTATTAATTCTAAAAAAAATATATATATATATACAATACTTCAAAAAATCTATATAATTTTGAGACTCTCACTGAGTTCGTCTCTTTTCCCTACCCGTTTTTGTTGTCCGAACACAAATAGAAACAAACGATACAAGGAAAAAATATACATTTAATGCCGAAATAAAACATTTATAATCAAGGGGAAAGATTGGACGAATTACAATCGAAAGAAATATCTATAAAATTAGTAAAATAATAGGACAAGAATAAAAATAAAAAAAATGCTGTACTAATTACAATGTAAAGCTCAAATTCTTTGTCGAAAAATTTGATTATGAAATGTAAAGGCTAAGTAACGGCCAGGTTCGAATGCTTACTTAAAATGAAAATATTTTTGCTAAAGTAAAAGGAATGGAGAAATAAATGCGACCATTGAGGGGAATTAAGTAAAAAATTGCTACAAATAGAGGGGTTTTGCAATAACAAATAAGAATGAAAAAACACATCCTACCTGTAGGTACTTCTTTTCCAAAGTAAAAGGAGTTATGCTACGGGCTGCCTCGCTGTAGGTCAGGGCATACAAACTGCTAGGTAATTTGCGACACTTTTACTAAGCCTATGTTCTGAGAAAGGAGGGATCCAGTATTTTTTGGGGGGTGGTGGAATTTATTAGACTAAAGCGTCTGAATGACTGAAAGAGGGGGTGCTGGCAGAGTCGGCCAAAGTTTCGGAAATGGAAAATATATATATATATATACTAAAAATTATAAAAAGAAAACTCTCCATATTACATCTTGCCTGCCGTCCAAGCAGGTTAGCATCTTGCCTGCTGTTTTTAACAGGATTGATTGAGTATCAATTAGATTTATATTTGAATCTAGCAAATAATTTGATGCTTACTTGGAAGTAAGATGAAACACTCTCTCTTATTTAAGTTACTGTTAATTGAGGGTAGATTGGTTTACCCCCTTGATAAGTCGATTAATCTGCTATCAATAACAATAACTGGTTTTTCATTACTTAAAAAGTTTAATTTTGATTTTGGCATTTTTGCAATTTAGTTTTTCCTTAACTGTGTTTAAAGTAAGGAGGAGTGAAAATTCTAATTTTTTTTTTTAAATTCTGAAAAATACCTTTTCAATGATGTTTTTAAATTGAATTTCCTTTGCTTGGAGACGTAATATGGAGAGTTTTCTTTTTATAATTTTTAGTGAATTATTGCTTTATTACTTACCAGCTTTAGCGCAAGTCATGGGCTCATTAATTTACTTTTAATTACTTTCATTATATATATATATATATATACTCACTCACATATATATATATATATATTTACAAACTTCTGATGCGGCCGATTGCAAACAAAAAGAGATATGCATATCTGTATGTTATAGCAGTCCTATATACAAAATTTCAAAGCTCTGAGGCTACTCGGTTTTGAGTTATACGGATACATACGTACGTACGCACAGACGCCACGAAAAGTCTCTTCTGAATCCATTTTAAATCAGTTTTATAAATCGTTTTCGGAAAAAGAGGCCTTTATTTCGTTCTTACGTACAGATTCGGAAGCGGTCGAAATAGATATTTTCGTTGAAATATGGTACCCGCAATTTTTCGTGACTACAGTACTTTCTTTACTTCATACAAGGAAGTAAAAAAAGCATCACCAAAGTTAATTGCGTCTAGACATAACCACTTAATTAATTATGCAGTCTTCGTTTTTATTAGATTAGCCAATCATATGAAAGAATAAGTTTACTTATCAGAAAACTGTAAGAGAAATATAAAAGCAAAATCCATCTCTATGTAAAGATTTCTGATAAACTAGATAGAATGAAACGTTTCTGGCGTATTAACCATTTTCCAATCAATTATGATCCGCATAATTTTATTAAAAGTTATGCGAAAATTTTCCGTCTTTAATTTTACATTATTTTGCTGTTTGTTATTGTAATTTTATTCCAAGACCTTTTTCTTTTGTTTCCAGACTTCCTTCTGATAAATAACCTGACTATTCCAAAATAGCTCTAGCCTCCTTTAGTTTAGAATTTCTATTAAAATATTTTCTAAAATGACGTTTATTTTGAACGAAACGCACAAAAATGCTGCATATTACAGACTACGTATAGCGCTTTACATTTCAGAAATACCTAATCAAAAATTTCATGTTACAGAGGAAATGATAACTATAAGTAGTAATGACAAAGAATATTATTATCAAAGCTACTAAAAAGGACCAAATTATTTACTGTTGAAATCAAAGGAATTTCTGAGATAAATATATTTTGACTGCACAAGTTTAATTCAAATATACGTAATATATAAAGGTTTTTTCAAACTGGTAAGAGAACTTTCATAAGAGACATTTTTCAACACTCTTCAAAATTCTCGCGTATCTGGTTAGCATGAAATAAGTAGTGAAATAAGTAGTTCTAGTGGGATATAAGCTTTTATTAAGTTACTAATCATGCGCCTCGTTCGAAGAATAAACACGAAATACAATTATGGATTTTTATTAACCAAAATTACTTTCCTTCAAGGGAATAACTTTATTTAAATGACTTGAATTCATAGTTGTTTTGTTAAGCAAGCATATTACCGGAGCAACGGAATCGTAATTTTTCCTTTAAAAAATCCACTTGTGAGTCTTCTACATCAATAACCAAATCAAAAACTTCGTAGTAGTAAGTTAATTCTCGCTTTAATTATACCATTCCGAAAGCAATAAATGTTAAACTTGTAGATAGCTTTCAGTTTATTTGAATCCATAGTGTTTTGAATTGCTTTAGAAGTTTTCCTTGATTTGAATAAATCATTGAAATGCAATGCATATTTGACAATTAAGATTTTCATCATTCGTTTAAAATGTTAATAACGTTAGAAAATTATCTTGAAAAATTTCATATAAAATAATTTACATATGAATATCATCTCAAAGGTTCTGAAGCACATAACACGGAATTTTTATTTCCGATGTTTATTACTTATAAAAAGACTAAAGATATTCTTCACATTTATGAGGGCTTCTCTTATGAAATTATGTTATGATGGAATGCAGACACTAAGTTTTAATAAGCCAAATATCGCTATTAAACGACCTAAAGTTTATAAAAGCGAGTTGAAACCATGTAAAGAAATTATTATCACAGAATATTTTAGCCTGATTAAAGATTGAACTATCTAGTATCCTGCTACTAAATCTGTAAATTCGTGAAATTCCTATAGTATTTAATAACAGGCTGTGTTTTAATTGTTACGAATTGTTTTGTTATGAAAATTCGCATAATATTCAGAGCTATGATATTTACACAGCTAAAACAATGAAAATAAATAAATTTATAAATTAAACAAAATGAAAAAAAAATCTGAAAATTTTGAGATTTTGTACCACGCCCAAAGGGGCATTTCTTTAGCGTTTTGTCTGTTACCGTTATTTATTAAATATCATGTTCTTCGCACACTTAAGCCATAAAATTCAATTCCATAGCAATATCACAAAATAATTTAAAAGGAGCATATCTTCAGAATTTCCGATATACAGTCTCGCGCGCTAGAGATAAAAATATTTTTTTCTTAGTACACTGTTGTCATTGCTCGCTTTGAAATCGTTGAGTTTGTTAATCAAAAATTCGTTAAAGTTTTACAAAATATGAAATAGATAATAAAGCAAATTCCAAATTTCAAATTTGTCCTTCCTGATGCCCATATTCGAGTGGAGAAATATGTCATTCAAAATTTGATGTCTCTAGGTAACATTGTTTTTCCCACAGTGCGAGAAACATACATAAATTCATGCAGATTCTTCATTATTTAATTTCTTTAAATATGATGCAGGGCTCTAATATTTGGTGGCAACAATTTGAAAACTGACACGCCGTTTTATAGTGGAGGACGCAAAATGCCAAAAACGAAATTAATAGCCCTTCTTGGCAAATTGCCCCTTTTTCTCTAACTAAATAAATAAAATAAATAATAACTAAATAAATAAAATAAATAATAACTAAATAAATAAAAATAAATGGCTTTTCTTTTAGATTTTTATAACCTTACTATTAGTGTATTTGAAAACATATTGTTCCCATCCTAAATTTAAAGCTCTAAATTAACTGATACCTCTATGCAGTTTCAGTTAACTATTTTGCAATTAATAACTTTGTGATGTTCGTCGTGTGTGTGAGTACTTTCACACATAGTATGTAAGTCTGGGTTCTTTCACACACGTCTTTCTTCATTAACTTATGTAATTAAGGTTTCTAATTAAGACATATACGTAACACAGGGTCGCATTTTATTTGCATAATACAACACGAACAAGTTGAGCACATACATATACCACACAAATGCCACTCTTCTAGGTTTTCTGGAGATGTTGGGAATAATGTATGTACGTTGTATGCATAACTTTTGGGGAATTTGTCTCATCGGAGAGAGGCGAGGTCAGCCGGCTGGGCAGAAATTTGCAGGATCTTCAGAACCCTTATTTCAAAATTAGGACTAAATTAATTGTATTAAAAAGCGTGAGTTTGATTAAAAAGACTTTTGAAAACAAGATGAATAAATATATCTTCTAGTCTTGACAATAGAAAAGATATTTTGAGTTAACTAAATGCACATTTGGTGTAAAGATGTGTTCCATATACAGACATAATTATGGTTCCAAAGCATGAAATACGAGTTTATGTAATTATAATTCTACAGATTGCACATCATTCTACACTTGGCATTAAATATTAAAATATTTTTCAAAACGTTAGTTACCAGCTTAAAAAAGGATAAGCTAATAACTATTGCGGTGCGTTTGATTCCAGGCGAACGGGTTGGCTGTATAGCGTTTTCGTGGTTTTCCCCATGTGTAACGTGTATATGAGACAGTTCGCTTTAGAAAGGGATCCACGAAGGCATCCCTTCCCGTAGACAGATAGCCTTCGCGTGCATTGCATAATTAAGTAAATGAAACCAGTAACTACCGTCCATTCTGGTTGCATAATTCTTCCCCCCTCTTTTCTTTTGCAGGTGATTAGTTATCATTGTTTTCAAAAGTCTTTCTAATCAAACTCACACTTTCAAAGTTATACCTGCATTCAATGAATAAATGATTGGGTTCTAAACTGTATTGCTTTATTTCCCCCTTTTCTTTCTTTTTTCTCAAATGTAATTCCTTTTATTTAAATGGATCATCTTAAATAAATACAGATTATTATTATGATTAATAAAACAAATTAAGAATAGCTTTTGCTGATTTCGCTACAATTAAATTATGCTTAAATAGAACTAATTCTTTGACCATTTTTGGTCACATGATGGCAATCATGCCTTGGTTATTCATTTTGCTCTAGATCGGGTTTAACAATTTGAGGTTAAAAATCCCCCTCCCCTTTAAACCGTGAAATTCGCCACCGGTGAATCGATTAACCCTTTCAATCGATTGGAGTTTTCTCGCTTGATGAGAACTAGAACAGATAGTGCTAGGCCCTTCCTCTAGAAATTGCGAATAACCGCAAATGCCATTTAGTGCTTCATTTCAATTAAATATTTACCTGTTAACTGGAGAAAGAAAAAAAATCATTATAATTTCAGAAAACAAATGTTTTTTATTTGTACTAAAGATTTCTTCAAACACTGTTTTGTTTAATTTTTTGTAATTAAATACCGTTTAATGTGACAGCAACACCTAGTATATTGCTCAAACTGATTCTGAAAGCCTATTCATGCTGTATAGAGATTCTGCTCTAAAAAAAAAAAAAAAAAAAGAAAAAAAAAAA
>KK118269.1:664248-692052 GCA_000611955.2 Stegodyphus mimosarum | reverse complement strand
GAAAGACGCCCCAACAGAGTGCAATGGGTCATCGAGTGTACTGCCCCCTGATTTACAGCAGAACTCAAGCTTCGAAATATCTACACGAACTGGCAAGCACATACAATTACAGAATTCTTTGGAATTAAAAAAGATGCTTCAAGTGTCAACAATTCGGTCATGTCCAAGACAAATGCCAAAGTAAGAAGACATTCTGCGCCTACTATGCAAGACCACACAATGTTAAGGACTGCAAAGCAGAAATGCCAGTCTATATTAACTGCAGCGACTCAAATAAACGATTTAGTACTCACTTCGATTATCAACACCCAGCCTACGATTCAAACTATCCCTGTTGCCAACGAAGAGCACATAATATCAGACTTAATACAGAATACTAACTCCATCCAATAGTGTAACATCCCAAGCCAACTCGCGATAGAAAGCAATAGTTCAGAATCCCAACAGCACATAAATGTCTGGAATTTACAAAGAAAACAGCCTTTAAAATATATACAAGTCAATCTACAACATGCCCGATCTGCCACTACGCACTTATTTACCTTTGCTACCGACTTAGCAACTGATCTTGTATTTATGAAGGAAACTTACACACGTAGGCTTCCCATTAAAATGGACATTTTATGAAAGTATCGATCCATCTTCTCCACCACGTGCAATTATACTTTGTTGTAATCCGGACTGGGCACCTATCATCATTTCCACTCAACGAGATAGTGTTTCCATACTATTAAAGTTGCAAAACTTTACTGCGGTATTACTTTCACTGTATTCTCCGCCAACCGCAGATATCAGTACCTCGCTGCAATATTCGCAAGACCTATTGCAAAGATTCAAGGCTTCAAACATCTTGCTAGCAGGAGATTATAATGTCCATAATACAGTAGGGGTTATGCAGAGACGGACTCCAGAGGTCAACTTATGGAAGACTTTATTGCTGCCAACCATCTGGTATTACACAATACTGCTGATGCGCCACCAACGGTTGATCGCATATATGCACAGAGCTGGCCAGATTTGATTATTTCATCATTCTCTATAGAACAAAACATTCAAAACTGGCAAGTGGAAGAAACTGAAAGTCTTTCCGATTACAAGTACATTACTTTTGATATTAATAGCCCAACTGTAACCACGATCATTCGCCGCTATAACTTGCCAAACAATAAAATACATGCATTTACAAGGAACATTAAGGAGAAAATTTCCTCACTTGAAACTTCACTGGAACAAGCACACGATCCGGCAACAATGGAAGACTTAACAAATGGCATAATGACAATTTTAGAGAATGCCTGTGATGAACACTTGCCTACTCGCACCACTAAGAAAAAAAACATCTGTTGGTGGACGCAGGATCAAGAAATTCAAAAACAGGAATGCAGAGCTGTTAGTCGTCACCTCAAGCAAGAAAGAAGGAACAACATTCAAGCAAATACACTTGCAACTTTTCACTGAGAAAGAGCGGCCTATAATTAGCTAATTGTGCAATCCAGACGGCAGTCTTGAAGAACATTTTGTACGGAGTCTACTGATGTCTATGGCATACCATATAAGATAGCTACAGAAAAACTCTTTAAACCTACTCAATTTCAGCTAATTACATCTCCTAATCTTTCCACCCAACATACAGCTGCTACTTTTCAGAGTATTTTAAACTCGGTTATATATCAGGACTCCGTGGAAGATGATACAGCTAGTCACATACAAATAAGATATAACAACAATATACCTCCAACACCATCAGATGTCCAATTTACCGTCTTGGAGGTAAAACAAGTCCTAAGACAATTACCAAAAAAGAAGGTCCCAGGCCCTGATTCTATCAATTATACAATAAGTGGAGATTGCTTGCCATTCTTTGTTAAATTATTTAACAATCTGTTACATACAGGCACATTTCCACAGAACTTCAAAGCTGGAAAATTTATATTATTCCTTAAAAAGAACTGCGACCCTCAAGATACGTTGTAAGGTTTTAGTTTAAACTAACAAAGTTTTATGTTAATTTTCACTTTCCTGTAGCTGTAAGTTCTTATTTCAACTTCCCGTTAGAATGAGAGCGCGTTTCAGCTTTATGTTAATTTGAAGTGGAGCCAAATGTTGTATTTAAGGGTTGGCAAGGAACTTCTCGGTGTGAGAGAGCTTTTAGTCTCAGATCACCGCGGCTCTGTTTGACGTCCACCTGACTAGCTAGTATTTACATTTTAAGCCTTAGCGCTGTTACGCTATTACTTATTGAAATAATCTAAGTGCGTTAGTACTAATTAAATCTTGCTACGCACCAATGGTCGTTTAGCATAGAGGCTAAGCTCGCGTTCATAGCTCTGTGAGCAACAACTACTTAATTTCTATTTAACTTTATTTTAAATTATTTGATTGTTCAAGTTAGACCCAATTGCGGTCATTATTTTATGATATCCCGCCCGAGTTGGGAAGTGGCTGTAAATAATAGTGGTTTAATAAAAGAGGATTTTAAATCCTTCTTACGTGCAGTTATTTTACCATTTAACCACAGTATTCTACCACAGAACATACCTGCATTCAGCACCCTGTTCAAGATCAGGACTTTAACTACTTCACGAATATGTTCGCCAAAAGTATGCACAGAACACTCAGTCCTGATAACGTCATCCTATTGCCGTATATGCCCGCTACCATCCCTGGGGAAAATTTTTGAAAAATTGATCATGAATCGTCTTCGACATCATCAACAATCTGGAAATGATCTGCATCGACGCCAGTAAGGATTCCGCACAGGGTACTCTACTTTACATGCATTAAATGATATACAAAAGGCCATTTATGACAACCGTGACCATGGCCATCACTCGGCGCTAGTCAACATTGATTTAAAAAGTGCGTTTGATATGCTGTGGTGGCCAGCAATAAAGGAAGCCTTAAGATCAGTTAACTGCCCCAGCAACATCTTTAAGGTGCTTTCACATTATCTCTCTGACAGACGTCTCATCATTGTCCATAATAGTGCAATATTGGAAATCCAACAAACTATGGGCTGTCCTCAGGGATCCTGTGCGGGACAACATTTGTGGAATGTTACCTTCAAAGAGATCATATCGACATCCCGTCGTGACTATGCAAGCATACATGCATATGCAGATGATGTGGTGGTGGCTCACTTGCCAGACAGCCCAGAATTTGTATTAACAATCAACGCATACAAGTAGTAAAAACCTTGCTATATCTGGGAGTCATTTTTGACACCAAACTCACCTGGATTTCGCACCTTCTCTATCTGAAAGAAAGAGCAGTGACCATAGCCAACTATTTAAAACAATTTCAAGGCAATAAATGGAGCATCATCCGTCCTTTTCAGAAAAGTCTCTTCCAAACAGTAATTGAAACCATCATTACATGTGGATTCGCTGTATGGGCGTCACCAATGCATAGTCGAAAAATCAGGTACTTAAGCATGATTCAAAGACCATTTGCACTACTGATTACTAGGGCATATCGTACAACCTCTTCGGATGCCTTAAATGGTTTTATTGGACACATTAGAACTGAAGAATAGGCAGCTTGGCAAACTTGAAGAAATTACGTCAAATTACTCAATACAAGGATGAGATTTATAACCCTTCAGATTATGAAGGATCCCTAATTAATGTCCAACTGCATCCAGCCAAAAAAGGAATTGGAGTCCGCATACTGGACCAAAACGCAACAGATCTAGGAGTTAAAGTATGCCTATATACAGACAGCCGAAAATTGATAATAAAGAAGGAAGTCCATTTGTTGCAGTCGCCAACCTAGACATTCTACATACTTGGCAAGGAGTACTATTTACATTCGGGGCAAAAATTTTGAAAATGCCCAGTATTTTACCGTTTTTATTGAGAACATGAATTAAGAATAAAGTAATTTAACTAAAAAAATCAAATTATGACAGTGCTAAGTACAAAAATTGTTCGAAAGTGAGGCCTCCCCTTTTTGTTTCTTTTAATTGCTAATATTAGTTCCTCACATTTTATCTTGATTGTAATTTATATGTAGCTTTAAAAGAAATAAAAAATTTAATAATTTATCTAACGAAATTTAAGTAGTTACACAATTCATCTTTTATCTTCACATTTCCCTCATTTGACTCTCTTTATTCCGTTTCGATATCTTTTTCTCATTTCTCATTTCATCATTTGATAGTTCGCATTTTATCTTGATCATAAGATATATATAATTCTGAGAAAAAGTAAAAAAAAAAATAATAAATAATATAAATAATTTTATATTTATTTTATTTAAATAATTTTATATTTATTTTATTTAAATAATTTTATATTTATTTTATTTAAATAATTTTATATTTATTTTTGGATATGACATACAAAAGATAATACATTTAATGAACAGTATATCAATTCGTTCATCGATTCCTTTCTGTCAGCGAAATTATTTCTATAATTACAATGAATAATCCTATCCTTGGAATCCAATGCTAAATACCAATACCGACTAAAACCTTTGGCCGAAAATCAAAAATTAATACTTTATAGGAATGGATTAATTCTATGCGTATGCAATCAGAAAAGTTATCCTAAAGACACTCATTTACTTTGCCTTTTGGCATAACTGTTTTATGCAGACAACAGATTGCAACAAAAGACATTATTTGTTGATTTTTCATTGTAGAAGATCTTTTATTAGGAATTGTGGGACATTCACCTAACTTAGTAAATAATTACAATATTCTCAAATAAAAGGAAATGGAGTTTGTTTCAAAGCATTATTTGAAAAGTAGCATTGCTAATTCAGCTTTCTTTACGGTTAAACAAAATCTTCTGTGATAAAATGTGTTTGCACTAAAGGCATTATAACATTCTGTATTAGTATAAAGCACATACTACGGTTACGAGAAATTCTGAATCCTGCTCCATACTGAAGACTGTTTGGATAAGCACAATGTAAAATAAATAGCCAATATAAATTTAAAACAATAAGTAAAATTCTGTAAATTTATTTCTTACTGTTTGCAGGTTACTATATACATGTCAAAGTACATTTCTGCCGCTTGCAGAGCTATAGGTACACATGTAATCCAGTAAATTCAGTACCCGACAGAATATCTTGAAACTTTAATGACAAGTATTATAGAAATGTTTATAATTATTGATGTTCTATGTATCATGAATCAGCGTAATATTCGTAAATTTACAGGGCTAGTGTTGAAAGTTTGAACACAGAACATTCTGCTTCAGCTGCAGAGGTGCACAATGATCTAGCTGTAGAAATTCAAAATGCTGTAGAAACTCAAAATTCTAGAACTGAAGAAGCGGGTTTTATGTTTAACCCTTTCGCGCCGAATGTCACGTATACATGCCAGCAAGAAACGCAAATGCGTGCCAGAGCGTTATTAGTGCCAGAGCTTTTCCTCGTTCATCCGCGGCCGTCAGACGTTTGTGCCAGTGTGCTGGAACGTTTCAAAACCTATAACTTTTCACACAAGATGGCATTATATGTTCATATGGTTTCAGATACATGTAGATTTGACCTTCTACTCAAAATGAGAGTAGCATGAGTCATATGGTACGAGTAACCATGTTACTCCTATAGTTCATATGGTTCTACTAGTTCATATGGTTTCAGATACATATAGATGCCCATTTAAATATTCTCCAGAATATTATTAAACAACGCGTTGATATTTCGATAATTGCATGGATTTAGGTTCAATATCAAAAAATCCTCTGGCCCTGGACAGACACTCCCGAAAGAGAATACCGGCCTCTGCGATAAGCTCGCGTTTGGGTTAAAACTAACGTTAAGGTCGCGAAAAGGTTAAAACTTCAAGCTTCCTATTATTGTCCTCACGCCTAAGTAAGTTCAAAGTGACAACTCCACAAAGCACTTAAAATTTTCATTAAGCAAAAAGATGCTTAAGTAATCTGTCAAACATAAAATAATCTGTGAAATATGGTGATTTGCTAACCTTATCATATAGAACCTTGTGCCTCATAATTGTATATTACATAAATCTGTACTTTTCTGGAACAAGTACGATGGTTTAGAAATGAGAAATATTAAGATCGCAATAACAGTCTTTTGCCAATAAACAACATATTAATATAATTTATGTCAATTTTGCTGCCACAAAAGCATCCTGTTCTGTGAAAACGACCGTGTTGTATTTTTGGTACAGCTGTCCTGCATGGTTGATTGAACACAAAATAAAGCGTGACAGCTTCGTCACGTTGGAGTTAAATGTGGTGAAATAATAAAAACAAAATAAACCTATGAACAGCAAACTTTTAAGCACTGCCCAGACCGATTTTGAAACGGTCCCCTTCCCTGTAATTTAAGCCTTGACAATACTCATCACTTGAGTTCCTGCTTCGGAAATGACACTTCGTAGTTCTCAGTAAACGGTTAACAGAAGAAAAAAAGAAAAAGTTCATGTAATTAATTTAATTGTTCCAAGGAGGTAATTAAATAAAAGCAGCGGTGTTATGCAAGCAATTTCAGTCAGATTTAATTTATAAACGTAAGAATGAGAGATAGAGAAGACTGGAATTTCTTGATTCAGTATGACAACAAAATAACCCTGGTAGTAATTCAGAAAAAATGTTAGATACTGTTTTCAAAATACTTTGTACCGTATAATTTAACATCTGTATATGCATAAATTTAATGATTCTGCATATGGATCTTTACTTATTAGTATTTTTAACAAAGTGAATAAAATAATACTTTACTACTGGTCTGCTGAATTATGTTATTTAGATGTCTTTTTATTTAACATCTAGTCTAAGCACCTAGTCGAAGAAAAGATGAACCTCATTGAAAAAGTTTTATATATTGACAAAATGTTTGTCCTTAATATAAATGAATTTAACAAGTGTTAAAAAATATCACATAAGATCCAAAACCATCTGTTACGTCTAAACAAAGTAGAAGCATACTTCCAACTCCAGATTTTATAATTTAAAAATTCACAGTTTTAACTTAAAAAAATTTGGAAACTTTGAATGTTGAGATTTGATCAAATGTATCACAGACTGACCTATGTACTTCTTAGTTTCCAAAAATATGCATTTTGTCATGCAGTACAGACATGAAAAAAAAATCACATTTTAAAATATTGTAATGTTATTACATTCTGAGTATATTTCTACAGAAGAAAACATCATGAAATTTAACAATGTTAATCGTTACATTAATTTTCTCAGATTAGCGATAGATATTAAAAGAGATAAAAAAAGCACTTTGCATTTTAAATGCGTATTAATTGGAAGACCTTCTGTAGGCTGAAATTG
Organism: Stegodyphus mimosarum; assembly: GCA_000611955.2. Classification (NCBI taxonomy): domain Eukaryota; kingdom Metazoa; phylum Arthropoda; class Arachnida; order Araneae; family Eresidae; genus Stegodyphus; species Stegodyphus mimosarum. The sequence continues at coordinate 684,784 of KK118269.1, read as the reverse complement.
AATTTCTTATTATCCATTAAACGGAGATTTTTTTTCATTTATTTCAGTGCCGAGCAACACTCCCCTATTCAGCATTTACCACTCCTTAGGACAGAAGTGATGGCTATTTTATTGTGGAGGCACCTAATACGTGGCCAGAGTTGGTTCCTGTGAAGGAATAAACAATTACAACGATGCCTTATTCAGTTTCGAACCCGGGCCTTTCGGTACCAGAGTAGGCTCCCCTAACCACTATGCTTTCTGGCTGATTAAACAACAAAAAAAAATGTGTGACTTATACTACTGCAAGGGCTTTCTTCCACAACATAAGAACTAATTTTCGTTTACTCGAAATTGAATTCGTCTAATAATGTATGGGATCATCTATAATATTCTCTACTGCAGCATGTCTTGATGTGCCTGTTAGGCGGTATAGTGGTTAGGGGAGCCTACTGCGGTACCGAAAGGCCCGAGTTCGAATCCTGGAGAAAACATGGATGCTTGTAAATGTATAGTGTCTTTGAGGAGCTTTCCAAATATTGGAGTAACAAAAGTCCTCTCGAGAGGTCGCTAATAGGGTAAGAGGGGTGGAAGACTTTTCGACCCGCTCCCGGGGTACTCTCCATAAAAACTGGGGGAGGAACTGAGCGAAATCGTACTGTCACCTGTATGGTGTTCAGGGTTCTTCAGAAACAACAGGCGAAACCTTGCATTCCTTGCCACGATGAATTTCGTGAGCTTGTTCTGATGTTATAACATATTTCTCTTATAAGGTATTATGCAGGGGTCAGCACGCTCGACGCGTAACCGAGAGGTCCGTGGCTCGATTCCCGGCGAATGCGTTACTCATTTTTCATCTCTCCTGCTTTGGTAAAAATACCTAATGTCTCTACAGTGCTGCCCGAACTTCAAAAAAATACCTGATGCCTCTACAATGTTACTTCCAGACAAGTGAGGTAAGTCATAACAACACAACACGTCTTGATGCATATGCCAGTATCACCAAGTATATTACTTCATACTTAAATAATTCTGATTATTACCTCAATTTTACCGGATAGAAATTGCCTTCAAGTAGTGGTTCCTCAGGTTAATTTTCTAATTGTCCACGTCAAGCATTTAATTTTAAAATGTTTCTCCGCCTCATAAGAGTAGTTGTTAGGCGCCACAATCTTTGAAAATTTTACCCGAATATTTTTAGGACAGCTTATCAAGATCCATAATTTTTACTCACAGAAACATATTTCTTTTGGAATATATTAGTAAGATTACCAGATTGCTAAATAAAATAACGTAATATATGCGACAGAACTAGCTTTAGTAGATTTTAAACAACAGTGTTATGTAATACGCTCTTAATCGTAACACTTATCTTAATTCAGTTATTAGTAATTGAAGTTATTAATTTGATTTTATTAGTTTGGTTTTAATTTGTTCTGTTGAAAAGTAATTGTTAGTTTTTAAAAGACAGTTTTGGTTAGCTCTTAATTTAAGTTTGCTTGTGTTAATGTTTCTTTTTATCTTTTTAAGTGTTGTTTGGTTAATCATTAAATTTTGTACTGGGAGTCAATATTTTAACTTGGTGTTCGTACTGCTTGTTTAATTACTGGTTAGGTTGACTCTTAAGGTCATTTTTACTTTAAATTTTAAAATTCTCTGATTATTACACTAGTTTAGTGCATAAAGTTTAGTAAGTTTTGTTTAACGTACCCCTCTTTCTGGTAAGGTTTTGAATCCATATTTTCCGACTCTGATGGTAACGTTTATTATGGTGTTGAAGAAACATAAATTTAGCTGTGTAATTACTCGTATTATATTTCAACTGGAAAAACATTCTTTTGTGTTTGCTTTAATTTAGTTAATCAAATGACAGATTTTTGCAATTCGTTTTCTTAAATTATTACTTTGTGATGAAAGCCAACTTATAGACTTGTTTTCGCAATTTCTTGGAGAAGAATACCTTCCGATTCTCAGAATGCTTATCTCAGGCAGACAGTTGTCTGGGAATCCCTTAGCCAAAGCTCATTTTTGCACCCTCTTTCTAATGGTTTTTTTTTTTTGTATTCCTTTGTGCTGCGCAGGGGTTTGTCGCGAGGGTGATTTGGAGTCCGTTAGGCTTCCACTCATGTAAGTGTAACACCCTGTGCAAGGCAAAGGAAAGGAATGTGTTTATTTCATTGTAGCGAATAGTTGTTGACCCCATGCTTTGAATGTGAAATTTTCAATTTCGAGATGTCCACCAACCGCTGGTTTCCTTTGAAGACTTTTCCACCTTCTGCCGTGGATTCTGCTCTTCGGGTTGGCTAACAGTTGGCGACTTTTGGAACATCAAGCACCGCCAAGCCGAGGGGCTGGCGAGGAGAAGGAAATGAGCCGGCATCCGTGTTCGAGAGGGAAATCGGAGGACCGACGAGACGCAAGCCATCGAACGTTTTCCTGACTGAATGAAAGTGCTTTCGGATTTTTGAAGAGGAAACAACCCAGGGTTAAAAGCGAATGGAGGACCGTGCCGAAAGAATAAAATGTAGGAAGGCCCAATTTTTCCTTCGTGTAGTATCCACCTAATGTATTATATTTCTTAATAGATATCTGACTTTGGTTTTATAGCGTATATCACCGCTCCTGGTGGTATGTTAAATTTTGAGCCAGTTTCTCTGTAAAACATCTGTAGACTCATCTGTCACAACACCTCTAGAATGTATAAAAATGTTGTAGATATTTATTGTTTAAATTCAAAATAAATGATGAGCTTTAATTTTCCTAAACTTGTTTGTTTTTTTCTTAAATTTAGAACACTGGACCAATTTAACCTGAACGTGTTTTTGCACAATTTTAAACCACAACGCAATTGAACCAAATCTAAATCATGTAAATGTTACACGTATGTTGTGTTATTGATATCGTTTTTTTACACAAATATTTTGCAAATATTTTGTATTCAATGTATGTCATACCTTTCACCTTATTGAGTGCATTAGTTAGGGTTGGCATGATTACTCTAGCAATGTTAGTATTGGTTTGTATGGTCATGGCACCCAGGAGTAAATTATAAAGGTTAACCTTTAAAAGTAATCCAACAACAGTGATAGCGAAACTGCACAACATTCATGTAAATAACTGAATATATCAACATACCCCTTATTCATACATACATCCATATATCCAATCTATCAATGACCCATATTAACCTATATGTCCCAGAGACCATTACTACTGGCTTGTTTAAATGCCATATTTTAACGATAATTTCAATATTTTGATACTTGAAGTAATCCTGATTATATACAGAATGTGTTTTAATTTATAGCTAACCCCCTGAGAGTTTAGGATCTGCTTTGTGGTGAAAAACGGAACGACCGAATGCTCGCCTTAGATACACAGTTACGCTTTCCTTTGATGAATAAAAATGGATTTTGTGCTACGCTAAATGAGCATCTTTTCTGGGAATATTTTCCCTCGTAACTCCCAGCAAGAGGGAAAGACAGTGCCGTATTATACGACGAAAAAAGAAAACATATCGGAACCGCTCCCAGCTGGATCAATATGAAAACATCGAATGTTCCCGCTGTAGTTGCGTGTAAGGCGCTTAACGATACAAAAATCCGATAATATATCTGTAATTCCTGCCTATTTTATGCGACTGGGATACAGTGGAAAAGGAAAAGTGACTTTTAAAAGTGGAGGAAATTTAGGAAAGTTTATTTATAGGCCCCATATCCTTGCTTTAAGTTGCAGTTGGAAGAAGAATGTCTTTTTTTATTCGCACGAAGTTCCGTTGATGACCATATTTGAAAACCATGGAAGTACATTATTTCATAAATTTAACCCAAAGAATGATATCAAGTATATTTATTTTATGTCTTGCCCAAAAATAATATTTCAAAAGATTTATTGCTTTTTATCTGGATTTAGATACAGCAGATATATTTCAAGGTACAAAATTAAGGATTTAGATTTTATTTTTGAATGTCGTCTATTAATTTGTAGGGATTCATACTTATTTTAAGTAACCAGTTAAATTTAAGTTTGCGTTCTTTCCTATAAGCCTTCATACCCCTAATTGTGAATGCCAGAATATTTAAATTTGGTAGCGCGCGTGAAGTAATGCAAATTCTACCAATGGGAGAAAAGGTTTAAGTATCAAGTTCTAGAAGAAAAAGTTAGAGAATCTGAGAAAACTGTGTGCTTGTTGTAGCGTGAGATTCTACTTAACATTTATTACTGGTTAAACGTGACGTAACAGCTATTAGTTTGCTGCCACCAGATTTTCAACAGTTTTAGGAAACAGGATAACCCGAGTCCTGTAGCGTAATTCCGCTACTTGGTAATATCTTCAGATCCTTAATTTAGTCTTTATCGTTTCAGTTACTGCTCAAGCAGAGACGTAGTTTGTTAGCTTCGAGTTGACGAATTGTAAATTTATAAAGAGTGCAATAAAGAGTAATTTTAACCTTACTTCTGTTCAGTTACTACACTTCTAGTTTCACACAAAAGTTAGACAAGTGGACACTACAAAATAATAAATTTTTTCAAATTTTGACATTAATTAATAAAATTTAAAAATCTTTATTTTTGAGAATGTTTTAGGTACACAAATCATGTTAGCAAAGCTGTATATTTAAATCCGAACCAATATTCTAGACCGCTTTGAAACTAAATTTTTACATAAAGGGATAGGCAAAAACTTCTGTTAAAGATTTTTAAAAAATACATTTTTGAAGTCCATGTGTGTATCTTTCCTTAGCGGTTTTTCAATAAGCCCTAGCAAATACAAGAGCCTTAGAGAAAGGAGTAAATACTGATTTAAAAATTGGCAATTTCAAATCTTTTCTATCATGCGAATGCTTTTAACTCGAACACATACACATATATTTGTCTATATTCTATTCAGAGTTTTAGTAAGCGGAACAGCAAAAAATTTAAGCATGCGGTGTTTAAAGATGAGAAGCAGCATTCTACGAAATTAAATTTCTGCTTCGTTGAAACGGAAGAAAAGACATGAAACTAAATAAGTTTTGATATGAAATTTACCTGCAGGTGTGAAGCTTATAGTGCAGAGTTAACCTGTGTAGGATTACAAGAAGGATCATTGATGAGAATATGGTAATAGGTAAGAACATTTAAAATGAATTAAATAGCTTTTAGCACGAAAATCATAATTTGAAAGATCTTCTATTTCCTTTAAATTTTTAAAGTTACTCCGTTTTTCAGATTTTCGAAGGGAGAAAAGTTTTACTTATGCAGCTTTGAGATGAAAACTGCCGCAAACAATTTCATTCTAAACAACGGCATAATTTTGCAGCTAACTTGTTTTTCAGGGGAAAAAAGTACAAAATTTGTATTTATAAATTATTTTCATTTTTAGAACATAATGACTTTATTAATTAACATAAGCACCAATATATTTTTTTTTACTTCCACTGCTAAAGATGAAAGATTTTAGTAAACTAATACTCCTTTAAAAAACTGAAAAACTGTAGTCAATTATACAACGCATTTTGCTTCATAATATGGAAATTTAACCGTGAAATTTCGAGAAAAATTTGATGGTGTATCGACGAGATTTCATAAGTGTATGTCTTATCTATTGAAACTGTTTATAAATTTATCGTATGATTAAGATTATTTATTGGAGTTGTTAAGGCAACAAGAATCAAACTAATATTCATAGATTTGCAGGACTAGTTTCGAATGTTTACATATTAGAACCTTCATCTTCACTCTGCAGAAGTTCAAATGACGAAAGATTGTGCTCAGGCGAAAACGACGACAGAAAGGAAGTCAAGCTACCGGAATCATCTGTTGATAAAAAATTAACACATCTTTGAAACATTTTTTTAAACTTAGGGTAAAGACGGATGTGAATTGAGAACGTTAACTAGAACTGAAAGATTTTTATGAGTGTGATAAGCCTCTAGAAAATCTAATTCTCCAACGGAAATTAGTAATGCCGCAGTCTTGAGTTTGGCATAGATTTAGACAAGATTTCAGTCGATTTCCTAGGCAAACAGGTGCAGGTCCTTCTACGTCAGGAGCTAAGAAATCTGCTATATTGAATCTGCAGTCTTAATGATTAATAAAAAATTAATGTTTTTAAATTTTACTTTATTGCACTTTTAACGAACTTTAATTGATCTGAATTAAATTATTTTTTTATTTGGCATTTTCTTTTGAATTACTTGAAGAATTTATAATCATTCAGATACAATTCTAAAACGTGTCTCTGCTGAACTTCTTGGACGAGTAATTTGTGTATTCGTTGAAGTTTGGAATCAGAAATATTAGAAATTAGTTTTTTAAATTAAAATTTTAATTTACTTTAATTTTTTACGATTACTTACAGGAGAGTTTAAAACAATTTAAGTCGTTAAAAAAGTGGACAATCCAATGGTAGGAGTTCATCCAAAAATTTAAAATCATATTACACATTTTCGCGCCCTCTTGCCATGATCCTAACGTGTCATTAGTTTAGGTTGAATATACTGAAATATATAATAGGAAATGTTTTGGAAATTAAAGAATCAGGTACATACTTATTCTTTAGAACGACAGTCAGTAAAGGCAACGATAGATTCTTTTCTACAAAATGTAATCCGTTGCTCAAAATACAAAGCATCAAATATTTGCTCTCGTAAAGTATATTCATGAAATTCATTTTATACATATCATCTACGTCTACACAAAGATTCAATCAGTGTGTGTATCTTTAAGTGGTGTTCGACGGAAAGTGAATTTAAAAAATAAACTGTAGTATGATATAAATTGATGAAGTGAAATTTCATGTCATATAAACTATTTAATCGGTAAAGTAATTGCAAAAAGCTACAAACTAAATTATATCAGTTTCCTAATCAACATACTGTAATACCAGAGCTTCTGCTCTCCTAACATCACAATCGAACTCCCGTAATGTGTATGAAAGAGAGGGATAAGTTACGATGAGATTTTGGGAGCGATAGAGAGAAATTTTTCACACTTCACAACAGTTCTGGAAATCAGATACTGAAATTTCCCTCAGCTGGTCAATATAGTCTATTTAATGTTTTCTAGCATGTCAAAATCCCGTCCTTTAAGGTGGATTTCAATCTTGGGAATAGAAAATAATAACATGGTCTCAAGTCATGGAAATAAGGGGCTAAGAAGCTACAGAAATGTTTTTGTTTGCCTAAAACATTTTAAAATATGCAATGTGATAAGGCGCATAATCTTGATGCTGCATCCAGTCGATTTTGATTCTTGCCTCACATGGCTGACCTTATTTGAAAGACTTTCAAGAATCCCTCTGTAAAATGTTGGAGCAGCTTCTGGTGTAGAGACACAAACTCTTTGGGGACGATTCCTTGACCATCAAAAAAGTAAATAAGCATGCTTTTGATCTTCAAATTACTCACTCTTGTTTTTAATTTGGTCTTATCCTGGCTCTGGCCTTCGTTTCTGGGTCATACTCGAATGCCCAAAAATCTTCAGCGGAAAATGGCATGTTTCTTAAAATGAGGACCATTTTCTATCTACAACAAAAAAAAAAAAAAAAAAAAAAAAAATCAAGCATTTGCCCTTCCCGTTTTTCCTTTGTTCCTGAAAAAGAACCCTTCATCTCCAATCATATTATGAATGGCCGCCTGATTCAACACTTCTCCGATTATTCTGACTGTCAAGCAACTACCAGAAAGTGCGATGTACCGGCTTATGGAAAAATTTCCGTCTGTTCTTGTCGACGTTTCCTTTTGAGGTTTGTCTTTAATCGACTCCCTTCCTTCTTAAGCCACTTTAAAATCTGGGACCTTGATAGAACATTGTATCTATAGGTTTGATAAAGCTTTGCAAAAGTTTCTAACGAATATCTGATAGCACAACTTTGCTCCGAAATTGATGTCACTCATTTTCAGAACGCACTGGAAGAAAACTGTTTACGAAAGGAAATTATACAGACAACTACGTGGATCTACTCAGTTGAATTTCGTACCGGCCACACATCGAATGTTCGCTTACCCTTCCCGTCTAACGGAAAGTCCAGAGCGTTGCCAGATCGAAAGATACGCTATCAATCTCATTACTTTATTTACAAATCTCGTAGGTTGGCGTGAATTGACTGAATGGTCATGTCGCTGTCATGAATTTATTTTCCAAAATTTAACCATTGGGGTATTTAGAAGCCTCAAACAAAACAGTCAAAATATGGACAACTTCAAAATATGGATGTTATCATTAAAGATTTCATTTTGTTCTTATCGAAATATATCGCAAAGTAATTAATGATAAACTAATTTTCTAAAATTATACTAGCTTAAACGGTGCATAAAGTGAGCTTTACTTGAGAGAGTGATGCAATTACAGTAATACTGAAAGTTTATGTTTACAGATAATACTCAACAAATAATAATTGCTTTTTAAATTTAATTTAAGAGCAAATGTTGTCCTTTAATTCTTGTCCATATGTACGTAAAACTCTAATAATGAGAAAAGTAAACGATATCTGCAAATTAGAAAAAAAAAAAAAAGATTTTTATGTTATTTGTTACAGTCATTACAAATACCGTTAACATTTAGTGATTATAAAAGAAAAAAAGTTTAATTTTTTTTTTTCATTTCTCCTGACAGAATAAAAGCTTTTAAACGAAAACAAGATTAGCAAATAAGTGTATGATATAGTCAAAAGATTCTTTAGTATGGAAATTATCTTCTCAGAATAGAATTTTGGCATTAGGTAGGATTACGTATATTTAAAATAAAAATAGTTAAATACAAGTAATTCAGTTTACTGAGAAATCTTGCTTCTTTCTTTTTATTGTCGAGCAAACAATTTTTCAGGCTATGTAATTTTCTGAAACATTTTCTCCATTTAATGAGAGATTTAAATATCAAATTTAGGCGAAGTGTTTGAAATCTGACGCTTAGCTTATTAACATAATAAACATTTTTATTGTCTTGCCTCTTTGCGCAACTGGGAAACACGAACTCTACATTGCACAAGAGAAAAAAAAAATTAATGTTTGCATTAAACTCAAATATGTAAGCAATTTTCGCAAAGCATTCATTAATATTATGTGACTGTCAGATGAAGGTAAAATATTATGTATATTGAGAAATTATATGATGCTACTCAACTTTCTGAAGTTGTTAGAGGTTTTATTTTTTATGTGTTTGTCATTGCGCACGTCTTTTATCAATGCTAACAGTAATCGTCAAACCTACTTTGCATACGACAGACAAACCATCCTGTTTGGTATGAGATGAATCTCTTGGTGCTAATGATCGCCGTGTTCATTACTGACAGCACCAAGATATTCAGGGGAAAAAATACGTGAAATTCGAAGAAATGTAGCTTGAGGGGCCGCATTATATATTGTCTTTTTTCTGACTGTAAAAGATCTCATGCGATTTCTCCGAAACAGGGTTCTTTAAAAGGTTTCATGAAAAATAGCGCAAATCTTTTCACTGGCATCCGTCGTGATGCATTTTAACTTGTCTTAATTGATTTTGGATTTTTCATTTAAAATAAAGTCTACTATATGCGTGCCTCCAAAACTGCTCGTTTGATTTTCAACATCTCTTATAAGATATAATGCAAATATGCAACACTAAGGAAACTTGAAATTTTATTTGATTTTTATAATAGAAACAAACAAACATAAAACATTTGACTTCAAGTTTCCTGCTTCGAATACAAAAGTTCTTCCTGTTTTGTGAACATTTCAAATTCCTCATTAAGTCTATAAGACTTGTGTTAAAAGATACTAATATGAAAAGTTAGCTTTAACCCTTAGAATACCGAAGCCTTCGCTAACCTGTACGCTTCGAAACATGCGTCTCCGTCCATCACCTATGCCGTCCGTTTCCTCCCCTAGCCATCCATTAACTCACAAAGCGGTGTGAAGATTTCAAGTGACATCCTTTCTACTTTCTAACAAAGAAGCTTCTATTAGCCTTTTAAGACAAGATGTCTGCAATAAACTTATACAATCCACTTGGGGAAACTGCACCTGCTACTGCATCCTTTAGGAAAACATCACAGTCTCTGCTGTTTCGGGCGGTTGTAGTCCTTTGAATGAAAGATCATATCGGTCGTTTTGGCCTTCAAAGGATTAAAGGTAGAATCAATTTGCTTCTGATTCTGAACTTCACAGAGGCTCATTTTCCAACTCATCTACTACAGTTACATGTATATAAGGGTGTGGGGCAGTTAAATCCAGACTGTGGACTACTGGTTTCTTAAGAAGATGGCACATTTTTCCATTTTACTGTGTCTGGATTTACTATTAATTCCTTTTACCTATGCAATATAAAATAATAATCGGATGAATGATCTTGCTGTCAACAACTTCGATGCCCGCATAGCAGAAATGATTTTATTTTCGTCTCTGGTATAATAATCCCCCAAGCATTATTAAAATAATCTTTTCTTGCATCGAATTTGCTTAATTTATAATTTAGTTACACATATATGTTTTCTAAAAACTTGTTTTATTAATATTTAATGTTATCATTAGTTGGTTTTAGATATATATATATATATATTATTGGTTTTATATGTGTGTATATATACATATTGTTGGTTTCATTACCAACAAATTTACGGAAATATATAATAACGGAAAAGTGAGCAACAAATTTAAGTATCACAAAAGAGGGATGAGACACATAGTTACATGAAACTTTTGTTCTGGAGACTAAAAAAAATTTACAAACTATTTCGTGGAAATTCACTTGTAGTTCATGAAACTCCTTACAGTTGTTTCATCTGTAATATCTAAGCATAATGACTTCCATTTTAAAGATAAACTAACTAACTGTCAAATAATTCTAGAGAATAAGTTATTAGTTAAAAGCAAACTTAATTTTACTTTAAAGGTAGAAAGAATTGGTGAAACATTTGATGCCGAAATTAGCTATAAGAATAAAGCTCGCCTTAATCTGACAATAAATAGCGGAAGCTTATACCTAGAAGACTGCGGTTAAGAAGACTGAAATTTATACCACAAAAATCTTTCATTCTTTTTCAGCAAACAAAAGATCCGGATCAGACAACATTTCAACTTACTCTTCCGGATGCAACACACAATGCCTTTGACTTTTCGCTTATCTCCTTGGCTTAAGAAAGCGTTTGCTTCTTTCCTTGTTTTATCGATACGGCTCGCTTATCGTTAGATCATCATTAGCAGGGGAACAAAACAATGCAGAGGAAAAAAGACTTAGAGAGTGAGATGGAAAGAAAATAATGCATATACCTCTACGGGAGATGCGAAAACCCCAAAGACTCACGTATTTGGGATCAATCTTATCTATGAAGAAATACTTAGATATATTGCTTCCCTTTCTACGAAGAGCCGTGATGAATTGCCATTTTTAGTCTCTTTCTGCTAAGTATTTCTATTTCTTCGGAAGTCTTTCTTGATTTCTATTTGAAACCCAGTTGTCTCCGTTTCCTGAATTATTTTGGTTCCCAGAATAATTCGATATTTCTTAGTATGTAAACGAAACAAAAATAATTATAGAGAAAGAACCACAATTTTATGTAATGCTTTCGAAAGGCAACATAAAGCTTCCACAATTGTAGGTATTATGGTGTAAAATTCCAAAATAATGTTCCTGATATTTATTTCTTGCCTATTAACCCTTTCGGCTGACTGTCGCGCATTTCTGGCCGACACGCTGGCGTGTCAGAGCGTTTTCTCGTTCTTTTCCGGCCGTCACACATCTGTGCCAGTGTTCTAGAACGTTTTAAAAACTATAACTTATCTCACAAGGTGACATTGTACGTCCATATGGTTTCAGATACATGGTAGATTTGACCTTCTACTCAAAATGATAATAGCATGACTCACATACACGTAGTTTCTGATTATACAAACATAAGAGGAGACGAGTATTTAGGAATGGCATACTAAATAACGTCTGTCTAAGTTATCATACATGTTAAAGTTAACATTTAAATACCTTTTTCTTTTATCTGAAAAGTGGATGTCTTATCACGCTTTCCTTCATCCCTGGTATTCTCTGCAACACTGTAAACGTAGATATCTGTACTATGCAATCAAAATCATTAGAAATAAGGAATGTCTGTCAAAAAGGGCTTCAAACTTGACGTATAGAGACATGTTATATCAGATGAGGGTTCATTCCTTGAGCTAGGATTTATGATATGACTTTGGGACGAGAAACAGTCATGCAAATAGAATATTTCTCCTACGGTTTGCTGAGTTGGAAGGACTGTTTTGAAACTTTCACGTCGGTGAATTCTTCCTTTCTTAATTTGCGGACTGCATATCCTGATCTCCATGGCAACATTCCGTTTAAGAGAAGCACCAATTTCTCAAAAAGGTAATCTAGAATCTCAGAAAGTCTAACTATATTACAATTCTCAAACGATAAAAATTGAAAATTTGTTGATATTTGTTGATTTGTTACTGCATTCATTGAGCAGAAAGGAGTTAAACTCTCTGTTTACAAGAATGCTGAGCGAATATAATTCCGAAATTCAACACAAGCTCTCTGTTTGCCTCTTCTACTCTTACGCAGAATGTTTCTTTTCTTTTTCTTTAGAATAGTCACTTAGACGTCATTTCTTCCTCCAAAGATATAACTCATAACCATGACAATGACCGATGCTGAAAAAAGCCCGAATATTCTAATTTGATAAAATTCCATAATTTCCTCTGTGAGATGATGACGACACATATTACAATCGTAAATGAAAGGAGAGTGGCTACGACATTGAAGTGCCTGTTTTAAAGTAACAGTCTATAAATTTATATACTTCTGTGGCCTCATGAAAATTCCGATTGATCGGATACCCTTTTTTATAATGCTGGAATTTTAACAGCGAACAATACACTTTCTGTTTCTTATATCCCGAGACTTTTATGTTAAAAATTTGTTTCAACGTATTTATAAAGTAAATGATATGCAAATTTGGACTCCAACAAATCTGAATAGCAAATTTGAGATTTTCTTGCAAATCTTTCCTTTGCAGTGATTTTAGTACCGTTTCAGAAAAATATGTATCATTAGGTGAGCTTCTTTTCACATATGAGGTTGAAAACACTTTTTATATTTCATTGGAAATTCATTGCATGATTATTTATGTGTATGTATTATTCTGATTTAATATCCTGATTGAAATTTCGTGCACACACATATTTTTACTTAACTCATTTTTAATGTAAAATATTTATTTTCATGCAAAATATTCCTCAACCTTTACTAAAAATCATCACATAATAACACAGTCATAGGTCTAGGTTAAGTGTGACTAAATGACATCATGAGATCGAATCATTAGCAATCATTTGACTCAACTAATGACGAACGTATTTTAGGATGCAAAAAGTGTGATTCAAGGTATCAACGAACATATTTGTTAATAACCATAAGGCAAACATCATGTATGAACTGCCTGATTAATATCTATGAGATTGATGTTAAAATGCAACATATATTTAATGCTCTTAAAATATGTATATTAAAATATTACATGTGTAGGATTATTTACGATACACAGTATGTTAAATGTGTGCGAATAACTGTAGTATTTTAATAGTATTTTATCCAAGTAATATAAAAACATTTTCAAGGCCTGTCAAAAAACAATGAAATTTGGGTAAAATTTTCATGCAGTCCGTATTTGAAATTGTACCTAGTTATCCTAATCACTCCTTATTTCTTTGCATTATAAATACTGAGTTTACTTCACTTCAGACTGAAATTGTGCTCGAGACGAAAAAAAAAGGTTGCAGTTTTAAGTTTTTTTTCCATCGTAATGCAGTACAACTTTCGATATGGGAAGAAGAAAATGTAGAAAAGTGTAGAAATGTAGAATGAAGAAATGTAGAAAGTGTAGTAGTGTAGAAAAGTAAATGTAGAAATGTCTTACAAATTCTATATATCCTTGCAACATTTTTGAAAGGACGTTTGGAGAAATGAAAAGTATTACATCATTATTTGCAAGAAAACATTTTGCATGTATGTTCTTAACGATATCGACAGCTATGACATGAAAGGGAATTACAATTACAGAATTATCATTGTAAATGCTTTTAATGATGCTCATGCCCCTTTACGGTTTAGATTGATCCATTACTAAATCTGACTTACGCAATTAATTTTAAAGAGGATGTTTACAGTCTGAATGATAATGATAATAAAAATGATTAAAATGAGTGATTAAAGTCACCATCTGGCCGCTCAGATTTCATCCTTATCAACAGGTTTGTAAGATTGATTTGCTCCATCTGGTTTGCTCAACCCATACGAAAGCAATGATTCGAAAACGTACTGCCAATCAGCATTTCCTGCCCTGAATGTTTTCCGACATAAATCAGGGTTTGCATTCCATTAGCAAACAACTGCCATCCAGCAATGACCCGACATGAAGTTTGACTCTGCGCCAAGGTTTAACCAAACCAGCCGTAAACTATAACGTTCATTAGAACAACCAACTTGTAGCGTTAACGTGGTGGCTTCAGACTTGCCTTGCATCTGCTCTGTTCCCGCCCCTTTTGCCCTGTATACTTGATTATCGTTAGTACAAGACCGCATAGTTTAAATTCACCTGTACGCTACATTTACTGCTTAACCTACTAAATTTAATCCGCGTTTCAATTGGGCTAGCGAGATCTTTAGAAAGGATGCTTAAAATCCTGTAGAGGGAACCTTAAATCGCTTGGAACATTTAGCATCTGAAACAGAACTACCAATAGCATTGTGGATTTTTAAAGTTACAAGGTTAAATAATGCATTCAAAGGAGCAATTAAAAATGGGAACCATTTCACTAAAATTCAACATATATTTAATGTTCGTAAAATATGTATATTAAAATATTACATGTGTAGGATTATCTACGATACACAGTATGTTAAATGTGTGCGAATAGCTATAGTATTTTAATAGTATTTTATTCAAGTAACATAAAAACATTTTTAACCCCTTTGTTTTTTTTTTTTTCATGTGATCTCCAGAATTTTATTTGCTTGATTAATTTAAGAGTTAATATTTGTCGGTACTTTTTAATTTAAATTTAGGAGTTAAATATAGCATTTAAAATGATTAAAACGGCAAAACGTATGAAAAAGCATTAATAAGCTTTAGAAAACATACCTCATAGTCATGATAATCACAGTTAGTGAACCACATTTACTTATTTCTTGCGCTTAAAATTATTTGAGAACTAACACATAATTCGTAATGTAATAAATTCCCATGGAAGGGTAAACAATATCCGCAATGGCTTCATCCCAAATAATTAGTTTCGATTTACAAGGTTTAAGCGTACGTAATGTATAAAACTAGTAAATAATAGTAATGAACAATAATTCATTTAATTCCGGTCAGCCTTAGTATACCCTATTCCGTATCTTTTAGCATTATGACTCTCATGTAGTGCAATCGTTAGAATTATGAGTTATTTTTCACTGCATGTATTTAAAGTTACTTCTTAATGTTGTTTGAGTCACGATTAAATAAATCTCATCTTCAATGCATTATTTTTAAACTATACAGAATTTATGTTTTAATTATTTAAGTTAAGTTGTTTAGTTTTACATAATGCTCATTATCAAAAAATTCTTATGAATAACTCTGCGCAAATGATGGGTTAAAATTTAGGATCTGAATGAGATTCGAGCACGACATACCTCCTAAGATACGTAAGTTATCATTTCATTATCAACTTCCTTATTATACTACGCATAATTTACATTCGAAGTTTATATTTTGACCTTCACTTTCACATAGTGAACTGATATACTGAACTTGATTGTGATACACCCAGATGAACACATCTCAGTCTACATGATATTCAATATATATTATATTATATTTTCTTTTACAGGAAATACTATTACCGTAAATGTGTTATTATAGTGCAACTAAAGTAAGTAATAATTTGAACTTTTAGTTTACATTTGAAATTATTTGTCACATTTAGGAGTGATTAAGCTTTAGATTTATAAATTGCATTTTTCATTTTAATTGCAATTTTTAATTACAATTTTTCGTTTTTGGAAAATTTATATTTTCCTATCTAAACAATTTTTTTTTAATTTGGAAGAATGTTTTGGCGTAATGGTGATATTTAGAAATACTTGGGAATTGATTAAGCTTTAAAAAAATTAAGATCTGAAAGCTTTCAGATTTTATATTACGCCCAAAGGGGCGTTTTTTTAACGTTTTCTATAATACCTTTATTTATTAAGTACTGTGTTCTTCGCAGTTAAACCACAAAAAATCCGATTCAAAAGCGAAATCACAAAATATTTAATATGAGCATTTCTTTAGAATTTCCGATACACAGTCTAGTGCTCTGAGGATAAATTTTTTTTTTTTTGTCTTATAGTGTTGAAACTGCTCGCTTTGAAATCGTTGAGTTTGTTAAGAATAAATTTTCACTAAAGTTTCACAAAATATGGAATAGCTAATAAAACAAATTCCAAATTTGGTTTCCAGTTGCCCATATTCGAGTGGAGGGCTACGTTATTCAAAATTTGATGTCTCCAGATACCGTTGGTGTTTTCACGATACGAGAAACATTAATACATTCATGCAGATTCTTCATTATTCAATTTCTTTAATAAGGGCTATCATATTTGGTGGCAACAATTTAAAAAGTGATTCAGCTTTTTAGAGATTTAACGCCAAATGCTGTTTTGAGTCTAACAGCCTTCCTTTCGGCTAATAGTGCAGAATGAATTTGAGAAAAACAGCCTAAATGAAAGCGCAGCATTGAAAGGCGCATACGACATTTATAGCAGTAGAGTTTGAATTTCGTTTACATAAGATTTATTAAAAATACAATATATGATTATTTCGTTACATTCACTGAAAGTTATATGCGCTTTCGTACATGCATATATATATATATATATATATATAATTTCTTACTTTATATGTATATATACACATATGCACATACAAAGTAAGAAATTAAGAACTAAATTTTCACAAAGACTAAACATTGATAAATTTCAAAAAATCCTATAAATGCAAAAAAGAATTTTGAAATGTTAAAACTCAAACTTATCAAACAAGCAATACCTCAATTCAAAAAATTAAAGAATTTGAAAGAAAAAATAATATAACTGAAGAGGAATTGCGTGTACTGCATTTGGATTAACATAGCTGAAAGGAATTACTCCAAAATTTCAGTACACCTCTGTGTGGCAGTTATTTGTAGCTTAGGCTATATCTAGGCAATATTCATTCCACGCTTTCAATAACATCACTGGTGTGACAGGTCAGATCGTGTCCTTAATTTCGGCACGAACATCTGAAATATAAGCTACAGACGTTCTATACACCTTTATTTTCACAAAGGTTCCACAAAAATAAGTTTAAAATGTCAAGTTTGTTCCGCATTGGTTTTCCAGGCAAAGAAAACATTTTTAGTTGTTCTTTTCAGCTATGCACACCACAGTGGAATAAACATTGATTTCCTATATATGTGCCTGGTTTTTCATTACTTTTTTTCGGGACACCCTGTATTTCAGACTCTAACAATATCTAGAAAATGAAGTTCTTGTTATTGAAATTATTCCTTGCTCTGTGAAAAGAGGCTATGTCACGATAAATGTGTCGTATAAATTCATCGTTTTCTTATCTACTTACTGTGATTACCGAGTACATAATTTCGCACATTAATTGAGATTATCAGTGTTACATATATGCATATTTTCAATGAAATCTAAAGCGAAAACTTACAGTAATGCATCATTATTGGGGTAACGCAGTTTCTGTATTTAAAATATGCAGTTTAAACAGTGCTTTCTGTAAAAATACTAATTTAATGTAATGTATCTCAGATAACTGTTTAATATATTTCTCTGTTTAGATAACTGTTAAGTATATTAGTCTTTATTTGACTGCAAAGTCTTTTCGATGTGCGTTTTAAAATTCTTCAGCGTAGTATAAACAAAGTAATGTTTAACTTTCTTTAAAGCCTCAGAATTATCCAAAAACCGAAGAATGACTTAACTTCAGCTTCATCTCAAGGCATAATCAAACACTATCTTTCTACCCAAAATCAAATTTATCGGAAGCACACACGTGCAATAACAACTGCTCCAATCTAGTTTAATATTTCCTCATAAAGAGTACACAGTAAAAGGCATTTTCCTCTTCTCTTTCAATCTAACTTCGTGTCGGTCCAACCATCAAACTTTTCGCACGGAAAATTCTTACTACAAGGTAACTTAGGAACTGTATCTTCCGTTAACAAGGTACGGAATGCATAATGAACAGGGCTAAATTGAAAAGCAATAGAAATTGGAGACTGTTAGGTTTGTTTAATTCCAAAGATTCTCCTGAAGCTAATTAGACTTTCAACCGGCGCGGTCTAATTGCCTGTTAGCTTCATTAGCCATCGACTACCTTCATTGTTACAACTAGCCTGAATCTTCTGCTTTCCTTGTTACAGATGAAAGTGGAGAAATCTTTAACTATGTTCCCTCTTGTGATAGATAAAGCGCAAGGTAATGTGGATGGAAGTTTGTTTTCCAAACGAATTAAGTGCAACAAAATTATTTTATTTAAAGTTTTAAATAACAAAGTTCCACAAATTACGTTATCCGAATCCCGTTTTTCCGAACCTAACATTAGCACATCAGGCGCTTGACAGTGTTACATAGGGAGAGGTAATTTAAACAGGGCAGTTTTGGAAAATTATTTTTACAACAAGAGGAAAAGTAAGATATATATTACAGATAATTAGGGTACGTTTAACTTCAATTTTGATAAAATAACTGACCTCATAATTCTCATAATTATTGTTGCGTGCATACGTGTTCGTAGCAGATTCAATGTACGCAGGTCCGATTACAGATTAATAAAATTTGTTTTTATCAAAAGAAATATTTAAGAGCTCTGGAATATTCCAGAGAAATATTTTTACAAGTGTTCGCAGTATGAAATAATACAATAAGTAGTTACACTTCAACTACTAGGAAAGTTAAACACAATGAAATGCAAAGCGCATCTAAAAAAGCTAAAGGAGATATCTCAGTTCACGCTGAACTAAGAATATGCAACAAGAATAACTAAACATGCTCGCTCTCCGGTATTATATAGTTTTCACCCGGCCGCCGAAATTTTTCCAGAACTTTCTGCTTCTCGAAATGACTGGAAGGCAATACGAGAGTCGCATTACGGTAACAGCTAACATAATGGTCAATTTACATCTATTCAATTTCAGTACATATTACGGTGATAATTGACTGGACTCAAATAGTCGCCAAGTGCGTAGACTTTTGGCCATTTACCGACACATTTAGCGACAAAATAAGTTGCCAAAACCTTTGTCAGCTTGGCGATATCTCGCCAAATGACCAAGATACTATTAACTCAATGTTAAATGCACTTACCCTGTATTCTTTTCCAGCATAGCTTTTAACGGCTATGCCGGAAAACGGCATAACGGCTTTTGTCTTTCGATTTTTCGCGTTACATTACATAGAAAAATGCAACAATTTTACATATACTTGCACTAAAATCAAGCATCAATTAACAACATTCGTAACAATGTAATCAGTTGATTATTACTATTTAAATGGGCAATAAAGGAAGAACAATGTTCTCTGAATGAAACGATAGGTTTCTACATAAAATGTTTGTAGCTTATACGTCAAAATATCGGCTTGAAAATTAGAACATTTGAAAACTATTGATCTTGTTTAGGTAACAAAAATTTGTGATAGTAAATACTGATAGCACATTAACAAGCTACTTCAGAAAAAGGTTCCATTACGTTAACTGAAAGTTCAGATTCAATAAGTTCCTTTCTGTTTATTGTTTCTTGGAATTCCCACTCTGTAATTGACAAAGTATGATTTCAGATTTAATACAGGTTTTCCTACAATATTAAAATCAAATGAATGAATGGAAAGGAAATTTATTATTATTTATCGAAGAAAGCAACTTGAAGCTTTTTTTAAATAAGGAGAATAACTAAATTGTCTTTTAAAATTTCTATTTGAATTTTATAAATTCTTCTTATTTTATTTTAATTACTTTAAACAACTGCAGCTCTGAATAAGATGAATTGCAAGTACCTGTAGAAAATTATATATATATATATATCTATATATATAGATATATATATATATACATGTTGATAGGTAGGTAGACAGACACATAGATAAATAGATATATGCATATATATCAATCTCTCTCTATATAGATTGATAGATAGATCGATAAGGAAGTCATAAATTTCGAATTAATCAACAAAAACATGAAATAAATGAAATTCTCCCATTTTGAACTACCTTCTTCTATTCTTTCAATACGTAAGAAGCTCCATCTTTTGTTACTTTGATAAAAACTTTTGTCCTTTTTCTCAATTAATAATTCCTTTTGAAAATATAACTTGAATCTTTTCTCTAGATTTTGTAAACCATTACGCTTTAGTTTGAATTTGAATATTATTAAATAGCATATATAAATTGTTTCCTTATTAGGCATTCTTTATTATTCTTTATTATTATTCTATTCTTTATTACTTTTCTTTATTAATATTTTATTCTTTATTATTATTTATTATTGTTCTATTCTTTATTACTTTTCTTTATT